>JBBGZY010000100.1:20220000-20557500 GCA_037952925.1 Lithobates clamitans
ACATACATACACACACATACATACACATACATACACACACATACATACACACACATACATACACACACATACATACACACACATACATACACACATATATATATATATATATATATATATATATATATATATATATATATATATATATATATATATATATATATATACCTTAGGATCACTTAATTTTCTTTACCATTACAATTTAATTCATGCTGAAGAGTACATCCGATGCTGCAACTATTAAAGCTGTGGATCTCATAAGCAGTACCGTTTATCTGCCTATCCTCTTGACCAGTCACAGAACGCCTTGTATTTTGTGAATGGTTCAGTAGTATGTCGCCTTTCATTTTTCTGCTTGTGTAGTGAAAGCTGACTTATTTCTGCTCGTGGTTATGTCATGCATCACATGCTGGTAATATTGGTAGCCAGTACTAGCCAGCGAGATGCCAAATGCCATGTCATCTTTGGCCTGATTTTTCACATGGCATTAAAGCGGAGCGCCACCGAATTTTTTTTTTTTTAAAAGTCAGCAGCTACAAATACTGCAGCTGCTGACTTTTAAAACATGGACACTTACCTGTCCAGGGCGCCCGCGATGTCGGCACCCGAGGCCGAAGCGTATCTCTGTCCTCTGGTGCTGCCGCCTCCATCTTCGGTAAGGGAATCAGGAAGTGAAGCCGTGCGGCTTCACTTCCCGGTTCCCTACTGCACATGCGCGAGTCGCGCAGCGCAATACGAATGGTCCCTGCTGCCTCTGGGACCCGTGTGTTTCCCAGCAGGCAGCGGGGAGGGAGCAGGAAGTGGCGTAAATAACCGCAGATTCTGCGGCTATCTATGCCGGAAGTGGGTACAGATACCTGTAATATACAGGTATCTGTACCCCCCTCCCCCCTGAAAGGTGCCAACTGTGTCACCGGAGGGGGGGAGGAATCTGATGAGTGGAAGTTCCACTTTTGGGTGGAACTGCACTTTAAGTTTGTGTGGTGATCCTCTTTAGAGGAGAATTATGGGGTGTACATAAACATATACTCCCCTCCATCCTGCAACATTCATGTGACACTGCTCTTTCACACGGGGGATCCGTATGTCTGTTTTTCATCCTTCCGTTTTCTGATGAAAAACGGACATACATGTATCCCTATGGAGCGTCGGATGTCAGCGGTGACATGTCCGCTGACATCCGACCTGCTCTGATCCGAAAAGTGTAACGGAGGAAAACCCTACTTTTCCATCCGTTATCGGATCGGGTGACGACGGACACTGTCGTCGTCCGATCCCCCATAGTGGAGAGTGGAGGTCTGAAAGGTCCGTCACTGCACAGTGTGCAGCGACGGACCTGTCATTTTCCTGCTCAGCGGGGATCGGCGGAGCGATCCCCGCTGAGCAAGCAGGTGTTCATGGGGCGGATCATCACGGATCCGCCCCGTGTGAAAGAGCCCTAAGAGCTGACCAACTAAATGACCTCTGACAAGTCGGCTCACAGCGCCGGGCTCTGCTTCTACAGCACTCACTGGAGCGTCAGGCTGGGGAGGGGATGGGCATGGCTGCTATCAGCCTGGCTTCCGGGCAGTAGTCCACTATCAGCTGACTGGGTGACCGGAGAACATTAGCAAATTTACTTCTGTGACCCAAAAGAAGTGTGGCCAAAAAGGTTTGTTCATACTTCAGTTGTCCTTGACTTTGTATTTGTCTGCCTGGAGATCATGTGATAAAAAAACAATATACTCTAACTTTTCTTATCCAGTTAGTAACTAACAAACCGAAGTTGCTCTTTTGTCAGTTTAAAGAAAGAAAAGGCAACTTTTTTCCCCCTGAATTGTAAACCTATCCTTTTTAATAACACAAATGGTTTGGAGGGAAGAGGTTTAGAACATGATGCAAGTCACAAGATCTGCCTTTTTTTTTTCTAATTGAAATCCAGTTTGAGCTGGCTGATCTTTTTCAAGTCTAGGCTTTCTCTCTTCATTCTCATGCAGATATTCAGTCAATGTCATTCCTTTATTAAGCACAGATTTCTAGGGCTTTATGGTCACCGTGGGATTGTAGCCCAGAAAATGCCAGGCTGCTGTCTCTCAGGGATTTGCAGGTCAGGCTGTGCTGGGCAGAGCCCTGCCTGGGGACTGGCCTTTGGGGGAAATATTTCTGCACAATCTAATCCTGGGCCGCTCTATTAACTTGTGCAAAGGTCTGCTACCCCATGCTTCAAATCAATCTTCTTTTCACCCTCTCTCCCATTCGTGTTATCCCATACTTCCATCCTGGTCATATCATTATGCATTTCCTGTTGCACTGGTTCTTTTGTATTTGCCTATAAAAAAATTCTGGACTGGAGATTAGATGGTGTTTAGGTTTGACCTCCTATTATATGGTTTTGTTAAATCTAAAGGAAAATTGAACAATAAAATGTATGGGCAGCTTTACATTTGTACCCTGTTCAAAGTGCCAGCCTTCACACATATTTGGTACTTTTCTTCTTGTATTCTTCACATACTGTGTGTGTATTTACCAAAAGTATTGGGACGCTCTTAGTCCGTAAAGTTCAATATTGAGTTGGCCCACCCTTTGCAGTTATAACAGCTTCAACTCTTCTGGGAAGGCTGAGGCTGTGGATGAGAAGGCCTAGCTTGGAGTCTCTGCTCTAATTCATCACAAAGGTGTTCTATCGGGTTGAGGTCAGGACTCCGTGCAGACCAGTCAAGTTCCTCCACCCCAAACTCGTTCATCCATGTCTTTATGGACCTTGCTTTGTGTACTTGGGCAAATCGTTTGGCGGAGGGGGATTATGGTGTGTGGGTTTTTCAGGGGTTGATCTTGGCCCCTTAGTTCCAGTGAAGGGAACTCTTAAAGTGGTTCTAAAGGCAGAAGGTTTTTATTTTAATGTATTCTATGCATTAAGATAAAAAACCTTCTGTGTGCAGCAGCCCCCCTAACACTTACCTGAGCCCATCTCCATCCTGCGATGTTACACGAAAGACTCGGCTGGCAGGGACTCTCCCTCTTGATTGGCTGAGACAGCAGTGGAGTGCCATTGGCTCCCACTGCTGTCAAAGTCAATGAGCCCATTAGGGGAGAGAGGGCCGGGCCCCGGCTTCGTGTCTGCATGGACACACAGAGCAGCAGCTCGGCTCAGGTGCCCCCTTGGCATGCTGCCTGCAGTGGGTGTACTCGGCAGGATGGGAGGGGCCAGGAGCGGTGCTGAAGAGGGACCCGAGAAGAGGAGGCTCAGGGCTGCTCTGTGCAAAACCATTTGACACAGCGGGTAAATATAACATGTTTGTTATTTTTAAATTACAAAACTTTTAAAAGAGTTTAGTATAACTTAAGATGTCAGCATACCAAGACATTTTGGACAATTTCATGCTCCCACCTTTGTGGGCACAGTTTTTGAGGATTGCCCCTTCCTGTTTCAACATGACTGTGCACCAGTGCACAAAGCAAGGTCCATAAAGACATAGATGAGCAAATTTGGAGTGGACGATCTTGACTGGCCTGCACAGTCATAACCTCAACCCGATAGAACGGGGAATTTGCAGGCATTATGGGGCACACAGCAGGAAACATTACAGTACTGATTTCCCTCTGGCCTCTTCTGGCGTGCTGTTCACTGCTGACCCCTCCTGTCCATCTTGTGTGATGTCACATACAAGCATCTGGGATGGACAGGAGGGGTGGAGACGCCTGCAGGGAACCTGCACTGCTCTGCATGCGGAGGATGTGATCTACCCATCAGCTGCCTGTGATTGACTGGTAGATCCCCAGTTGAGAAACCCTGCTATGGAAGTCCAGTATTACACCTAATTCTGAGGTGTAGATGGCCAGATAGAATTTGTCATGTGTAAATGTGGGAACTACGTTTATGTACTTTAAATCCAACATCTAATGAAGTTGTACATTTTTTTTTTCAGAAGTTTACTTGGAATGTGTGTGCACATCATAAATGGTTAGAACATGGTGGCATTCTGTGCTGCTTTTCCATGTTCTTCATCTTTTTCCAGGTTGACACAGGAAAGTTTAGAATACAGCTATCATTTCTTAAAGCGGAGTTCCAGCCTTTTTTTTTTAAAAAAAAAAAAAAAAAAAAAAAGCAAAAAAAATAAACCCGCGCGATGGTTGCATCTTGCATTCCGGCATATTTTAGTAAATTAACTCTTTTTGTTAGATAGTTGAGGAAATTACCCACTGTTGCCTCCAAAGTGAGCTCCCATCTTCAGTGTGGGCATCTGAAGCCCACTCGTAGCTCCTTCCAGGATTCCCGATCTCGTGCATGCGCATTTCACAGCGTGGTGGACTTGTATTACAGAGGCTGCCCATTGACTCCCGGGATGTATGGGATACATCCCACAAGCCAACAGGTGGCAGGATATGACATACCAGCAGAAGTCCACCAGTCTTATGGGCAAAACAGGTAAGATCTAGGAAAAGAAAAAAACATTCCAATGATACACGGCAATATGATGAGCAAAAGGGAAGGGCGAACTTAAAAAAAAATTGGGTGGAACTCCACTTTAACATGAGTTTTTGATTAAGTGAGTCCAAAATTCAGTATGCAGATTCAGTAATAAGTTATTGGGCATGACAGGGCAAACTTTGAGCAAAGCTCTGGTCTTGCCAGCCATCAGTTTCCTTCATCATATATTAGAAACCTAATTCAAGCATAAGCATTTCTTCTAACCAGTGTAAAATATGTATTTATTTTTTATGGCACATCCCTTTAACTGGAATGAAATACAAGCTTGTGAGTATTGTGTTTTCCACCAGCATAATTTTTTTTTCTTTGAACGTTTACATTAATGTTTTAACAAAAGGTAATTGCATTATGTTCAGAAACTTCTGAACATGCTTTATTAGAGGCAAAATACTGTTTTGCCTTTGCTTATTATATCCTCTTTCACTAGCTGCTTCCTACACAGACAGTTCAGACGATGAGACTTCACCGCGGGACAAGCAGCAGAAGAACTCCAAGGGCAGCAGTGACTTCTGTGTGAAAAACATCAAGCAGGCTGAATTTGGACGGCGGGAGATCGAAATTGCAGAGCAGGGTAATGATGATATTCACATTTAAATGTTAGCATTGGCTTTTGTGTGTTCCCACTGTTGCAGTTTGTCCATCCCTTCATCTCTTTTGAAACCTCATATTTCTTGTGTTTGCAATGTTGATGTGAATGGAGAATAGTTTTGATATGCTAAAGCTAGTATTGCCACATGTACAGATTGTTCGATATAAAGAGCTGTGCTTCCAGTCTTTTAATTTCTTTAAACAGGTTGATGGAAGTGTGGGAATGCTATATAAAGTTCACACTTGTGCATGCATTTTTGTAAGTTTTTTTTTTGGTACATTGGCACAGGTTGCTTTGTATTCATTACCCTTTAGTTGGCACTCAATGCATGTCTGCAAGCCTAAAAATTTAGTTTATTTTTTTCAGCACTGTTGCACAGGTGTGTTTGATTTGGCAATGTACATGTGTTGTGTGTCATTAAAAATGGTAATATATGCAACACAAAAATGTGCAAGTATATGCTGCAATGCTTGTGCACTAGAGTGAATGCAACCTAAGCCCCCTTTTACACGTGCTCAGAGCTGGATTAACTCTTTGTGGGAAGACTGGACACAGATGACTTGACATCCTCTACTGTACCAGGTAGAAGTCTTCATTAAAAAAAAAGTTAAGGGGTTAAATGGGAACAATTTGATAAAAAACAAAAAAAAGTATTTTACTTGACAAGGTTGCTTTAAACTGACTTCATTTGCAGATCGAAATGCATCCCTTTGATCTGTAAATGAATAAACAGGACAGATAACAGGGGGTCTCAAACCGGCGGCCCGCCATCTGTTGCGAAACTACAAGACCCGTCATGCCACTGCCTGTAAATCATGCTTGTTACTGTCAGCTTTGCAATGCTTCATGGGATTTGCAACAACTGGAGGGCCGCCAGCTTGAGACACCTGGATAAGAAGATACAATGTTTCTTTTTATCTGTCTCTTTCAGCACTGAGCAAAGTTGTTAAACATTGTTGATTGACACCCCCCCCCCCCGGTTTAATCTTGCAGCTCTAATGCCTATCCAGATGATATCACAGGAGTGACTTTTTCACTACAATTCAGCATAATAATAATATTGTAAATTCTGATTTTGTGTGGCCACCTTGAGGAGTATGCAATCCTGAGATCTTCTGTTCTCTTGATTATTTCCTTTTTTCGGTTCCTACTTGCTGTTATGATATAAGCTTTATGCTATTTTGCCTTGTTAGAAATGCCCGCGCTGATGGCTTTACGCAAGAGAGCACAAGGAGAAAAACCATTGGCAGGAGCCAAGATTGTTGGTTGTACTCACATAACCGCACAGACTGCGGTAAGCATGTATCTTTTAATTTCATGAAAGGAATTGCTACTTTGTGTGTAATGTTTTCTTTTTAATATGATTTCTTAGGTGCCGGTGTATAAAACGCTTGAAAATTGAATATTACTGGGTAGTAGTGCAGATGGGTATTTCCGGTAGCGATCACTTGCATTGTGGTGTGGGTTTGCCAGATGTAGCCCATACGTTGGGTCACATTTGTCTTTTGTTTTTGTATTTCTGCCAAAAGGAATGATGATTGACACATTCTGTATGATAACTTTTTGCTTGTACAAATTATCCAGAATATAATAAAAATTATGGGAAAAGTGCAGATGAAATCCACCTTAAGGTACAGTACAGGCTCCTTTTAAATCTTGACCATGGGTTATAAGCTGCCATTTCAAGTGAGCACACTGGCAAACAAAGTTGCTGGGACAGGCAATATAAACCCTCTAGCTCCCAGCAATTATCCATTTTTTTTTCTTAGTGTCCTTGGGTGATGGATGACCTCTCTAGTGAGAAGTTTTCTACCCTATAATTCTAATTATGTTGAAAGAACGAAGACTTGAAATTTTGATTGAAATCCCTTTTCACCCTGGCTGCAATGGTGCCACTTTAGCTATATAATTGCTGCTGCCATATTAGTCAGCCCTTGTTTTATTCATTAGAGGTTTAGTTCCTGTTGTGGCATGTGCACATCCCTGGTCACCGCCTCTGCGGCTAAAGGGTGTAGAGGTTGGGGGCGGTAAATGTGCAACACCACTGCAGGCTGTACACACCCCCCAACAACTAGTGTGACCGAGACCTAAAGGAAGCAATCCACTATTTTCTGAAGACATATATATATTCAGATATGCAAGGCCACGATTTGCTCTACACATGCTACTATGCGTAAACTTTGATGGCTAGGAAACTGTTCCAAAAAGAGGGTGTTTGTGAACATTGCTTTGCTTTTATATTTAAAGTATAACTAAAGGCATTATTTTATTTATTTTTTTTAACTTTTGGAGAGTGATTAGAACCTGTCAGTTTTTATTGCTGTCTGTGCCCCAGTTAAGGAGATTCACCCTCTTGATTTGTCCCGTTTACGATTGTCCTTGAAAGTGAAAGAAAATTCCGAGTTCTGAGTTGCCCCAGAAAAGTAATAGGGGAAATCTTCCAATAGGGATACTAGTTCTGGTGGCCTGGAGGTCCCCAAGAAATTCCCTTAATTTGCAGCGTTTTCCCCTCACTTTCTGTTTGGGTATGGGACAGGAAGTGAAGTTAAAACTTAACAATGAAACAGGTGGCAAAAAAAAAAAAAATCGAACAGGTTTATAGCGCTTCCTTACTCTATCCAAAATGGGGGGAAAAAAAAGTTTTGTCCATAGTTCTACTTTCAGCCTAGGTTCACATTTCAGCTACTTGACATGTCAAATCACATGCCAAATCGTCTGCTATTGCCGGCAATGGCACTGTCCAAATCGGTGCCAGGACGCAAAGCTTTGCGGCGCTGCACTGATTCCCAAAAGTAGTTCCTGTGCTACTTTTGGTGACTTCGGGGTGCGAAATTGCCGCAGAGTCAGACTGACATGCGTGTATGAAATCGTGCAAGTTCTGCTGAACTCAAAATTTCAATCCCACTGTCAGGCTGAACCTAGGCTAAAACGCAATGCAAGAAACCTTCCTCTTTTAAGTAGAACTTTTTTTTATTTTAACAAAAAAAAAAACTTCAATATTGCTTTTGTTCTTGTTTTTACAGAGAAATTATTCCAGCCGTTTGGTTTGAAGGTTTAAAAGGCAAATCCTCTCGCAAAAAAAAAAAAAAAAAATGCCTAGTTTTATATGCCCATACATATCCCAAAAACCCACCTGTATAGGCTTGGACAGCATTTCTAATTTGTATTTCAAATTTTTTTGGATAAAACAAAAACATTGATTGCTAAATGTGATATATTGAATAATAATGAAAATTAAATTACATAGAACATAGTTTCAGTGTTTAAAATTTATTAGGTAAAATGAAAGTTTAAAAATATACCTAAAACACTTTATTTAAAAAAAACAAAACCATAAGGCCCTCTTTTATCGGTCAGTGAACAAATAACATGCTTGCGTCCATTGGGAATATCTCTAAAACCTTTGCTTTTCTCCAGGTTCTAATTGAGACATTGGGGGCACTTGGAGCTCAGTGTAGATGGGCTGCTTGTAATATCTACTCTACTCTTAATGAAGTGGCTGCTGCTCTGGCTGAGAGTGGTAAGTGATAACTGAAGCTCAGAGGAGCACATTACAATGACCTAAATTTTTTACTTTATTATTCAATCTTAAACTCTCTCGCTTTTAATGCAATAGCTGTTCATTCAGACCTCCTTGCTCGCGACTTGAGAGCTTCTAGTTTGGAAATAAAGTATACCTTTAATTACTTGTGATTGTTGCAGGCATAATGATGAGCAGTTAATAAGTTACAATTATTTATATCATTTAGGAATGTGGCAAATTGAATCTAAAAAGCTTGTCCATTTAGTTAACATTACATATTAACCTCCAGTCAACTGCGTCATGCATATATGTGGCATCCAGAAAAGTGAGCCTTAATGTCCAGCCACCACACGTGGCCACCAGGAGGATGCATGACGGAGTTAATAGTTTTGTTTTTTTGTATTTTTAAAGTTACTCTATAGTTTTAGAGCAGGACTTTTAAGTGGTTGTTAAATTAGAAGGTTTTTTTTTTTGTTTTTTTTTACCTTAAGACCCCTTTCACACTGGGGCTCTTTTCAGGTAGTATATCGCTAAAAATAGCACCTGTAAAGCGCCTCTCAAGCCACCCCAGTGTGAAAGTCCAAGTGCTTTCACACTGGGGCGTTGTGCTTGCAGGACAGGGAAAAAGTCCTTCAAGCAGCATCTTTGGGGCACCACTCCTCCACCGCCCCTGCCCATTGAAATGAATGGGCGCTGCTTTTAAAACACTTTGAAGGCAGCGCTAAGCGGGTGCTTTTAACCCCCAGAAGGGGTTAAAAGCGTCCCACTATAGCAGCGGTAAATTTCTGCTAAAACTAGCGACGCTTTACCGCTAACGCCCACACTGCCTCAGTGTGAAAAGGGGTCTTGTACATTTTATGCTTTAAGGTAACAAAACTGTGTACAGCTCCCCCTTGCCTGAACCCATTCTCATTCCAGCATTGTGCTTCGAGAGCAACAGCTGTCTGCGCTCCCCCCTCATAGGACAGATTGAAAGCTGTCAATCAAATCCTGTGACGAGGGGGAAGGTCTGAGCCACACTGGCAATGAATGCAGACAGTGCAGCTCGGGATTGAGCTCACGTGTGCCACGTTGGGTTATGGCTCGCTGGTGGGGGACATGAGAAGAGGGGGATTGTGTGCAAAGCCTTGCACAGAGTAGGAAAAAAAAATCCCTTTCAGTTCTAATAAATTGACTGTTTCAACAACACTACTAACCTGGGTTTTTATTCTTTGTACATTCAATGATTGGACAAATGCTATTCAAACGTAGTTAAACTGTTTGCTTTTTAACAAACAGTTTTTGAATTCATGTCATTTCCTGAACTAAATTTGTTTAAAAATTTGCCATCCTGCTCCTTTAAATTTTCTTGCCACTCTGGTAAAAAACAATGCCGATTTGATCCCATGAATGGTTAGAAAATAGAAAATTTTCATTTTAAGAACATTCTAAGGAAATTCTACTAATCTTTAGCCAGCTTAGGGTAATTTTTATTCTCTTGAATTACAAAAGAATGAGCCTAGATGCCTTGACCAAAATTGGCTACGTTAGTTAACTTTATTAGAATTCTGACTAATTGGACATGTTTTCCCCATTTGTGTGTCCCCCCCCCCCCCCCCCCAATAACTGTACGAGACAATTATAGTGTTAAACGGGTAGATACACACTGCCATCCACGGCCTGTAGTGACATGCTCCAGCTAATACATTTTTTTTTTCACCCCTATTGAAGCTTACCTAGTTAGTGAGGAGCAGAGGGACAGCTAGCACTGTGTACAGTCAGCCAGTCCTTGTCAAAGGGAGAGAAGATGGGCAAAGTTGAAGATAATCATTGGCATTTAGCTAAATGCTAGTTTAATACTCCTATAGAGAGAGCTGGCCGACTTTCATGTTGTATATGATTAGAGGGCTTTTTCTTTGCAAAACTAATATGGGACCAGTCTGTATTTAATTAATTTTGATTGTCACCAGGAGTTCCAGTTTTCTCTTGGAAGGGAGAATCTGAAGATGACTTTTGGTGGTGTATTGATCGCTGTGTGAATGTGGAAGGCTGGCAACCCAACATGGTAAGACAGTGCACATAAAGCAAATTTTAAAGCATTCTGAGTAATGTTTTTTCAGTGAGTGAAGAAAAAAATTAAAACTGACCGCTTTTCAGTTTAAAATAGGCCTTCTCTGTGAAAATCCTATTTTGGCAATTGAAAATTCAGTGTGTCCTAAACTGGTGTGACTACTCTGGGCACTGTGGGTACAGCTGCCCAAGGCCTGCAAGACTGAATGAAGCTTCCAGGCTTATTGTGCTACACTAATTGTGTTCTCCTGTTAGAACTGGAAATTCAAAACAGAAATGCTTTCATGTATATGGTAGCAGCCTACCAGCTGGGTGTTTGTTCTTCTTCCTTTGCTGTAGTGTACCTATCCACCCCACCGCCATTTGTATTCATTTTATTCTCACAGAATACCTGGTTAAAACAAAAAAAATTGAAAAATAGTACCAAAGACAGTTGTCAAAGCACCCCAATCAGATCTAGCTCTGTCTTACAACTTTAAATGTAGCTGGTGATGAAGAAAGCAGAGAGGAAGTTGCACAGATGGCATTATGTGTGCAATCTTTGAGGTGCTGTTTGAATTCTTACTGAAGTGGATGAAACCTAATTTAGGTAAAGATTAGAGGTACATTTTTAGGTCCTAACCTGGTCAAACTTGAGCTGGTTTCAAAAGAACTAGCCAAAATTCAAGCATTGGGCAACCTTTTTGGCTCCCACCCACCCAACACCTTTTTTGAAAATTGGAGGAGCCGGCTTGATTCTCAGCCAAACAGTGACTGCAGTCACTGGCAGCACCCACTCTATTTGGCCAGTGTTGAAACTCAATAGCCGCCAGTAACGGTTCGTTTGTTATAAAAAAAAAAAAATCATACTTGCTTCTACTATGCAGTTTGTTTTGCACAGAGTGGCCCCGAACCTCGTTGGGGGTGGTGTTACCTTGCAGATGCGCTCTTGAGTCCAAAATTTGCATCCATACATAGACACGAATGCCAGACTTGGCCCTGGCGCTCTTGTCATTGGATTTGATTGACAGCAGTGGGAGCCAATGGCTGCGCTGCTATCAATCTATCCAATCAAGAGCTGGGACCCCGTGGAGAGAGGGAGAGTGCGTTGCACCGACAGAGAAATACAGGGCTCAGGTAAGTAAAATGGGGGGACTGGGGGGCCGGTCACTGTCAGGTGTTTTTCACCTTTAATGCATAGGATGCATTAAGGTGAAAAAATGAGGGTTTACAACCCCTTTAAGTGTTTGCTAAGTGATCTTAGTAGTTCATAGATTTTACTTGTTTGAAGACATTTATCCATTAGTCTTTCATTTGGCTGAATGTAAACCTAGAGTATTGAAAGGCATAAGGCATTCTTGTATGATTTAGCAGAGTGTATGTAGATTACGGAATAAACAATAGCTGCATGCATGGGTGCAGTTTATCACTATTCTGGCATGTATTAGTCAACTTTTTTTATGTGCAACTCCCCTTTCTAAACTTTTTGGAGTCCAGTTTTAGTATTGTGTCCTGATAGCCCACTATTCCCAGGAGCTCCGTAAATTTGCATTTGCATACGTATATATTGGTGCTTTTTCATTTTATCCCTTGCTAATGTTTTATCAAACAATCACATCCAGCACTGCCTACGTATATTGCCTTTTATGATATAATCTAAATGTCAGGAAGGATTCATCAATTGGTTGCACAAAATATAAGTAGGCTTTCAAGTAGCTCGGACCATTTCTGCCTAGGGAGTTTTGAAGGTGTTTACAGATCTCCCTTGCTACTGTTTGCTTTGAATCGGAAGAACATCGATCATCTTGATTGGTCCACAATGGCCAGATAGAAAACTGGTGATCTTGCACTGACCTGTAGGATACAGCTTGGCAGTGTAAGCAGCTAGTGGCCTGCCAAGTGGAATTGGCACAGCGTTGCCTGGATACACTGGAAAGGAAACTTTCAGAGTCGAGAGATGTGCTGTAGCATTTTAATGACTCTTAACAGGAAAACCAAAGCTTACAAAACCCATTCAGATCTTTACAATTTTAAAGTTCTTCTGGCTTAAGGATCAAACTAAAAAAAAAAAAAATATATATATATATATATATATATATATATATATATATATATATATATATATATATATATATATATATATATATATATATATATATATATATATATATATATATATATATATATTATTTCAGTGTGTGTGTGTATATATTTAGAAAAAATATAGATATATAAAAAATTGTTTGTGATCTGAACTGTTGTGGAGCTGCCCGATTGCTTTTGCGTGTGCTGCCTTCTGCTTTGAGCACTTCTGATTCTGAGCTTTTAGAGCTGGCTGCACAGCTGATAGAGTGCACTCCTGTGCTTGGTTGGCTGTAGCAAGGGTAGGGGAAACCTTAGGGGTCTAAAAGGCCTCTGATGCCTCCATAAAGATGACCTGTCACCTGTCTAATGCTATAACATAAGGGCTTGTTAGCCCTCTGGTGATAGGAATAAAGTGACCTGAAGGGGTAAAAAAGTAAAATTATATGTTAAATAAAAAAATTAAATGCAACTATCATCCTGCATGCACTTGCAAACGCATGCTTGTAGGTGTAAACAGCGATTGAGCCACATATGCTGTATATCACTAATAATTGTTGGAGTTAACAATGCCATCACTTATGATTTACCTTAAACTGATTAACAGTAAAGAATATTTAAAGCGTTGCCTATTAATAATTTTGTGTACCGTATTGTTCGCCCCTTAACGGGCGCCTGCAGTTTTGTGGCTCGACACATTTGATATTTATTTGCTCTACACTGCCTCAACTTTTGGGGAAAAATGAGAATTAAATTGTTTGTGTGCACTAAAATTTATTTTAGTGTATATGTTTGTACACAAGCACGCACAAGTGTGTGTGTGTAAAATAAATAAATATACACACACACACACACACACACACACACACACACACACACACACACACACACACACACACACACACACACACACACACACACACACACACACACACACACACACACATATATATATATATATATATATATATATATATATATATATATATATATATATGTATGTGTTCTATAGGGCCACCTCTATCAGAAAATAGTACTATAATCTGGGTGTTTTTAAGAGATAGGTTCACCTTTTGATCTTGTGTTACAGCCATATTTAGGGTGTAACAAGTTCAACGCCCAGCTCACCCCCTGCCTTTCCCCGCTCCCTGTGACAGTGGATTGGGGGGGGGGGGGGGTCCTTTTCCCTGCAGTGGCTATCTTATTTGAAATCTCTGTGGCCCACACAGTCAAGTTATTCATTCACAGATCTCTTTGAATGAAAAAACTACAAGTCCTGTCTGCCACTGTGTCATGGTCTTGTCAATACCCCAGTAGGTGTAGAACACCCACCACAGCATAATGTGTAAGAAAAGCGAACGTATCAGTCTTAGTATGAGAGGCTTTTACGTTTAATCCTGGACAACATTTTGTTTTAGATTTGTTTTTACTAAAATGCTTATAAAAGATCTCCAGTTTCAGAGTTTGGCTGTCTTTGCAGATCCTGGACGATGGTGGGGATTTGACACACTGGATATACAAGAAGTATCCTAACATGTTTAAGAAGATTAAAGGCATTGTGGAAGAAAGTGTAACTGGTGTACATCGGTATGTAGAAGCCTAATATTTCCAGAAAACCTATGTTTCTAGCTGCCTTTTTGTTTTTACTTCTAGCATGATGCATACATTTAGCAGTGTGAACTTGACCTGTACTCCATAACACTTGGTTATTGCACTGATAATAGGTGATTAACACAGTTCAGCTTTAAGTACCGTATAAGCCGAGTTTTTCAGCACATTTTTTTGTGCTGAAAAAGCCCCCTCGGCTTATACTCGAGTCACTGTGTTCATCTGCAGTCTCATGCGCCTGATCTCCCAGCGCTGTGACATGCAGTCTAGTCAGCAGCCGTGCAGTGTAACAAAGCTCCTCCTTCTCCTTGTCCGTGATAGACGGAACACTGACTCACTGCTGGAAAACTGAATCGGTGTTCCGAGGCGGCGCTCTGTTACACTGCACGGCCGCCGACTAGACTGCATGTCACAGCGCTGGTGTTCTGGAAATGAGGTACATGAGGCATGGAGATGGGCATTGTTAACCCTCTTTTCCACTTACAGTAGCGGCTGCATTTCCCACCCTAGGCTTATACTCGAGTCAATATCTTTTTTCCCAGTTTTTTTTTTTTTTGTGGTAAAATTAGGTGCATCAGCTTGTATTCTGGTCGACTTATACTCAAGTGTATACAGTAAATCTAAACTGGACGACTTGGTGCTGTGTATTTTAATCAATTGCCATATTTTGCTTTTCTACTGTCTCAGTGCTGCTGATATCTTCCAGATATATTACTTCCTGCACATCATTGATTTGAACCAGCTTACATTACATTAAGGTGTTTAAAATATATACAACTTCAGTCTTTAGGTAAAGATCTACTTTAATGGAAATCTAATTTTGTTACAGCACAGTCCACTGCTTGTACTGTAGAAATTGCAGCTTTTGACAGAGTAGGTAATACATTTTCTTTTTTTGAGGGACACTGACATTCAGCTATAGTTGGGTTATTCTGCTGCCTTCAGGGGGATTACATAGGTGAGGTTGAAAAGAGACAAGTTCATCAAGTTCAACCTAATGTGATTATATGTCAGTATTTCCAGTACATCCTTCCTAAGGATTTTTGCCCAGAACTGGACCACCTACTCCAGGTGAGGTCGGACGAAAGTCTTGTAGAGTGGGATCCCTGCCAATATTCTATTTGCTTTGTTGGCAGAAACTTGGCATTGCATGCTATTGCTGAGCCTATCATCTACTAGGACCCCCTGGTCATTTTCCATCCTAGATTCCCCCAGAGGTTCACCCCCTAGTGAGTAGATTTTATTCATATTTTTGCCACCCAAATGCATTATTTTTTATTTTTCTACATTAAACCTCATTTGCCATGTAGTTGCCCACCCCATTAATTAGACGCTGAAAAACAAATACTGTGGCCCAGTATAACTTCTCCTTCCCCCAGCACACCCCCGTTTTATTTATTTTATTGTATTTTTTTGCTAGCGTACTAGAAAGATGCATTTTTTTTTCTTCGCTCCTCAGAGCAAAGTCTTTTTCTTCAGTCAAGATTTCTTTGACATTGCTACTGATCTGGTCTCTTTATGCATCTATCCAGATCAGTCTTTTTTTAGCCTGACTTTGGAATGCCGTACCAGAACTTGGCTTGATGATTGCAGGTGCTAGCCTCGAATGTGACCTTTGGGCACAGGGCTTTGCATTGTAATGCTTTCCAAATCAGAGTGTGCTGTGTAAGTTATTCTGCAGAACTTTTCTCTAGGTCCAGAGTCAATAGCACAAACCTAGGTGTGACACAGTCTTCCCTGATGACTCACTTTGTGAGTAGGCCATGTGGATCAAGCACTGGATGCTACCTCACTAGGGCCATTGGGCACCATTTAAAATTCTTGCTTTCATTTGGTTTTACAGTGGAAAAGTTAATACTGAGAAATCGAGTACTGACATCCACTGGGTGGAGTGTTGTGTGTGTTCCAGCTCTTTCCTGCCATTCCATTTTGAAGGAGCACCTTCCCAAAGCTGCAGGTGACAGGTGAAAATCTTCAGTTTTTCTGCTGTCTGCCTACATTGACCTGGTCACCTTGAAGCTGCTGACCTTATTCCTACTAGCCAGCAACTGAGTTTGAGAGTAGCCTTGTACCCATTGAGGGCTTTGTTAAAGCTTTGACCATCCCATTGGAGGGTGCACTTTTTTTTTTTTTTTTTCAGTACCTCATCAATAAGTAAAAGATTGGAGACCCTTTATAAGTTACTGTCCTCCCTGACAGTTCAAGCCTATCTTTGTTCAGACATTAGTCTGTTGGGCTCTAGCTGATTGGGCAAAGGCCATTAGAGGACCTGATCACTATGGCAGTGGATCCTTTAATCTTGGGACATCTGGAGCTCATGCTTGCAGCTTTGAGCTAGTGTGTACTGGTTGTTAGTCTCCTGTCTGGCTGTGGAAGTGTTGGGGCTGTGGAACGCACATGCAAAAAGTTCCTGCCTCACATGCTCTTTAAGGAAAAATGCCTCTTCAGAGCTGCCCTGGGTGCCCTCATCAAGGATGTCGCAGGAGTAAAAGTACCAAACTCTAGACATCTCCCAAACCCTCAGATTAATATTCTTCAACACAAGGGGATTCCCCATTTTCCAAGCTGGGGCGACAACAGTTGGCTGTGTTAAAATTTAGATAACCAGCAACTCAGATGCATGGGTACGTGAGGTGTCTACGAGCTAGAAATTTATTTCCAGGATAAACACCCACCCCCTTTCCCTCAAGTGTTACTAGATCTATAGGTTTTTAAAAAAAGGATTTTTATCTTATTGGGGTGCTTTTTGCTTTTCCCACGGCCTGCATGAGTGTATGAGAAGGATACATTAAAGGCACCAATCCTGAGCCATTGAAGGAGCGGTGGATGACCCTGGTGGGTACAGAGTCGAGTAATTGTAGAAACATTTAATTTTATATATGAACACTTGAAGTTTTATAGGATCTTTATTTTATCGCCAAATGTATGTATGTTTGCATCAATTGGAAAGTTTGATTGAGCACTTATGAATTGTTTTCTGAAAAACTGTGTGTGGGTATAAATTTGAATAGAAAGGGAGCAATTGCAAAACCGCAAATGAACATTCGCTCTGGTGAAGACCCGCACCTCACTCAGCAGCATTGCAGCGGAGCAAGAGCCGATTCTAACACTGGTCTCTGCAACCAATTCTAATTTTCAGGGAAGCAACAGGCGGCCTCTTAGACAAAAAGCAGAATTTTCTGTAAGACAAATAATGACCTTAATATAGCCGTCTTTGCCCAGGGTTCAGATACACAATGCCCCTTCTCCTACTCCCGAGGATGTACAGGCAGTATTGGAGGGAAGCTGCTGAAGAGGGAGCTTCATGCAACATTTTTTGCCAATATGGAATGTGCCATCTGAAAGCCTCGGCATTGTGCAGCTTGAGTCTCCTCTATCTTGCCATGCCCCTTTTTGGGTACAGAGACCTAAAAAAAAAATTCCTTGTCCATGAACAGAATCTGCAGATAGAAAGTTTGAGACGTTCTTAAAGGCACTTTACTCTTGCAGGCCCAGCCCTGCAAAGGCTCTTGCTGCAGTTTTAGTATGTCAAAATGTAGCTAACCAAAGTAGGGCAATGAACAACCAACATGACCCTGTTTTTAGGATCGTTCCTTAACCAAGCAATTACAGCAGCAAACTTCTTCTTTTTTTTTTTTTTTTTTTTTTTTTTTTTTTTTTTTGTGGACGCCCTAGAACATGTCATGAGGTAAATTTCCAGAATGGTTCTAATCTCCATTTTCATGCACAGAATGTTTTATGGCTAAAAGCCTGGACTGTCAAAGCTGCCTGTAAAAAGCTTTGCCTTTTTCATATGCCTCCTCTTAACCTACCCATACTCCTGTCCAGCCAAGCGCGAAACTATTTGTCTTGGTGGATTTCAAGCCCTGCCCTGAGAATAGGGGAATACCTTCCCTCTTAGTAGAAAGTCCTAACCACAATTTCCAGTCTTTTGGGCTGGGGCGGAGTGTTTCAGTCCCTTGCGGTCCAGGGAACATGACCACCTGTGGAGCAGTTTGAATAGCTTTGCAGCACTGGACCCCTCTTTTGAGAGCACACCCAACCAGGGTGCAGTCAGTACCATGGCTGTGGCCTACATCAACCTTTAAGGGCCTTGAAAGAAACAAACCAGATAGTGTCACGAACAAACTCACACTCACCTATCTCTGCAGGCCACATTCCGGGAATGAAAAACTGAAAAATGGACCACACTCAGCCGTCACTGCCTGGATCAAGGTGAATGGGCACTTCACCCAAACATATTCAAGCTCACACGGGGAGATATTTGTCTTAGACTGTAGATTCAACATCAGGCTAACTCTGTTTGTGGCCAGAACTTGGCCTTAAGCACTGTCAAAGGTCAGGTTTCTGCCTTATAAATTCTTTCAAAGACTTCTGGCGTCACCATCCTTTGTTAAAAAAAAAAAAAAACTTGTGTATCTCACATCAAGCCTCCATTGCAGCACCCTGCACTTCCTTGGGATTTCAACTTGGTTGTCTGCCCTGAAGAAACCACCCATCAGTGATATTCCATTAGAAGACCTCCCCTGCAAAGTGGCCTTTTTGGTTGCTATCACACCGGTCAGACATGTCGTAGTTTGTGGCCCTTGTTTGTAATTGGCTGTTCCTTGTACTTCACACAGACAAGGTTGGCTTATGCCAAAGACATTGTTTTTTTTCTTATAAAGGTGGCATTAGTCTTCCATACTATCCTTATGCCTTGCCCCCAAAATCCTAAGGAAATGTATCTTCACTGCCTGGACTTTGCCAGAACCATTAGTCCTCTGTTCATTCTTTCTCTAAATTCTATCATGTAAATCTTCTGCAATCTTCTTCTTCTGTTGACCCTTATTGTAGGACCTGTTGGCAGAGTTCTGTTTGCCTAGTTGCTTGGGCATCCCAGGGTCTATGAATACTTTGTCTGTGTCCTATACTGTAAAATTAAGATGGATTTTGACTTCATATCTTCATTTTGATATTTCATATCTCGGTTACGCTGCATTGGTTGCTAAAAAAACGGAGAATTCAAGGCGTGGGGTAGGGTTGTAGGAAAAACCTCAGGAGGGTGTCTTCAAAACGTTGCCAGCGGGGGCCCCTTGCACCGCTTTAGGCCCAGGATTGACCACCAGCATTCCCCATGGTCACGTCACGACCAGGCCTTTTTTTTGCGATACAGCACTGCATTACTTTAACTGACAATCGGGCAGACATGCTACTCTGTACCCAAATAAAATTTGTCTTTTTTTTTTTTTTTTTTTTTCCCCCCTACAAAAAGCTTTCTTTTGGTGGTATTTGATCCCCACTGCGTTTTTTCATTTTTTGCACTAAACAAAGACTATTTTGGGGAAATTTTTTTTTTTTTTACTTTCTGCTATAAAACATATCCAATAAAAAAAAAATGTAAAATCTAATTAGGCCAATTTGTATCCTGCTAAATGTTTTTGGTAAAAAAAAAAAAAAATCCCAATAAGCGTAAATTGATTAATTTACATGAACGTTATAGCGTCTACAAACTATGGGATATATTTATGGATTTTTTTTTTCTTTTTTATATACTAGTAATGGCGGCAATCGGCGACTTATAGCGAGACTGTGATATTGCCACAGACTATCGGACACTGACACGTTGCAGGAACCAGTGACACTAAAACATTAATTGCTGCCAAAAATATGCACTGTCACTGTACTAATGACATTGGCTAGGAAGGAGTTAAACATCTAGGGCGGTCAAAAGGTTAACTGTGTGCCTAGCTAGTGTTTTTGTGTAGTGTGTGGTGCTATAACTAGGGGAAGATATTGATTCTAGTCTCTCCTTTTCAGAGACACAGAAAAAGTCCCTTACCCCCCCCCTGTAAGAACAGAGATGAGCCTTGTTTACAGAGGCATATCGCAGGTCTCCATGTTTTACTAATGTTCCGCGGGTGCTGGAGGACATCAAGCCCCCGGGACCTACAGATCAGCTTCTGTTGTGAATTATCCTAGCAGAATCAGCTCGCCGGTACCCACCCCCTGCAGGTGGAAATGCAAAATCACATATATATGTGATTCTGCCCACAACCGTAAAAGTGCTATAGGGCGGTCAGCAAGTGGGTAATATATGAAAATGAAATGTGTATTCCAAGTCATTAGTGCTTTCAAAATTTAACAGTAAAGAATTATATTTTGGCCAAAATATGAAGCCTGCCACCACGACAAGGTAGGCTGCAGGGGAGGGCCGGAGACTGCAGACGTGCTGCAGGAGAGGGCCAGCAGGTAAATATAACTATCTTATTTGTTTAATTTAAAGAAAACAAATACCCTTTATCACGTTAACAAATCAGTGGGGGATCTTTTAGCAGCAACTTGGCTAGTAAACGGGTCACCCTCAACATATGGTTCAATACAAAAAAAATAGGAAGGCATTGCAACCAGAAGTATACTGCTTCCAGGTAAGTGAATATCTCCCGAGGGTAACGATTATAGGGAAATCTCAGTAATAACCTAGAGAGAACAAAAGGAGTGCAACCCCTACTGTGATAGGCACATTGTACAAACAGATTGAAAAGAAAGATGCAGCAGAGGATGGGGATGTGCCACTTCTATACTCTCACCCATCACATACATTAAGGATGACGGGCTGGTCTCTTATGTAAATCTCCGCTCTTCTCCCCCCTCCCCCCCACTCCCCTGCAGCTATCCGCCTGAAGCAGACCCTGTGCTCGACTGTTAAAACTGTGCTATTGTCAGTAACAGGCGTCAAACTGGATGACCAATCCTGACAGGGCATAGCAGGGCCAGACTCCTGGTTGGAACAGCAGCCAGTTCCGTTCCTAGCAGGAAGATGGGAAGTGCAGCACTAGAGGCTGCCGGGGCCTTCCTGCACCTGATTGGTTGCTAGGATGCTAGGCAGGCCTAACAATCAATAGTTTTCACACACAGGTGGGCAGCGGGGCGAGAGTTGGGGCATGAGATACTCCTAAACCTACATGGAGGAAGCCAGCATCTGTTTTTTTTTTTTTTTTTGTTTTGTTTTTTATGGACAGTTTGTGTCCTTTGAGTACCCAAATGGTCAGTCTGCCCCAGCAGCAACAACTTGGCCTCCTTCGTTAGGTCCTGGGCAGCCGGGCCCCTACATGTTTATGAGCTGTCCCACTCTGATCACCTGAAGGTACAAGCCTATAACCCAGGTTCTATTAATACTTTTATAATTTAAAGAGTGCAGCGCTGGACATGTGAAGTGAATGGTGAAGTGTTATTAAACCATGTACTATAATTAAATGAACATTAATGACTTATAAAGGTAATGGATTACTAATAACCATAAACATATAGTAAAAAATGGTGAATTATCTATAACCATAGGCATATGACATTTCAAAAAAACTCCTTAAAATAGAACTTTCAGAAGTGCATATAAGTCCAAAGCAATAATTTATCGTGCAATGTGAGTAAACATATAGAATTACAAAAAGCCTTGAAATTGATGCTTTTAAAGTGCAAAAAATGTCCAAAACAATAAATTTCCGTGCGATGTGTATTTCAAGGGTGCATCTTCGATAATCGGTGTTGCCCACCACCAGATAGGTGAAAAATTAGAGGCTTACCAGAAAGCCTGTGACCGCCCTTATTCAGGGGGGTCAAAACAGGCTTAGTAGATATAGGAGGACCACCACACGGATACTCCGTTTGATAGATGGATCAATGGGCCAGGGCTCCTTGCCAGGTAATTCTCCAGCCGACAACCACTGTAAATACTCTCCCAGCTCCCGTCCTCTCCTGGGGCAGACTTGAAGCTTCCACAGATTCAATATAGGAAGATGTAATATGTAGTGCCAAAAAGAGATAAAGAAAGAAAAGCTCCGCTGGTGCAGATAACTTCGAGTTTCTTTTATTGGCAAAAAATTGCGGTATCAGGCATTAAAAACAATGAAAAACGAGCAGAGTAAAAAAACGACACTACCGCCGTTTGTTTAAAAATCGCGCATGCGCGGTGCGTGCAATGTTGTTGGGTCACAACATTGCACGCACCGCGCATGCGCGATTTTTAAACAAACGGCGGTAGTGTCGTTTTTTTACTCTGCTCGTTTTTCATTGTTTGTTTTTAATGCCTGATACCGCAATTTTTTGCCAATAAAAGAAACTCGAAGTTATCTGCACCAGCGGAGCTTTTCTTTCTTTATCTCTTTTTGGCACTACATATTACATCTTCCTATATTGAATCTGTGGAAGCTTCAAGTCTGCCCCAGGAGAGGACGGGAGCTGGGAGAGTATTTACAGTGGTTGTCGGCTGGAGAATTACCTGGCAAGGAGCCCTGGCCCATTGATCCATCTATCAAACGGAGTATCCGTGTGGTGGTCCTCCTATATCTACTAAGCCTGTTTTGACCCCCCTGAATAAGGGCGGTCACAGGCTTTCTGGTAAGCCTCTAATTTTTCACCTATCTGGTGGTGGGCAACACCGATTATCGAAGATGCACCCTTGAAATACACATCGCACGGAAATTTATTGTTTTGGACATTTTTTGCACTTTAAAAGCATCAATTTCAAGGCTTTTTGTAATTCTATATGTTTACTCACATTGCACGATAAATTATTGCTTTGGACTTATATGCACTTCTGAAAGTTCTATTTTAAGGAGTTTTTTTGAAATGTCATATGCCTATGGTTATAGATAATTCACCATTTTTTACTATATGTTTATGGTTATTAGTAATCCATTACCTTTATAAGTCATTAATGTTCATTTAATTATAGTACATGGTTTAATAACACTTCACCATTCACTTCACATGTCCAGCGCTGCACTCTTTAAATTATATCTAGTCTTCTGGTGCCCTTATATCGGGGTTATAGTGCACAGCAGCAGGACCTTTGTACTCCTTTTTACTTAATCACTATTTTTATGCACCTAGCGCAACTTCTATCTTTAAATTTTCTATTAATACTTTTGCCTGTGTCCTGTACTCATATGGGATGGAAAGTGGTTGTAAACCTAAGTCATGAAATCTTGAGCAAAGCACAAATATCTGTAGTGTTTACTTAGGTCTCTCCAAAGCTCTTAAGTGTCGTTTTTCTCTGGTGCTTCTTTCCTCTGTTAGCATGAGTCACTTCTGAGACGTTTTCTCGACACATGACGGAGGGAGCTCAGAATGGAACTTTTCTTTTCAGAACATTGTTCTTCTGCTGTGTGAGGGAGGCTGTGTTCCTTTCCTCCAATAAGCTCTCACACACTGTAACTACAGTCTCTACGCCCCCTTCTCTGAGCTCCTGACAAATGAAGAAATATTTGAACGATTTTCTGCTCTTTTGAAGGGATATAGGGAAGGGGAAGACTGCAGATAAACAAGTAACCTATGTAGGAGACTTTATTTCATCTGTGTATCATCTGAGGCTGTTCACTTCAGTAGGTATATATGAGGGCTTACAACCACTTTAACCACTTGTCTACTGGGCACTTTTACCTCTTTCCTGACCAGGCCAATTTTCATCTTTCAGCACTGTTGCATTTTGACAATTCCACGGTCATGTAACACTGTACGCATATGGCATTTTTGTCATTTTTTTTCACACAGAGCTTTCTTTTGGTGGTATTTAATCACCACTGGGTTTTTTTATTTTTTGCTTAACAAAAATTTTGAAGGGGGGGGGGGGGGTTTATCTAGTTGGCTATAAAATTTTATAGACAGGTAATGTTTCTCCTGCACTGATGGGGCTGCACTGAAGGGTTCTGTTAATCAGTGCCCTGATTATCGGTGCTGATGTCCCTTTAACACAAGCCAGTTACTGGCTCTTTTTCTCTCCACTCCTCCTCTCTGTCAGCGTGAGGAAAGAAAAGTCAATAACCAGCTTGTGTTTACTTCCATGATCAGCAGTCATTGGACACGGCTGATCATGTAGCAAAGGGCCGCTGCGTTTGGCCCTTTACCCTGATCTATGATCAGCTGAGTCCAAAGGACTCTGTGATAACGGGCCGCACAGACAGCACGATCACAGCAGGACATTTATGTACGCCCTCCCGGCAAATTAAGCCAGCGCTGTAGCTGTCTTTCGGCTATAGCATTGGCGGGAAGGGGTTAACATAAGACTAAATTGCATATATATATATATATATATATATATATATATATATATATATATATATATATATATATATATATATATATAATTTTATATATTTGCAGTAAAATTCATTTTTGGCATTCATTGAGGGATACAGGTCATACCCCATATAATCATGTGGTTTGTGCTGTTTTGCCACAAAACTGAAGCTGAAAGGAGGAGTTGTAATGGGTTGGCCCAAGTTTTTTTCCTTTTTTTTTTTTTTTTTTTTTGGGCCCTATCTTCCTGTAGGTGGAGTAAGGTAAGTAAGTAAAAAAAAAACTCGTACATTAGGATCAGAATGTAGCTACCATAGCAGCACTTGTAAAGAAGTGACCACCACCATAATCACTAAAACAAAGGACTGACTGCTACAGTATTCTAGAGCTAGGAAGGTTTCTGAAGATTAGGCCCTGGTTGCGTATCTAGGCTTTTCACTGTGCCTAAAAATGTGTATTTAAATTATTTTACTCAATGATTTTTTTGTTTCTTGTTTGTTTTTTCCAGCTTGTACCAGTTGTCCAAAGCCGGAAAACTGTGTGTCCCTGCCATGAATGTTAATGACTCTGTTACCAAACAGAAGTTTGACAATTTGTACTGCTGTCGAGAGTCCATCCTAGATGGGTAAGATTTAAGTGGATTTGCAGCATTCAAGTGCAAAAGGCAGTGCTTTGCTACAACTACTAAAACAAATTGCAGGTTTACCTAACAATTAGAATTTTGTTAATTCGTTTTTAATTGAGTTTACTGCCTGATTTGCGTTTTCTATTTATACAAGAAAAGTTGTGATTACCAACTGTGCACATTTCCACAGTAAAAAGACCCCTAATATTTAGCGTGGTAAACGTGTCATAAACGGGGCCCCTGTCATTACTGTGTGTGTCGGAAAAACAATATGCAGGAATTTCAGAGCGCACCGTTAATGTGCACTTCATGTAACTAAGTAGATCTAAATTGAACCATTAAACAAAATGACTCAGTTCTCAGTTACACAGTGCAAACTGAGCTGCATGATACCTAAAGGGGCATTCAGTTTTTATATCAAATTTTTATTACCAAAGTAGCAAATTGTAGAGTAGGGAGGTAATGCAATTTCTTTTATGTAGTATAATGTTTAACATAGGTCCTAACCTATGAGGCCTCATGCACACTGGACGTTTTTACAGCTGCTGTTTTTGGCTTCAGATAGTTTCTTTTTTTTTTTTCTACAGTCAAAAAACTCTCCAGCATGTTATCCTATGTGTCCATGCACACATAGGCTGTTATCCACTGTTTTTGGCTGTAAAAAAAAAACTCCCAAAACTAGTAGGTTCTGAGAGGAGTTTTTCAACTGTAAAAATGTTTCAACGTCGATAAACACTCAAAATCGCGGCTCACCAGCATGTTATAACATTTTTTGATCCCATTGGAAAAAAAAAGCTGAAAAACACTATTGCAAAAACATTGAAAAACTCACTGCAAAGCTACTGTCGTTTTCAGAATGACCTTATAACGTTCAGTGTGTATAAGGCCTAAATGTAAGGGGTGTGTGTATAAATGTATGTACAGTGTGTGTATCTATATTTTTTGCCATGTAAGCTTCTTTTTTTTTTTTTTTTTCCTTGTATGTTTTCAGGACTGGTAATGATATCCCATAATAAAATACCCTGGGATTAGCATGTCTGCAAATAGTAACTGAACTTCTTTTTGCAGGCTACTTGTGTAAGCTGTTGAAATCCTAATATGCCTATCTCTTAAACTGTCATTAACTTGTATCCATTGTAAGACTCTTGTAAGTGCTAGCGCTGTCTTCTGCTGGCATGTGAATGGAATAAAATAATTAAAAACTGCCTGCTATAGGTTAGGTAAGATTTTCATTTACACAGTGGGTAAATGGAAAAATGGCAAGAAGATAAGCTGTATTTTGTTTGTTCTGTGTCTGCTAAACATATTGTAAAGTAATTATCACTAAAACTAGTTTAATGAGTAACTGGTATAAAAAAAAAAAAATACTTTGGCATGGTAACCTTATTCATGTTTTTTTTTTTTTCTTTTTTTTTTTTTCCTGCACTATGATCTTTTGTTAAAAACATATACAGATATTTTTTCCTAAAGGACCACAACCACTATAAAAAGGTTTCTTTTTAAATGCATTTGATTAGATATAATGGCATATTCCATATAACACGCACACTGGTGTGCACTGTGTAGAGTGAGATGTTTTTAACACATTAGTTTCGTGTTTTTTGGGGTTTTTTTTTCCTTTTTTACTAGATTGAAACGTCACAAAATGACAGTTCATGTACAACTGCAAACATGCTTTATTTTATACCTATGAACTGTGTACAGTTATCCGAATATAATATTTATTCTATTTGGTGACACACATTTTAAACCTTTTGGGTTTTTCTGCTGCCTACAGGAGAAACTGACATGATTAACAGAGAGAAAATGTTAGCCAACACAGGATAACTCTGTCCACAACTAATTTGTTTTTGCTAGGGTCCTCAGGAGAGTGGACGCATTTTCTTCGGCTCTGTTTTCTGTTCATTTGGAAGATTTTTCTTATGTCAACAGCTGTTGGTTGAAATCGGTTAGTTCTTTGAGAACTGCAGGCCGATAGCTGCAAAGGCTGTCAGGACTTGTAGTTTTCCAATTTACAGAACACTGTGAATAGATGAAGTGGCCAGGTAGGCAGAGTCCTGCACAGGCATGTCTAATTCAGATTGTGGCAGCGAGTGGGGGATCAGAACTGGTGGAATTGTAACATGTTAAAATGAATATTCATGTTACAAAAGGTGAACTTGTGCTTTTAAGGGGATACCTCTGAACCAAGGTTTACTAACATTCGTTTTCCCCCTAAATCCTACAGAGACATGCTGTTGTACTTTTCTAGAGGACTTGGGATCCCTCTTTAAATCTGTTATCAGATGTGGTTTCCATGCCATCTCTGAAGAAAGACTTTCAAATTGTTTTCATTGTTTTGTCTGCAACTCTTATGCGCATGTTGAAGACATTTTCTCCCTTTTTGCAGCAGTCTACTTTAGTGCAGTTGAAGGCATTTTCTTAGCGTTTACAGGTCTTGGTGGTCTTACACTGAAGGCTTTTCTTCAGTGACTTCATTATAAAATGTACAAACCGATCATCCTTGACTGTTCCTGGTCAAACTTGTCAGGCTAGCTGGCTGTTATTTTGAGGGGACAGCAAATTTACACTTATACAAGCTGTACGCTCACTACTTTACATTGTAGCAAAGTGTCATTTCTTCAGTATTACATGAAAAGATATATATTTACAAAAATGTGAGAGGTGTACTTATGTTTGTGAGCTACTGTCTATAAATAAGTCTTGCAAAGCTGACAACTTTGTGTTTTTGATTTATACATTGTTTCTACACACACGGTTGTGGATGTTGTATTCTGCTTTTTATAATGTCGTGGGTCTTTGTTTTTTTTTTTTTTGTTTTTTTTCTATGATCCTTTAGTGATCATTTTAATCATTTTGTGGCCCATATATCAGTCAATTGTATATGTAGACTTTTTATGTGTGAATGACATGAAGAAAAATGTATTGTTAAATTTGCTTTTGCAGTCTTAAACGGACAACAGACATGATGTTTGGAGGGAAGCAGGTGGTGGTGTGTGGATATGGTGAGGTGAGTGTCACTTGGAATTTACACTGTATTTTAGTAAAGGAGCTGAGTATATGAGCAGAGGATACATCCATATATAATAATCTGCTTTACACTGCAGTGTGTTAACCAATAACCTAATCATTTCATTTAATGTTATTTTGGTTACCTGTTGATATTTTGTCCTTTTAGGTGGGTAAGGGATGTTGTGCAGCCCTTAAGGCTATGGGCTCCATTGTCTATGTGACAGAAATTGATCCGATCTGTGCTCTTCAAGCCTGGTAAGCAATACGTGTCCTTGTTTTCAGAATAATTATGGGGAGGGCTATAATATTGTACAATATTAGTTATGTCATGTAGCATAAACATAGCTGTTCAAATCTTATGTTGTGTTTCCTAGTATGGATGGCTTCAGACTTGTGAAGCTGAATGAGGTCATCAGACAGGTGGACATTGTCATCACTTGCACAGGTAACTTGGCCCTATATCTTTGAATAACAATCTTCTGTTTAACCATTCAACATTCATTTTTGCAAAAAGAAAAAAAAAACGGTGCAAGATAACTTCCATTTCCAACAAGCTGGGGTAAATAAGGAATAACATCTAAGATAAACTGAACAAGTGTTAAATAAAAGTCAGTTTACAGAGTTGATAATGTCCCTGAAGTATGAGAGAACAACTTTTTTGGCAGCTCCCCTGAGACAAGAAGTTCTCCGGAACACCGGACGTGATGTCAACACGTGTCAGGTGCTTTGGTCAGATTCATCCTTTCTCATAGAATCTGTGATCAGTGAACCTGACACGTCTTGACGTCACGTCCGGGTCAGCTCCAAGTGCGTTCCACGCTGGTTCTACACCCCTCCAGGCAGAGATTTGGCCAGCTGAGATATCTACCCTGCCGATGCCGTGGCGAACCCACAGTGATACACCGCAGGGCACCTACAATGGCTAAAGACTTTTCTCACAATGCTCTTACATTTTCAATTCCATGTGAGTAGCCATTTGGCTGTTTTTGAATAAATTCCCCTTTGTCTTTACTGCTACACATAGTTTGGCACACCTTGCTGTTCCTTTGAGCATTCATTTTTGCACCTAACCAGCACAGTCTCTAACCACTTCCCGCCCAGGGATGTTACATGACGTCCTGAACTTTGAGTGGTAATATCTGAATGATTCCTGAAACTGCAGGCATCATTCAGATATGGGTTTTTCTCAGCAGGCAATTCCCTGCAAAGTGTTAGCCATCATAGCAGCTGTTTAGCCGCTTGATTGCTTTTACAGGCGATGAGAGGGGACGCTCTCCAGTGCTTCTCCCGGCTCGCCTGTGCGATCGGCGAGCCAGAGACTAAATCCACCAGCAGCGGTTTACCATAGTTGACCCGGGACCAGATGGTCCCCGGCCATCTTTATGACCCTCGGAGGCTGGCCCCGTCAGATATAATGTGTGTTTTTTGTTCGTTTTTTTTATTTATTTTGTCTGGGAAGCCTGAGATCGAGATTATTACTTTTTTTATTTTTTGCTGATCTCAGGCTTTCCAGCATAGAGGAGCGATCTAGGGACTTGTAGACCCCAGATTTTGCCGTAAAGAGGACCTGTGATGCCCAGTTTACATTCCTTGTAATGGAAATAAAAGTGATCAAAAAAGAAAATTTAAAGGGAAAGTTTAAAAATAAACAATAACAATTTTATTTTTTAAAGCACCCCCATCCCCTCGTGCTCGCACGCAGAAGCAAAAGCATATGTAGGTCGCGCCCGCACATGTAAACGGCGTTTAAACCACATGAGGTGTTGCCGTGAACATTAAAGCGATAGCAGTAATTCTAGCACAAGACCTCTTCAGTAACTCTAATCTGGTAATCTGTAAAACTTTTTTTTAAAACGTAGCCGCCGTTTCACGAGTGTGCGCAATTTTAAAGCATGACATGTTGGTTATCTATTTACTCAGCGTAACATCTTTCACATTATACAGAAAATGAGCTAACTTTTTAGTGTTGGGTTTTTTTTTGCGGTTTGAAAAATTGCTGCGCAAATACCATGTGACCAACAAATTGAACAACCGCCATTTTATTCCCTAGGGTATCTGATGTTGAGATATATATATATTATATATATTCTCTCTCTATTGGCACGGTGGTGTAGTGGGTAGCACTTTCACCTAGCAGTAAGAAGAGTCGCTGGTTCGAATCCCAACCACGACACTACCTGCCTGGAGTTTGCATGTTCTTCCTGTGCCTTTGTGGGTTTCCTCCTGGTGCTCCGGTTTCCTCCCACACTCCAAAGACATGCTAGTAGGCTAATTGGATCCTGTCTAAATTGTCCCTAGTATATATGAATGTGAGTTAGGGACCTTGGATTGTAAGCTCCTTGAGGGTAGGGACTCATGTGAATGTACAACGTATATGTAAAAAAAAAAGCGCGGCGTGAATTGATGGCGCAACATAAGTACCTAAAGTACCTAAAATAAGTACCTAAAAAAAAAAGTACATAAGTACCTAAAATAAATATATGTATGTATATTTATATATGTGTGTGTGTGTGTGTGTGTGTACGTACCAGAATAGTCCTGGGCTTAAATTGGTTAAAGCTTAATACAATGTTACTGTATGAACATTTCTAGCTATCCCAATTTGTTTTCTTGCAGTGCCATTGCTCCATAATAGACCATTAATATCTCATAGGCTGTCCAGTTCTCATATGAGTGGTTTCAGGAAACTGGTTAAATAAGACCATCTTAAAAAGACTCTTAAAGTGGTTGTAAAGCCTAAACATTATTTTACCTTAATGCATTCCTTTAACCAATTGCCGCCCACCGTCAAATGATAGCTGGGCGGTGCGGCTCTTGTTCTGGGTGGACGTCATATGACGGCCTCCCAGAACAACCGCTCTCGCGTGCTGGCTGCGCCCGTGTTGCTAGGACACGGCTTGGCCCTGATCTGTGTAAAGAGCCGTGGCTCTTTAACCATTTGATCAGCTGTGTCCAATCACAGCCGGTCACATGTAAACACGGAGATGCCAGTAATTGGCGTTCCTCGTCTCACACCGTCTGCGTGAGGAGAGGAGAGCTGATCAGCGGCATCTCCTCACAGGGGACAGCTAGGTATGTAATCGGGGCACTGGTTACAATTAAGTGCCCACCAGTGCCAGCAAGTGCTGCCCATCAGTGCTGCCTAACCATGCCGCCTATCTGTGCCCGCCAGTGCTGCCCATCTGTGCCCATCAGTGAAGGAGAAAAATTACTTATTTACAAAATTTACTGACAAACTAAATACCACCAAAAGAAAGCTCTGTTTGTGTGAAGAAAATAACAATTTCACATGGTTACAGTGTAGCAATTGTCATTCAAAGTGTGACAGCACTGAAATCTGAAAAATGGCCTGGGCAGGAAGGGGGTGTAAGTGCCCTGTATTGAGGTGGTTAAGCATCAGAATCACACCCCCTCCCCCCCCCCCCCCCCGCTGGCTTTGCTGGGGGTACTGGGAGCTATTGGATCCCAGTGCTGTCAATCAAAGCCAGTGAAGAGGGAGCGGGGGGCTGGGCCAGGTCCCACTGTCTGTGTCAATGGTGGCTTACCATGTGGGCACTGGACAGAGGGGATGGACCAGGAGTGCCAGTGGGGGACCTGAGGAGGTACATGCCAGCTTTGTGCAATTCCATTGCACAGAGCAGGTAAGTAGACTTGCTTTTTTTTTTTTTTTTTTTTTTTTTAAATACCTTTACCATCGCTGTAAGTTGGTTAGTGCTAGTGTGGCATACATTAAAACCTAGTCATATTTGAGGTACTAGGAAGCAGGAAAAGATTATATATGTATCTCTATATATCTCTATATCCATCTCTAACTCTCCTATTTCACTGGTAAAAATTGAATGCATTACCACACTAGTGAGAGTTTAAACATTCTTGTCTGCTTACAACAAATGGTATGTATTGGTCTATTAAAACCTTAACGTGTCCTAAGTGTGAAAATATTTTCTTGTATACTGGACATACCAAAACTGCAACTTTTTTTTACAGTTAATGAGTTACAATTCCTGCTGAACATTAAGGGGTTGGTTCAGTTTTGTTCTGGGTAATAGGACCCTGTGCTAGGTCATTTTTTTCATTGCTAACATTTTCTATAAAATCTGTGACCACAACACGGCTGTATAGAAGGAATTATCTGTCACTTCTAATGATTAAAGCACTTGCCATCACCTTTGTGTTAAAACCCACCCAAAAAATAGTACAGTATTTCTTAATTCTTTAAGTAAATCATGGGACACAGAGATCCCTCCCCTCTTTTTTAAGGATTCAGTGCTTGCCTTTAAAACTGAAGTGCTTCCTGTATGGGAGGGGTTATATAGGGGATCACTCCTGTCTAAAGACCTTTGGTCTACCAGCGTCCATTCACCTGGAGATGAAGTATAACCCAGCAGATAAGAATCTTAGTCCAACTCTGTGTCCCATGATCTACTCAAAGAAAAGGTTTTTTTCAGGTAAGTATGATGGAAAAAAATCCTGTTTTTGGTCATGGGACCAAAAACCCCTATCCCCCAATGTAGTGCTAAGTTTCTTAGGGCTGCATCACCAGGCCAAGGTTCTGTTACACAAGGGGCATGTCTAGCTCTGAGATGCCGACTTTTGCATACAAATTTAATTATTTTTTTTACCTCCTATTATGATTTTGGTAAATCTAAAGGAAAATTGTGCAAGAAAATTGCGTATAATGTATGGCCAGCCTAAGTCTATATTTGTATACAATCTTTGAGGAGCTCTAGTGGCAACACAGGGTGCTTCTCTGTGCAGCTGTGCTACTTTCGTATCTTAAAACGTGTTACAAGTTTTAGTTTCATTATTGGCCTAATAAATATAGATGGTTTGTACTTTTTTAAAAAAATATTTAGCCTATGACCGTGTTCATATTATAAAAGTCTGTAATCTGTTCAGGCAATAAGAATGTGGTGACCAGAGAGCACCTAGATCGTATGAAGAATGGCTGCATTGTCTGCAATATGGGACATTCCAACACTGAAATAGATGTGGTAAGTAGAAATCATTATTGTATTAGAGAAACCATGCCTAATATGTGCACAAACGCCATCCATTTTTTTCAGTTAGTTAAAAAATACCTGGCAGATGGGACTAAGATGTTTGGTTGTTTTTGACAAGTTGTCAAAAATGCAATAGATTTTTTGTACAAGGGGCAGCAAACAATGATGTGTTGGACATTCTTTTCTGTGGGCAAATATGGCCCTGGTCTTGTTCCCCTAATTCCCCATTACACACTAGAGGTGGGTAAGAATCAGATGTCTCCTGGCTCCAAAGACCAGAGCCTGAACATTTTTTTTCACTGCTACAGCTGGTATTTATTATACAACCCCAATTCCCCAAAAAAGTTGGGACGCTGTGTAAATTCTACATAAAAACAGCCTTTGAGATTTTAAAATCTTTGCATTCTAAGTTCACCTTTTAAAAAAAAAAAAAAAAATAATGCACATCTTTTTGCAGGTAAAAAAAATGTGCGTTTTATTTAAAAAAAAATTTTGTTAGAAACCTGTAAAGCATTGCATCTGCAATCAGCAGGTAGCGGGTACTATGCAAGGCTCCACGGACTTTCAAAGTAGGTGGCTGCCTGTACCTTGTACAGGCAGTCAGTTACTAAATGACAGGAGGAATCCATGAACTACCAAGAGCACTAATCAGCTCCCTGGTAATTCATTCAAGAACTACAAGCCGTTGTCCGAAATGGCTTACGGTAGTTGTAGTTCTCCCATTTACAGAACTCTGAATGAATGACGTAACCGGGTGGGCGGAGCCCAGCACTGGTTAACTTTCTAATTGTGACAGTGTGTGCCAAGGGAAGATCCCCGACCTGCTGTCACAGCGGGGGCTGCTCGTTTAGTTACATATTACACCCTGGATACGGGTTTAACATGGCATGAAATGATCTTGGCCTTTAAACCCATATTTTATTAACATACGTAAAAAAGAAAACGCATCAAATGATTAAACTCAGAAATTGTACAATTCTTTGAAAAATAAAATGGTAAATTTTTTAATCGCTGGCTGCATCTCTGTTTACTATATTTAACTGCCTTTTGTACTGAATATTCCACCCAGGTATTCCGCAGTATACTTGATGTTAAAACTGATGATGATTTTTTTTTTTTCTAGGCAAGCCTACGCACTCCTGAGTTGACGTGGGAGCGAGTTAGGTCTCAGGTCGATCATGTTATTTGGCCTGATGGCAAAAGGATTGTTCTTTTGGCAGAGGTATGAAGCACACATTTGTTGCTAATTTATTACGCTAGAGACCAACTTGATGTGTACGTGCATACATTCTCTAGTACAAATATGTGCCAAACAATCAGATCAAGAGATATTAACAGCTAAATTTATATGCAAATATCAACATCTCTTGTAAAAGACCTTGTCCCTCTACCTGCCAAACTTTCATGTTGGTCCTTGTGGTGAAGAGTTTGGAAATGGGGGGAGCCAAAGCTTGACTTTTTAGTCGATTTACATACAACTTTAACTGCCTATATATGTGGATCCGCTATTTATTTTGACATACAGTATAGCTTTCACTAAGGCCTCATGCACTGGACGTTAAAATAACATAATGTCAGTAGCTTTGCAGTGAGTTTTTCAACGTTTTTGCAATAGCGTTTATTAGCGGTTTTTAGGGGTTTTTTAAAGAAGAAATTTTTTTTTTTTCTTTCAATGGTTCAAAAACGTTAAACGCTGGTGAGCGATGTTTCTGTGCGTTTAGCGACCTTTATCAGCTTTGGAGCGTTTTTTACAGCTGAAAAACGTCTCTCAGAACCCACTAGTTTTGGGTTTTTTTGTTTTGGTTTTTTTTACTGCTCAAAAACGCCACTGCCCAAAACTGCTGATAACAGCCTATGTGTGCATGGACACATAGGATAACATGATGGAGAATTTGACTGTAGGAAAAAACGTTTACAGCCAAAAACAGCTTCTGAAAAAACCTCCAGTGTGCATGAGGCCAAAAAGTTATCTCTGGTTTCTCTTTTGTTTTATCCTTTGCTCATTGTGTATTGAATTGATGTTTACCTATGTGCTTGCCTGTGGAAATAATCCAAGTGTGCTTCATCTTTTTAATATGTAAACAAATTACCAGTTACTATCTGGATGCTATTTTTTTTTGGTCTGTGAAAAACCAAATGGGACGTGGAGATTTCTCTGGTTAAACCAGTGTAATTTAGTCATAGTTAACATAGAGCCAATTTATCATGTTTTGTGCCATCTGAGGACTAAGGCAACTTTAAAACTCCCCAAAAGTGAACATTTCTGTTATCTCTGATATTTTTAGTACAGACCACAGTGAAGATATTTAATGTGCTAAAGGTGCTTTTTTTTAGTTTATTTTTTTCTATCTAGCACTACAAACCAAATAAAAATAGGACCACTTTTCATTTTATTATAACCACTGTTTTCTGAGGTCATACAGCGCTCTTGGTACACAGAGCAACAAGGCAGGACTCCTATAGATTACACTGGGACAGCTGGTCTGCTGATGCTCTGTGCCACGGATCCCTGCATATATCTAATATCTACTTTCATTATTTTGCTTGAAAACCCACCATATACATTTTAATGTGCCAGACTAATTTGGTAATATATGTTAAATGTTATCAATCTAATAGTCTCTCTAAATTGTGTAACAGGGACGCCTCCTCAACCTGAGCTGTTCCACTGTCCCAACCTTTGTTCTGTCTATTACTGCGACCACACAGGTAGGTATCTATATCAGAAATATATGCATACATTGGTTTGAGGATTTGTACAAAGTCTTCATGTAAACCAGTTTTTTGTTTAACATTCCTCATGCCACAGTTTGTAGAAAGAAAATGCCTTGGCATCCTGGCCCAACATGGCCAAAGTATTTGATATATGCAGTCTTCCCCTCTGCTCCTTTTATTTTTCAGGATCTAGTCTACTATTTATAAATATTTTGTATTTGATACATTCACAGGGCTCTAAACAATTCTGGGCTATTGGTTTAAGAGCCCTTTCACACCGGGCCGCCCATAGCGTCGGCGGTAAAACGCCGCTATTTTTAGCGGCGTTTTACCGTCAGATTAGCGACGCATTTCAGCCGCTAGCGGGCTGCTTTTACCCCCGCTAGCGGCCGAGAAAGGGTTAAAACCGCTCGCAATGCGCAGCAATATCGGCGTTTTGCCGGCGGTATCCCAGAGCTGCCCTGTTGATTTCAATGGGAAGCAGCGGTAAACACACCGCTCCAAAGAAGCTGCTGGCAGGACTTTTTTCCCCGTCCTGCCAGTGCAGCGCTCCGGTGTGAAAGCCCCCAGGCTTTCACACTGGAGACAATGCTGCAGCTGTTTGAGGGCGGATTGCAGGCGCTATTTTTAACGCTATAGCGCCTGCAAAACGCCCTCGGTGTGAAAGGGGTCTTAGCAATGGTGTAAAGTGTTTTAAAGTGTTTTAGCTGCTTACGATGCAGCCATTTGCTTTTTTCAAAGAACATAGATGCAGTGGCTGTGTATGCTGCCTAAGTTGTATGTAGCCTTAGCTACATACAGTATACAGCGCTGTGTTCTGACCTTTTGGAAGGGAACTTACCATACCGCTCTCAGATCAAAATAAAGTCTGGCCATTTACAGGAAGCCTAGCATTTTCTGAATGAATACAAAGCTTCCTCTGTTTCACTGAGGGGGAGAAGCCGACGGAAGACGTCACGGTCTCTGCCTCAGCCAGAGGAAGCCTTGTATTCATTCAGAAAATACAAAGCTTCCTGTGAATTGCTGAGCAGCGCCCAGCCCAACTTCGTTTTGTTCCAGAAGCAGGACAGGAAGTTCCCGTACCCCAACCAGGAACACAGTGCTGTTTACTGTATGTTGCTGAAGCTACATACATTTTATACACAAATAGCCACTGCATCTCTCAATGAAGTAAAAAGTTTGGACCAGCTTGGCTCAAAAAAACTATATAAATGTCACTAAAAGCTGAAGATGAGCTTTAAAAAAAAAAAAAAAAGCTGCAGCTTAAGTACCTTAATTGACATAATACTGTCATGTTTTTCTCCTGAAAAGCAACTCTAAGACTGGGGGATGACAACAGGGATTAGAACTAGGAACCTTTCTTTCTCTTGTGCATTAAAAAATATATGTGGGCGGATGGGTGACCCCCTCCAGTCGCTTCTATGTGCTACTATAAAGCCCATTATAGAAGGGTTTAGGGAGATGTCGTGCTATAGTCACATTGAGTTGAAACCCTTCCCTATTCCACCAGAGTTATTATAGTTCTATGTACGGGTTCACTGTTGCACTGATTTTTTTGCTTGTGAGTGTTTGAGTTTACTTTGGGTGCTCTTGCTTCTTCCCACAATCCAGAAACGTGCTTGTAGCCAAACTGACATGTCCAGCCCAATAGTATGAAGGCCCATGCTTGAATGACAGGGGTAGACATTTGCAAGCTGTCCTTTAATGGACCTGATTTTAATGCTATTTTTTAAGTGTTATAGATGAGTTGCTTGTGTACAGGTGCAGAAAATAAATCTGTCTTTCTCAGGCACTGGCTCTGATTGAACTCTACAATGCCCCTGAGGGTCGCTATAAACAGGATGTCTACCTGTTGCCCAAGAAGATGGGTAAGTGTCTTGATAAAATGTTTATCAAAACTTAGGCTTTGTAATTTTTATGTCTTTTTCTAAATGGATGGAATCTCTATCCTGTAGATGAATATGTGGCCAGCCTTCATCTTCCCACTTTTGATGCCCACCTTACTGAGCTATCAGATGAGCAGGCCAAGTACCTGGGTCTGAACAAGAATGGACCTTTTAAACCAAATTACTACAGGTATGTGCTGAGTGTTTAAATCAAAGCTTACATATAAAATATTGAACAGCTGATGTTATTGATGTGCTTTAGTGTTAATGAGCCTCATTTTTACTAAAATTGAAAATCTTGTTAAAGTATTGTATGACTGTTTATTGGTTACTAAACAGAATCCATATTCACTGCAATATGCTAATCAATATTTCTCTTTTGTTCATCGACTGAAAAAGCACCCCCTTAATCTTGACCATTGGGTTATATCGCCTTCGCAGGAGTAGGACTAGGCAGAACAAAAAACATCTTGTTGCGCCCATGGGCTGTCCTTAGTCAGTATATAACCCCCCTCCCTGCTCCTAGGTATTCAGTTTTTCTGTCTAGTCAGGAGTAAGGACCTAGCGCCTTGTTGGGATCTTTTGGTCCTAGCAAATTGTGCATTTTGTCTGTCTTCCATGCATTTTCTCCTCGAAGATCTACAATCAACTACCGGGCTGGGCGACGGGCTGGATAATCTAGATCCAGTAGTCTCCTCCAGTCCAGCCAGCGAGCACGTGCAGACCGCAACTACGTGCTAGGTCGGCCGTGACATAGCCTCAACGGGCGGAGCCTGGCCTGAGAGTTAACCTTCTCGGAGGGTCGCATACGAATGGGCTCTACTCCGAGTCCCTTGACCGACAGCCCCCCCCACTTCGGTGGCGAGGATTTCTGTCTGGAGGGTCACCTGCATCGGGATCAGTAAGTACAGACCCCCTCTTCTCCTTTGTGTGCTTTGGGGCAGACGCGGGAAACCTCCAGGGATGGTCGGACCTGCCTGCAGAATCCCTCCACCCATCCTAAAGTCCCTTAGTTAAGCTGGGCTTCCCCCTACCCCCACGGATTGGTGTGAGTCCCAGGGCAGGCAGCAGGGACCCCTTGGGGTCTTCCCTGCCATTCCTCTTCTGCGGTGGTGTGTGTTCTGCCCTGACAGTATTGGGGGGGGGGACCAGTGCAGAGGGGGCAGCGGAGACCCCTAGGTGCATGCCTTGCTGTGTGTGCAGTGTGAGGTAGTGTGCAGTTTGTGGGTCCCAGCGTTGAGAGTGCAGCGGTGCAGAGTGCATAGTGGTGTCCCCTTAAATGTTCAACCAGCCTGGTTGAGTATAGTACCTTTTTGGAGGGGGGTCCCCTTGCAGAGGGTGCAGCGATGTTGAAGGCACAGAGCATCCTGGCAGCATGATTTAGCATGTCAAATGACTGGCGCCCATGTTTGGAAGTATTGATGACTTTGCGGCGGCCCTTTTCCCTTGGTTTGGCTGGTCTCCGGCAGCGGCCATGTTTGTGTAGCCAATGACATCATGGCGGCCATTTTTCCTTATTCTAAGGAGTCAGCTGGAGTCTGGAGATGCTAGGGCTCCTCCCTCCTCCTTCCTCTCCTCCTTCCTCTTCTCCTCCTCTTCATGGATGAAAAATAGATGCCGACTATTGGTGTTTGCTGGGTCCCAGTTACGGGGATCTTCCAGCTGGGAGGGCAAGTCTTTTGGGGGTCCTTGTGTGTCTCCCTCTCTGCTGATGGGTACCCTGGCTATTGGGGTGTCCCTTGGTGGTGCCAAAGATATGGAGCTTCAGGGTCATATCTCACCCACTGATCCCCTCATAAAGGTGGCAGGTTCCTCGAAACCCCAGCTTCCCATGGTTGCGCCGACGGCGGTCCTTGAGTCATTGGTAGCCCGGGTGGAAGACGGTGGGACGTGGCCCATCTAAGTGGGTTTAATATCGCGCCCCCTGACCCGTCCGATATTGAGGATGAGTCCTCCGGTCTCAGCAGCGAGTAAAAAAGCGCTGGTGGATGCACTTGTTACCGCGGTGCGGGAGACGCTAAAGCTGGAGGATCTGGCTGACAGGGCCACAGATGTGGCTGTGTCCTTTGGTATGCATAAGTCATCACGCACACCAAAGGTTTCCTTATCTGCCTTATTTTGATGGGTTGTTCCCATTCCTTACAGGTAAACCTAAGTCACCCTTTGTGGTTCCCAAACGTTTCTCAGTACGCTACCCCTTTTGAAGAATCGCTTTTAAAAAAGTGGACTACCCCACCAGAGGTGGACCCTCCTGTTTCCAGGTTGAATAAAGCAACCATGATCCCAGAGGAATCCCCATCTCCTTTAAGGACCCGACTGACAGGAAAGCAGAGACTGTGGCATGCAGCATGTTTTACTATGGCTGGTTCGGCATTACGACCCATTCTGGCCTCAGCCCTGGTGTCGCAGACCCTAACTAAACGGACCAGGCTTTTGTGGCCTGGGTAATGAGCAGGTTCCCAACGCTTGTTTTAGCGGACCAGTTGGTCCATGGGCCGCAGTATATTTGTGATGCAGCTCCTGTGCTGTCCAAGCTTTCTGTTTCAGTGGTGGTGATTGAATGTGTGCTGTGGCTTAAGAATTGGTCAACCAATCCTCTAAGAAAGCTCTCATTGATCTGTCCTTTCAAGGTGACCACCTGTTTAGGGCTACCCTGGATGACATCATTAAGGGCGTCATAGGGGGGGAAGAGTACCTTCCTGCCTCAATCGAGGAAAGGGAAGGAGCCTCGTCGCAGACAGGGGCCTTCCTTCTCAGCCCATAAGAAATCTTTCCGGGCTCCCAGGAAACTGATCTCTCAAGTCTTCCCCGGGAAGTTCCAAGCAATCTTGGTCTGGTAAGCCTAGAGCAGGCTTCTCCGGATCCACTGACAAGACTTCTTCAGCATGAAGGTCTGTCTGTCCCCCCACCCCATTGCTGGGGTGGGGGGACATCTTCACTGGTTTCCAGATTCATGGACCTCCTTCGTGAGCGTCAAGGGGGTCCATGAATTGAACTTTTTGGGGATACCAAAGGACGACAGAGTTTGTCCACCTCGGGGGAGCCCTGTGTCTCCTATTGCGGGTAGAATTCCTGTAAAGGTTCGGGTGACGTCCGGACTACCCAAGGTCCCCTCTAGCCCCGTCCAGGAAATTGGGTTACCTGGGTCTGACTCTGGAGTGAATGCTGACCAGGTTAGTAGTTTTTCTTAAACGGCGGCCCCTTCAGCAGGTTCAGCTCAACAGGAAGTAGCTGGGGCTTGTGGAAATTTTGCGGGTTCCTCTGGTAGATGCCGCAGTCCTAGTGACAGTGCGGGGCTAACACCTTCCTCTTCTGCGGTGCCTGTGAAGGACCAAGGGTGAAAGTCTTCTGGTCAGTCTGGTGGCCGTAAACATCCCTTGGAAGCTACCTCTCAAAAGGGACCAGTTGTACCGAGGGCTGAGCTTCCATCCTGCTTTCAAGTACCTGGTTTTAATGGCCTAGCCATTGAAAGTCAGGTACTGAGAGATAGCGGTCTGTCGGGATCAGTGATCCCTACTATGGTGAAGGCGAGAAGTCGACTTCTAGTAAGAGATATACTATCTTACGTGGCAATCGCACCTTTCTTGGTGTGAGTCGATTGTCATTCATGCTCGATTCTTTTCTGTGGCTCGGATCTTAGCTTTTCTTCAACGGGGCGTTAAGCAGAAGTTTGCCTTGAGTACCAAGAAGGGCCAGGTGTCTGCCTTAGCAGTCTTCCTTCAGTTCGTACCTTCATTCAAGAAGTCCGGCATGTGGCGCCGCCGTGGGATTTATACTTGGTACTATCTGTTCTCCAGAAACCTCCGTTGGAGAATTTTCAGGAAATTCCCTTACTTGCGTTGTCCCAGAAGGTGGCATTCTTGGTGGCTTTTTACCTCGGCCCGCAGGGTATCAGAGTTGGGGGCATTATCCTGTCGTAGAGCAAAATATTACAGCGCACACATGCAAAAAAGACATTTACCTCCCAGCAGGGCTAGTTTAAAACACCTAGACAATTTAAAAAAAAAATGGCTGCCCCAGCTTTAATGCATCTTTTAGGGTGTGCCCCCCAAATCTCTTGATTATCCTGTCGTAGTCCCTGATTAGTAATCCATAGGGATAAAGTGGTTCTTCGTCCCTGTCCGTTATTTCTGCCCAAGGTTGTCTGACTTCCATTTGAATGAGGACAATGTGGTGTCGTCTGTGTCCCAATCCGGCTCATCCCAAGGAATTTGCTTTGCGTACCTTGGATGTGGTTCGTGCAATATGAGTGTATCTGGCAGCCACTGAGTCCTTCCGGAGATCAAACTCCTTTTTTTTGGTTACACAGGGACCGAGGAAAAGGGCTGCCGATTCCTTGGCTACCATCTCTAGATGAATCAGACAGACTGACTCAGGCCTATTCTGTTAACAGTCAGGATCCTCCTTTCCCTGTCACGGTGCATTCTACTCGGACGCTTAGTACTTCTTGGGCCTTCTGTCATCAAGCGTCAATATCACAGCTTTGCAAGGCGGCACCTTGGTCGTCAGTGCATACCTTCACTAAATTCTATAAGGTAGATATTTTGGCATCTGCAGATGCTTCCTTTGGTCGCAAGGTTTTGCAGGTTGCTGTTTATAGAATGGGGTCTTGAGGGGTGTTTTTTCTTCAAAATTGTATTTTTTTTGAAAGGCCCTCTTGACAAACTGGAGTCATTAAAAGCTTCCTTTTCTTTGGTCAGTTCAGCTATTCAGGCAGCTGTTGCAGCAATTGGTATCTGCCAGTCTGTAAAGGATCAGGTCAGACGGCCTGACAGGCCTAACCAGGATGATGATCTTGCTGAAAATAAGACCGATATTCCTTGAGCACTGTTTTGCTGTTGATGCCTTAAAGGATTCAATACAGCAGGTTTCTAGTTTGGCTCTCTTGTCTGTACATATGCACAGACATTTGTGGCTTAAGAACTGGCAAGTTTCCCCTTTCATGGAGAACGTTTGATTTGGACAAATATTTCCAAAATATTTCCGGAGGGGAGAGCTCTTAAATTCCTGTTAAGAGAAGCACCAGGCGTCCCCCACTTAAAACCTCAGGGATTACTTCCTCAGTTGTCTCAGCGCCAAGGTGGTTCCACCAACAGGGCGTTAGAGCCAGGGGCTAGGCCAGGGCCAGAAAAAGCCCTGGGTTCAAAGCTCTTCTATACCCCATACTGTGGTCTCCTTTTGACGGGATGCCCCCACTCTATCAGGTGCGGGGAAGGCTGCTGCACTTTGCTAACATTTGGAGAACCGTGGTTCAGGACAAGTGGGTCACCTCGACTATATCCCGCGGTTACAAGCTGGAGTTATGGGGGGTTCCCCCCTCAGGTTTCTAAGATCCAGTGTTCCCTTGGATCCTCCAAAAAAACCTTGCTTTTTCAGGCACTACATCATTAAATGCATCAAGAAGTGATTGTAGAGGTTCCTGTATCTGAAAGGGGCATGCAGGTTTTATTCAAACTTTTTTTTTTTAAAAAACAAACGGACACAAGACCCATTTTGGATCCAAGATCCCTGAACCAGTATCTACTAATCCAGTCTTTTCGGATGGAGTCTGTCCACTCAGTTGTAGCCTTGCTCCAGATGGGAGACTTTCTAGCCTCCATCAATATAAAGGACGCGTATTTACACATACCTATCTTTCAGCCTCATCAGAGGTTCCTGCGATTTGCAGTAGGGGAATGTCATTTTCAGTTTGTGGCTCTACCCTTCGGGCTTGCCACAGCTCCCCGGGTGTTCACAAACGTCCTAGCACCAGTACTGGGTCTTTCAAGGGCCCAAGCGATCTATGTGCTTGGGTTATATGGATGACCTCCTGCTCAGATTACTCACTACAGGCTCTAGACAGAGCAATAACCTGCGCGGCATTTGGAAAGCTTAGGCTGGGTCATTGAATACCGAAATAGCCTTGAGACCAGCTCAGTCTGAAGTATTTAGGTCTGATCTTAGATACAGTCCAAGCAAGGTCAGATAAGGGGCACCAGACAATCTTCCATTCGGCTCTGTATGAGTTCTCTTCAATGGATGGTGTCCTTCAGTGCCCTATGCCCAGTTCCATTCCAGACCTATACAACAAGACATCTTGTTGGCTTGGAACAGAAGAGGACAAGCCCTGGATTATCCAATGTTCTTATCTCCTCGGGCAGGCTTAAGCCTGAACTGGTTGTTGCAGGATCAGGACCTGCGAAAAGGAAGAGCCTTCCTCCTGGTAACTTGGAGAGCACTGACCACAGATGCCAGTCTCTCAGGCTTGGGGGCGACCCTAGAGGGGCTCACAGCTCAGGGGCAAGGACAGAACAGATCCTGCCCATCAACTTCCTGGAGTTATGGGCAGCACACCTGGCCATACGGTCCTGGACGGTGGAAGTTCGTGACTGCCCTATCGGGGTTCAGTCCGACAATGCCACTGCAGTGGCCTATATAAACCACCAAGGCAGTACCAGGAGTCGTTCAGCTCTGAAGGAGGTGAACCACATACTAGCCTGGGCAGAGGGACATGTGTAGATTCTATCAGCAGGCCATATCCTGGGAGTAGAGAACTGGAAGGCAGATTATCTCAGCCGCCAGCAGATCTGCCCGGGGGAACGGTCCCTACAACCAGGGGTGTTCCAGGAAATTTGCCAGCGTTGGGGATGGCCAGAGGTCAACCTATTGGCATCCAGGTTCAACAAACAAGCAGTTTTGTGTCCCGAACAAGGGATCCTCCAGCAATCGAAGCAGATGCTCTGGTAGTTCCATTAAGCCAGTACTTCCTGGTTTATGCTTTAACCCCAGTCCCGCTCCTTCCACATTTGTTGGGCAGGATTTAGAGAGGGGGTTCCAGTCATTCTGGTGGCACCAGCCTGGCACAGCAGACCCTGGTTCCCGGAGATTGTGAGACTGACAATAGATAGGCCATGGACTTTTCCACGTCGCTCCGATCTACTGTCCTAAGGGCCTATATTCCACCCCAATTTACAGTCTCTAAATTTGACGGCATGGCTATTGAAGCCATGGTGTTGAAGGACCATGGCATCTCTGGACCAGTGGTGTCTACCCTAGTGATACTAGAAAAGCTGTCACTAGAAAGATCTATCATAAGGTCTGGAAGACTTGTATTGCTTGGTGTGAAGCCAGAAAATGTCATCCTCGGAAATATGTGGGAAAATTTCTTTTTTCTACAGTCAGCTGTGGAAATCAGATTGGCTTTGAGTACAATCAGAGATCAGATTTCGGCCCTATCAGTATTCTTCCAAAGGCCTTTAGCCTCCCATTCGCTGGCCCGAACCTTTATTCAGGGGGCAACTCTCTTGCTTCCCCCCATTCGGTCGCCTATGTGTCCTTGGGACTTGAACTTGGTGCTGTCCTTGTTACAGAAACAACCACTTGAGGCCATCAAGGAAATTCCATTAGACTTGCTTTCACGCAAGCTAGCCTTCCTGATGGCCCTTACCTCGGCTAGAGCGGTGTCGGATTTGGTGGCCCTTTCATGCAGGGAACCATACTTGATCCTTCACCCAGACAGGGTCGTGTTACGACCTGTGTCCGTTTTTCATTTGAATCGGGATATTATTTTGCCTTCTTTTTTCTCTCAGCCTCATTTGGCAGAATGGAGACGTCTGCATTCAATCGATGTTGTCCGGGCAGTCAAGGTTATTTGTCTAGATCTGCGGAGATCCGAGGATCAGACTACTTTTTTGTTTACCAAGAGGACCCAAGAAGGGTCTGGTAACTTCCATTGCCAATTGGGTCCGTCAATTGGTCATTCAGGCCTATGGTCTGAAATGTAAAGCTCCTCCCTTTAGGGTGAGAGCTCATTCTACCAGGGGAATTGGAACCTCCTGGGCTTTTTGCCATCAGTGCTATTGTTTAGCAGGGTGTCTCCCTCCCATCAAGGCTATTGCTTTGGGACGTCCCAGTAGGTAATGAATATTAGCCTAACTCTGTGTCCCATTGAGGTATAAAAAAGAAAATAGGATTTTTTTTGTCATACTTGCCTGTAAAATCCTTTTCTTTGAGTACATCATGGGACACAGATCCCTCCCCTCTTTTTTGAGGATTCAGTGCTTGCTACAAAATTGATGTACTTCTTGTATGGGAGGGGTTATATAGGGGATCACTTCCTGTCTAAGACTTTGTCTACCAATGTCCATTTACCAAGAGATGGCGTATAACCCAGTAGGTAATTAATATTAGCCCAACTCTGTGTTCCACGATGATTGAAAAAAAGGATTTTACAGGTAAGTATGACGAAAAATCCTATTTTTCGGAAAAAATGTTTTCTTTTGATAGAACGCTGCGCAAATACCGTGTAACATAAAATATTGCAACAACCGCCATTTTATTCTCTAGGGTCTCTGCTAAAACAAAAATATATGTTTGGGGGTTCTAAGTGATTTTCTGCTTTACAGCTTCCTATAAATCTTTATTGAACATCAAATGTTTGTTTTTTTCTTTTCTTATGCACTATGGTGGTGTAGGCAGTCAAATATGATTTAACTTTAGCTTGCACTTTGTTCAGATGGCGTTATTCGCAATTACATTAGATTTATTTTATAATTTATATTAAAACCAAGCGTTCTGAGTTTTAATGAATGTAATCAATCCGCATACTATTCCCCACTCCATAGTGTTTAGCAGTAGGAGGACATGGTGGAGGGAAGTGTAATTTTCCACTCTATATACACCCACATATTGTGACTCTCTAGTTTTGTGGGCTGAACAGATAAAGGAGGAAATTAAGAGCTTTAAAGGGACCTGAAATATGAGCATGCTCCATAGAGGACACCAGCTGGTCTCGGTGGGGACAGCTGAAGGCAGGCTCAACCAAGTATTTTTCACAAGATAAGGCCAAGTACCTTCGCAGTCTAGTGAACCTAATACCTGCTGCAGTTTAGCCTTATACTGTAACTCCGGTTACAGTAGTTACACTTGGTGGACTTTGATACCCCCTTCCTAATCTGTGTTCTCTTGCCTGTCCCCACTCCACCAAGTCTTTGCTGTGCTGCCTACTTGGTGGTCTGGTCTGTCTCTGCCATTGTGCGCCACAAGCACCATTCAGATCATTGAGGAGTTTATTAAAATTTATGGAGACTGAGGCACTCATGCACAGAAGAAGGCCCCAACAGTGAAGATTTAAGGAGCAGTGCCATGTTGAGCAGACCACCTAGTGAAGAGTTGTCAAAGCAGACACAGGGAATGAGGGTGGGCATTGGGGCTCAAATAAAACTCCATTAAAAGTGCATTTCCCCTTTGACTCAATTTTGTGTTTTTTTTCCTCTTTTAGGTATTGAGTTCATGCGAATTCTGCAATCAAGGAGCTATTGGAAAATGGGGAAATCTGGAATAAAAAAAAAGAAAATTAAGCTTTTCACAGCCACTGTACAGCCAGCTCTTATGTCAAGAACTGGACTCTCTGCCATATTAGTAAACATTTTATTTATTACAGAAAAGCCGCCTAGAATAGACTTTACCTGCTCTCTGTGCTAGCCCACAGTTTGCTGGGTTATGGGGGGAGCTGTGCCTGTAAGACTGTAGCGGTTACCCCCCATCATGCTGTACTTACAGGCTTATAGCAATCTCTTAACACTGCTTATCCCAGCAGCACGTGGGAAGGGGAACACGTTAACTAGCATGAAATCTGAATTTAAAAATGAATTTATTTTGCATTAACTTGCATTTTTATTTCTCTTTTAATATTGATTTACCTGAAGGATGCAAAGCGTGGATGTCTTAATGAAACATGTAAAAGTGACCTAAATCTATTTTATTGTGGTTTTCAATAGTGATAGTTTTTGTTTTTCCCCTCTTTTGTCAAAAAATGATGATCCTATTAATCTGCTGCTGTAATAACTCCAAAACAATAGGACACTAAATAGCCGTTCACTAAACTGTGATTGCTGCTAGCAGCTATCTAAAATTGTCATCTAAAAGCTGGTTTGTCTCTGTAACCCCACTGCATTATCTGCACACCCTAACTGCATTGCTTTTTTTTTTTTTTTTTTTTTTTTCCAACAAAGGTTTTTGGCTTGTATTCCATTAATAAGGATGAATCAATGAGAGGTTTTATATCAAACATGCTGCTCCATTGTACTGGGTGCTGCACAGAAGTGCCACTTTTTAGTGCACCTGTGATGCACAGAAAATCTGAAACCTTTAAGTGCAGTGATACTTATTTAATATTGAATAAAAATGTCCTGCAAAGAAATTAGTGCAGTACAAAAGTTTTCTAATATGTGTTTGATTATGCAGAAATCGGTCTGCATTGTGTAAGGTTGGTGTCAACTGATGCTAATTTAAGACTTTGTAAGATATCTGTTGCTTATGGATGCAAAGAAGATCCTAAGACCTTATGCACACTGGGTGTTTGAGACTTTGGTATTCAGATGTGGGCGGTAGGTACAGATGCACCATCCTTCCTTGCTCCGGGCAGCCTGTAAAACGCAGAGGCTGAAAGCTGCTGTGGCTGGGCGCTGTACTGAGTGGTACAAATGCTTGGGGGCAGTCTGCTCCCAGGGAAGAATGCTAGGAGCACAGACTTCTGGCATTCCAACCATTAATTCCAGAGTGCTTACTGCCCCTAAACATTAGTACTACTATTAACACCGCCTAGCTGCAGCAGCTTTCAGCCTCTGCGTTTTGTAGGCTGGATGGTGTGCTGGTATGTAATGCATGGGAGCTAGATGCACAGTGTGCATGAGGCCTTAGGCTCTTGTGTCAATGTCACCAGGGAAACAAGTTAATCGTATAAAGTTTGAAATACATAGTTAAGACCTTTTATTAAGGCGTAAAGGACACCATTTTTATTTTTTTATTCTCCTCTCATTGATTCATTGTTTAGTCTGGTACTTGAACTCTACAACAGAGCAAGCCTGTTAATTCTATTGCTGCCATGTGAAATAACTGTATTAGGCTAAAAGTAGGTTAACAAAAGTACAAACTACATGCTGCTGTAATTGTAAGGAAAACTGAGCACCAGTGTATTGTGGTACTTGTACGTAAAGCTGCATTTACATGCTAACTTGTCCAGTCACTTCTGTATACAGCATGGCAGTGTTTAATCTCAAGCTTCTAGTAATTGGCAAGAAGCAGTTTACATCCCACTGATTCTGTGCATTAAATCAGAGTTGTTTGGGCTCATGCACACAGGTGTTTTCTTAATTTACTCTTTATAAGTTTTCTATGAAAGCAAAAAAGGAGGACTCCAGTGTTGCAATGAGCAAAACTTTTTTTTTTTCTGTGCCATGGCTTTTCTAACTTATATTAGAAATGCTTCATTGTGCAGTTTGCTACTGTTTGTCATCGCTTGTTAATGTTGTATGCACTAACATGCAAAATATAGAAGTGCACACCAGCCAGTAAAGCAGTGTCACTGGGTTACTCAGTGTATATTGACACTTTAATAAAAATGGTATGTCAATGATGGTGCACTAATGCAAAATCATTGTCTCCTGCAATGAAGTTTTAAAGTCTCTAGAAACAGATGTTTCAAAGAGCCCTATAGTTGACTTTTTTTCTTTTCTGTACTCACAATCCCCTGGCTGAGTCATGCCCATAGGCTATTTACATTCCCTCATGAAGCTGTGAATCCCAAATGCCTTCTCCAGGAGCCACCAGTGCAAGATCCAGTAGACAGCTCTCTTTTAATAACCATTTCACTTTAAGCTGGCCATAGACTGATTAAAATTTGGCCTGTTCGATCAATGTTTGGCTGTCCCCTCTGGACAGAGGACAATCAATTGATTGGCTTTTGTTAAAGGGACATGCTGGAAAACATTTGATCAATGGCTTTATCTGCTGATCGTTGTATTCTGACACTGCAGGTGCAGGAGTCCGAATACAATGTCCTCAGAGAATCTACCCATCCTTCTTTGTGGGGGATAGAAGATTCTTCTTTTTTTCTTTTTTCTTTTTTTGTTTTCATTAAGCTGAATGAAAACGAGTCTATGACCAGCTTTAGACTGAAAATCCAGAGTTTTCCTTAAACTTTTAAATAACTTATTTTAACCTTTTTAATTTTCTTTCACAAAACATTTAAATACATATATTTGATTACTCCTGTTTTCTGACTACTTTTGATTTTATGTATACAGATCCAGCATTTTTTTTTTTTTTTTTACTGCATATTGCGGTTTACTGCTGCTAAATAACCACTGTATCTTGAACTGTTGTAATCTTGTGCTGTGCAGAGGAGAACATTGCCTCAGTACATGTGTGTGTATATACACAAACATTTACAGTATAGCTGTATATATCTGTCCTATATACGCACATAATATACTTGTAAAATTGTGCAATTTTCTTATTTAAAACCTGCTAGGAGGTCTGTCTCTAAATTTGCCATTTTTGCTAAGAGTAGAAACATTTGTGTCTAGTGCTTGTACCACAGAGGTAAAGGTTAGAGTAAATATGGATTTCTAAAACACATCAACATCTAAACTGTGTGGGTGATTTGATATCCTGTTGGTATTCCCTTTTGAAATCAATGCTTTTCAATGGAGGTGATTTGCCAACAATACATTGGATCTCTCCCATGTTCTCTGTCACGATCACTATTCTGTAAGTGACAGTTCTTGTAAGCAACACTGACAGTGGAGACAGCTTCTGGACATATATATATATATATATATAACTATTAGTAGATGAATTTAATCCGTTAACTACCTCCATGAGTGATCACTGAGGGGTATGACATTTTTTGCCTAAAGTAGGCCTCATACTAGCGGGTTAAACAGCTTGGCCTGACTTTTTGGTGTATTCTCACATTTGGCAATGCAAAGCTACACATTACCAAATCTAGATTTGATAATAAGTAAATGGCGTTAAATCTACAACTTACAAAAACGAGTTGGTGTAATTTTGGTTTAGCCCAGGGAAAGCTGCTTCACTGCCATGTTTTTTCAGCAATGCAAGGAACTATGTGTAAAATGCTGTAATCCTTGGAAGAATATTTGCTTTTCTAACAGTAAACTAAAATCTTGTTGCTAAATGTTACGCAATTTTACATATAGTTTATTCCTTGCATTACCTTATGTAACAAGCACATATTTTATAAGCTGGTTCACCAACCCCTAAGCCAGCCTGTATTGTGGACAAACACTCCCAAATTTTCATTAGAAAATTGCAGTCCGTTAACAGCTCCAGCTTTTCTTAATCAGCAATGTCTTGTTTCAGTAATTTACATTTCTTTGTATAGTTAAGAATGAACGCTATCCTTCCAGACTAGCTGGATATAAGATACCAGCAAAACTCTATACATTTAAAGTAAAATTTAACCCATTACTCACTGATAGTATACAACTTATGCTGTTGGTCAAGCCTGCAATGCACAATCCACTGTAGACTTTATCACCAGCATCTGAAGTGTTGGACAGTATGTATTTATTGACCTGTACTGCAGTATGAAAATGCAGTGTTCAGAAAGGCAGTCTCCAAGAGTCTTTTACATTTTTTAACGTATGAGTGATTGTATTAGATCAGCAATAAGGAATCTGTAATCTTAAACATGAATAAAATGCTATCAAATAACTGTTAAGTGTATTGTTTCTTTAAGCGCAACTGGCAAAATAAAAAAAATTACATGACGCAGTCTGTTAGTGTGTCGTGAGAAAACATTTTTTTTTAAGTTGTGGAGAGAGGAAGGGTTAGACCCTCTGTCAAGTTTACGGTTTGTGACCCATTTTGGGAGTGTCACCCTTGTTTGTCCTGGTGACAAATAGAAAGGTGAAAGACAACATATTTTTTTTTTTTTTTTTGAGGTGAGGGGAAAGCCTCCAGTGAGCAAACATTCCAGCTAAGGCCCGGTTCACACTAATGCGAGTTCATGACGAATGCGATGCGTCAAAAACACTTTAAATTTGCATGTCATCCCTAAAGTCATTGTTTTCAATGACGGTCGTTCACATACATGCGTTGCGATTTCTCTACGAATGCGATTAAAAAAAGGGTCTTGTGCGAGTTTACTGCTTTGCGAATTTAGTCTCCATAGACATCAATGTAAATCGTTCTTGAATCGCATTGATGGTTCACATATGTGTGAATTCTAGCACACTACTCCCCACAAAAACCAGCAAGTACACAGGAAGTTAACACTTTTTTTTTTTTTTTTTTTTTTTACACTATGATTCCATTGGCTAGAATATCAATTGCAGCTATGTCCAACTACTGAAATTCCTGTAAAATCGCGGTAAATTTGCACCTCACAAAGAACAAAAAACGGAACAAAATCACAGCGCATCAGTGTGTACTGGGCCTAAATCTGAGGAACATTTCTTATTCCTGGTGTCTGACAGGAAGTGAAGGGGGAAAAAAAAAAACTGGTAGGGATTTAAACCCTATTCTTTCCAAAATTGAAAAATGTCTATACATACACTTTAAAGCATAACTCTACTTTTGTTGAAAATGAAACCTTCCCCTCTGGGTGATCTATGAATATTGCAAGAATTTTAACAAACTTTATTGCAGTTTGCAACCTTTTTGTATTGAAGAAATCACTGTGTTTCTCTGTGTCTATGTGGGAAAGTAAGTAATGAGAGTGGTTTCATAATTGGCTGCAGGGCACTAATGAGGAAAGCTGCTGGGCCTGCATCCCTTTAGACGTGTTCCTATTGGGAGTATCGCACCAAAAATGACATTTTTGTTACAGGAGATGCCTGAAATCTGACTTTTTATCTTGGTGGAAAAATATATGAGCCAATCACACAAGCGTGAAATGTTTCTGGGGGCGTTCTGTAGACCTGTGTACAGAACACCTCCAGGTAGCCATTGCATTGCATTTTCAGAAAATTACACGTTAGTTTTTGTCTAACAAGTTACAAAATTTGACATGTTCCTAATGGGAATATCTCACCAAAAATTACATTTTTGTTACAGGGGATGCCTGTCACACAAGCAGGAAATGATGTTTCTGCTGGGTGTACTGTACACATTCTGTGTACAGAACACCTCCAGGTAGCCATATTGTATTGCATATTCAGAAAATTAAAGTGGCTGCAGATTGAAAAAAGGTCACTTTTAATAACATTGAATTACAATATGACTTGTGTCGCAATTGTATACACTATTTATTTTTGTATTTCCTATACCCCCCCCCCCCCCACACGAAAATTACCATTTAAGCACTTTTTAGCATTAACACAGCATTTATTTTTTCTGAGTGCCCCTCTGTAATATTTTATCTATTACTTGGTGGTCTTGCCAGTTGAATGGTTTAACAGGTAATGTATCAGGCCAAGCTGTTGAGCAAAGGTGGCAGTTAGAGGTTGGGACAGATCATTTTGCACTGGCAGGGATACCTACTGCTTCATAGGAGTGTTCTGTAGTATGGACTAGGTACACAATGCAAAACCATGTTTCAACAATGAGGCTCACAAAAAAAAAAGTTAAAGCTGAACTCCAGGGGTGCGTGAGTCTGAGTAGAGAAATAGGCTGTAATTGCCATTCATTGTGAGATACTTAATTCTGAAACAAGGAATATACTACTGCCTCTCAGAGGAGTAGACACTAGCAGACAATGCTGTTGGCCAGATATAATTCCTCCCACTCCCGTTAGGCTTCAGTTTTATATTGGTGTCTTGGGAGAATGGACATCTACTCGAAGAGAAGCAAATCTCTTTTCACTAGACCTTTTTCTGCTTTTATTAAAAAAAAACTTTTACTTTGCAGGTCACAGGGAAGTTCATATTCATGACTACTTGGGTTATGCTGTCGCATTCAGGTGAATTGTCACTGGCCAAAAAAATGCAGGAATCCCCTCCCAGCTCAGCTAGGCCTCAGTTTTTAGCTAGTGTCTCTCTGAAGTTCTTTCATGGGCTTTGCTTCCAATATATCCTGACCTATTCTGGCCTTATCTGTTCAGGTACTATGGGCCACAGGCTAAGAGACTGGAGCTGGGCTTTACAGGGATGGTCTTTTTGCTATATCTGGCGTACAGTTTATCTGGTGAACTCGCTGGCAGGGTGTTCTACAGGTCCCTCTACACCACACACACACACACACACACACACACACACACACACACACTCCCCACCATGGTGTTCCCTGTGCTTTGCAACTTTTTTCTGGGCAGTTTTTACTTGGGACGCAATTTAGCATTGGCAGAACACATAAAGGAGGTGGCCCTGCTTTGCACGCATTTGATCACGTACAGTATATCTGGAAAGTTATTACAGCACTTCACGCTTTCCACATTTTGTTATGTTAAGCCTTATTCCAAAATTGATTAAATTCATTATTTTCCTCAATTCTTTTAACAATTCCCCATAATAACTTGAAAGAAGTTTGTTTGAAATCGTTGCAAATTTATTAAAAATAAAAAAATCACATGTACATAAATATTCAGCCATTGCGCAATACTTTGTTGAAGCATCTTTGGCACCAATTACAGCCTCAAGTCTTGAGTATGATGCCCCAAGCTTGGCACATCTATTTTTGGGCAGTTTCTCCCATTCTTCTTTGCAGGACCTCTGAAGCCCCGTCAGGTTGGATGGGGAGTGTTGGTGCACAGCTGTTTTCAGATCCCTCCAGATATGTTCAATCAGGTTCAAGTCTGGGCTCTGGCTGTGGGCCACTCAAGGACATTCAAAGAGTTGTCCTGTAGTCACTCCTTTGTTATCTTGTCTGTGTGTTTGGGGTTGTTGCCCTGTTGGAAGACGAACCTTCGCCCCAGTCTGCAGTCCAAAGCTCCCTGGAGCAAGTTTTCATCAAGGATGTCTGTACATTGCGGCATTCATCTTTCCCTCGATCCTGACTAGTCTCCCAGTTCCTGCTGCTGATAAACATCACCACAGCATGCTTCACTGGATGATATTGGCCAGGTGATGAGCGGTGCCTGGTTTCTTCCAGACATGACGCATGCCATTCAGGCCAAAGAGTAAAATCTTTCTTTCATCAGACCAGAGAATTTTGTTTCTCTGTCAGTCCTTCAGGTGCCTTTTTTTGCAAACTCCAGGCGGCCTGTCGTGCCTTTTACTGAGGAGTGGCTTCCGACTGGCCACTCTACCATACAGGCCTGATTGGTGGAGTGTTGCAGAGATGGTGGTTCTTCTGGTAGGTTCTCCTCTCTCCACAGAGAAATACTGGAGCTCTGTCAGAGTGACAATCTGGTTCTTAGTCACCTTCCTGGCTAAGGCCCCTTTCCCTTGATCAGTGGCCCGCTATAGGAAGATTCCTGGTGGTTCCAAACGTCTTCCATTCACGGATGATGGAGGCCACTGTGCTCATTGAGACCTTCAATGCTGCAAAAAAGGTTTCTTTACCCTTCCCCAGATCTGTGCCTCAATACAATCCTATCTCGGAGGTCTACAGGCAATTCCTTGGACTTCATGGCTTGGTTTGTGCTCTGACATGCACTGTTAAAGTGTTACTAAACCTACAACGGTAAAATCAGTCTGTATATGCAGAATAGCATACTTGTAATACTCACTGTAGAACTTAAGGTATTAATCTTCTGTATTGTGTAAAAAGGCTATTTGATCCTCTATGCACAGATCCTCCTCCTCCTGCGGGGTCTCTTTTGGCAAGGCCAGATAAGACAGTGAGGGGGTAGTGAAGCTCCACATGCTCAGTTTGGTCTCTATTGCTGGAGAGAACAGTTTCTTGCTGAGCTTTTCAGGTCACATGATATTGACATCGCCTATTTCGGTGTGTATACAGATCCTAAATGACAGCCCAGTCCCTCCCTCCTCCTCCTTGCCCAGTAACTAAAAAAAACAATGTGTGGGATGTCGCATCTTGATTCATGGATGATCCGCAACCCATAACAGCATGGGGACATAGGCTGTAGTGGAAATCTCTTACCTGAACACTCAGCACTTTGGCAAACCCTGCAGTTTATCACGTGACCAAGGTATACAGATCAGCCAAAAAGGTATATAGTGGCAGTATTTTAATGTGAAAAGATGATTAGTAACACTTTCATTGTGGGACCTTATAAAGACAGGTGTGTGTCTTTCCAAATCACGTCCAATCAACTGAATTTGCCACAAGTGGACTCAAAGTTGTAGAAACATCTCAGCGATGATCAATGAAAACGGAATGCTTTAGAGCTAAAGAGTGTCATGGCAAAGGCTGTGAGTACTTGAGTACATGTGGTGGTCTTTTTTTTTTTTTTTTTTATAAATTTGCAAATATTTCAATAATCCTTCACGTTGTTATGGGACATTTGTAGAATTTTGAGTAAGATTAGTTTAATCCATTTTGGAATAAAGGCTGTAACATAAAATGTGGAAAAAGTGAAGTGCTGTGAATACTTTCTGGATGCACTGTACATCTACCATTTTTAGCCACTCCCTAGGCACAGTACACATGCATTACAGCTTCTGAGCCTACACAGCATGGATACCACTGGCACACTGCTCTGAATGCTTGCTCTTTCTGCCTCTGGCGAGCAGTTTTCACAGCTTCCCTATTTCAGGCACAGCAAGTATTGGGACTTTACTAGGTATAACTGCAACATAGGTGTTCTGGATTAGGCCGACACCCCTCTCTGCTTGGGGGCCTCTTTCCTCTGGTTCACAGGCTGTTTTTAACTCTCAGCAAGCCATGGCTTCAAGCAGGTAGAGAGGTTTGGAGACAGACATTGGCATGGGCTTTCAAATCCCTGTATTAGGCTTGATTCACACCTATGCATGTTGCTTTTGAGCGTTTTTGGAGGGTTTTTTTTCATGCTTGCCACGTTTTTGAGCAGCGTTTTTGCGTTTTGCGTTTTTTTTTTTTTTTTTTTTTTACAGTCTTAAAAAAAATTTTTTAAAAAAAAGGCAAAAACGCTGCAAAAACGGTGCACTTGCGTTTTTGATGCTTGTCCATTGAATTCTATTACATGCAAAACGCTGCATTTTGCATGAAAAAAAGTCCCTGACCCTTTCCAAAAATGCAGAGAAACAAAAAGGCATTGATGTGAACATGTTCCATAGGAACCCATGTTAAAAAATTCCCGTGCATTTCTGCAAAATGCATCAAAAAATGCACTAGTGTGAATGGAGCCTTAGGGAGGAGCCACTGGAAAGTTTGACGTGTGATGGCTCCAAAGGGTTGCCTTGGTTCTGAATCCCTACCCTTTTCTGTTATTTTCACTGTTTTAGGGGTACAATCCTTTACTTTGGGTCAAGGGAGGAATTTTCTGCAACCATATTTGGACCCAGCTCTTAAGGTTCTTGCTGGCATGGAATGCAAATGTGGGTGCTCTGGTCTACTTTTTAGTGAGGGTGAGGAGTTGGAGGAAATTCATCGGGATGAGGAAGAAATATAAGCTGCTGAGGATCAGCAATCTTCTGTAGATGAGTCCTCCCTGAAGAAATCATAGGGTCCAGGGCTTTCTCAGACATAGATGACCATGGTGGGCATTCTGGCAGATGTGGTACGCACTAGCCTTAAGCTACCACTGCCGAAAGTCCTTTGCAGTACACAAACACAAGAAGTGATGCATGCAGATCAGGTTCACCTAGAGATGTTTTCACCTCTAAAGCATTTTGCACACCAGTACCCCATGGAGGAGGAATTCTACAAGAAATATGGCTCTTCAGCTGTTGACCTGGCTATTGGAACAAGAAAGTGTTGGTCGGTGGAATGTCCCTTTCAGAAACCAATTGAGAGGCTACCCTTTGAGGGCAAACTCCTTGTTTAGACCATCTTTGGATGCCTGCAGTCAGGAAGTCTCTGCAGGTTCCTGAAGGTAGAAAAATTCAGAATGAAGTCCGCCCAGTTCGTGATTGCTTCACTTCATCATAGGCTTTTGGCATCAGTGGATATCAAGGATGCTTACCTACACATCCTGATTTTCAGACCTCACTGATGGTTTCTGGGGAGGTTTGGCTGGGTACTGAGCCTTCATAAGTTGGCCTTGGTTCCAACACAATGTCTTGAGTACTTAGATCTAGTACTCAACATGGCACGGGCGAAAGTACTGCTTTTGCAAAGTCCCTGAAATTGCACCTGCATGAAGGTTCTGGAGAAGAAGTTAGCTGCTTTCTAATGTGGTCTCCTATTCTCAATTTCACTCCAAAGCATTGCAGCTCAATAGCCTGTCTCTATAGGACAAACATCAAGAGTCCTTAGTGCTGCCAGTGCATCTGACCCCCAAGACCAGGTCCGCTCTGGATTATAATGATGGCTATCCATGTGACATCCATTCTGATTAATTGGAAGGCCTTGGCGACAAATGCCAGGCTGTTGGGCTGGGGAGGTGGTAGTCAGTATGGCATACGTCTATTATGAAGGAGGGACAAGAAGTTGTAATCCTCAGGAAGAAACAGACCTGATACTGTCTTGGGCAGAACTGCACATTTCAGACCTTTTTGCCACGCGCATTCCCAACATGGAAAATTGTCAGGTGGGCTTTCTCAGCCATCAGCAGTAGAGATGGGCTCGGGTGTGTTCGGGATACCACCTGCCCGATCACGAAATGTCTCACTGCCTGTGATTGGCCGTGTGCGGGGTCTGCTTCCTAATGGGATCCCTAACAAGCCCGAGCCCATTCCTAGTCAGCAGTTAAAACTGGGAGAATGGGCCATTCATATGTGTTTGCAGAAATTTGTCTGGAGGATGCCAAATGCAGATCTCTTGGCTTCCAGATACAACAAACTGGACAGATTAATGTATCAAACCATCAAGCATTTGTGATGTTCTCGGACCACTTTTTCCTGATCTATATCTTCCATCCACTGCAGCTTCTTCCTTGTCTGTTCTGCAAGATAAGTGAAGGGTGTTCAGTGATTCTGACTTCACCTGCTTGGCTAAGAACATAGTATGCAGACATTGTAAATCTCTTGGCAGACGAGCCTCAAGCTTTTGGACGTCCAAGGGTAACTGAAGTTTATAACTTCATTATTTACTTTTTTTTGTCAACAAAAAAGGTTTTTATTAATGAGAACTCAAGGCATTACATGGTACATATTGCATCTGTATGACATAAAGACATAAAAATAAAATAGCAGTCTTAATTCTCACATCAACATAAGAGTGGCGTTAACTGTAAAGCCAATACTGCTAACATACAACCAAAAAACATTGCAACGGCCTAGTGCTCACTTAATAAAGAAACAAAATTAAAGACCATTGATATACCATTAGGGGTTTAAATCTGTCAATCATGCAAATCACTATTAGCACGTCACATCTTTCCGTACAGTATAAGGCTCCAAGAACAGTGGCACAGACCCACTTATCCCATCAGCAGCCTATCCAGGGCCAATTGTGGTGGTGCCACCTCTTTGGAACTTGACCAGCTCTGCCAGATGTTGGTACATTTTTTGGGCGATTTTCTATGACATGTTTTTTTTTTTCCGGGGTGTGTGTCGATAGCCATAAAGGGGCAATCAGCTTCCTGGCTAAGTATAGGAGTCTTGTGAGGGCAATGTATACCAAGGGGAGGTATAGGTCTTCATCTAGGCTACCTAGTAAACACTTTTGCGGTTCCACTGCTAGCTGAACTTGGTAAACACTTTATTCTGGTGACAACGCAATTCCAGTACCTCACTAGCTTGGTGCATCGCCAGAGCATATGAGTGAGATCACCCAGGTAGGCCTGGCATTTGGGACATATGGGGGAATCGCACCTACCCCATTTATGAAACTGCACAGGAGTGTGGTATACCCTGTGCAGTATGAACAGGTGGGACAGTCTTTTTGTCGCTGATACTGATACCAAGGGGCCACTGCCTGGATTTGACTCCACTGCTCACCATCGATGGGGCCAGCATCTCGCTCCCACCTCTCCCTACATGCTAACAAGTCAGGGGCCTGTATGTGTGATTATAGATGGATATAGATTCTAGAGATGATTCCCTTCTTCTCTGAGTCAGTATATGGACTCCAGGAATGTGGATTCTTCTAGTTGCAAATTAGATTGTCTACTCCGATATCTAATGGCATGTTGTAGTTGTATATATTGAAAGCGGTGGCCTTTGAGTGCAGGGAATTCGCTCAGTAATTGGGTAAACGGCTTTAAGACAGGTCCATCGAGTATTTGGGTGAGGAATCTAACCCCCGCCTCTTCCCAGATGGACCAGTTGGGTACCCTGGTCAAGTCTGTGTAAAATGTTCAACAGCTGTGGTGCCCAGATAATTTTTATGAGATATACGTGACCAGTCACCGACAGCGGTAGTCTACTCCAACTGGCCTGCTTCTGTTGGAACTTTTGTAGTATGGGTTTTAGGTTTAGAGCTATGTAGTCCCATGTGGCTCCAGTCACCACTATTCCCAAGTACTTAAATGAGGAAACCACTTGTATGTGAGATACGTCCTCCATCAAAGGTGCCGTAACGGATCCAGTGGCAACAGAGCCAACCTTTGCCAGTTAATGGCAAAGCCCGATAGCTGTCCAAACTGATCTATTAGGTGCATTACTGCTCTTAGAGTGCCCGGTATCCCCCCAAGTACAGCAGGGTGTTGTCCGCATACAAAGAAATCTTTTCCGTTCCCTGTCCTCTGCGGAAGCTCACGATGCCAGGGGAGGCCTGTACCATAGCTGCCAGAGGCTCCAGTGCAAGGGCAAACAGCAGGGGTGACAACCCTGCCGTGTACCACAAAACAAAGGGAAGGGCTCTGATAGGGTGTCATTTATCCTCCTGGGGCAGCATACAAAAGCTGTACCCAGGAGATAAATTTATCGCCCAGAGCAAAGCGCTGCAAAACCTCCCACAAATATTTCCACTCCACGCTGTCGAAGGCTTTGGCAGCGTCGAGAGAAAAGATGGCTCTATTGTCAGGGTTATCTACTGGGATTTGAGTGTTAAGGAACAATCTTTGAATGTTCAATGCCGTAGATCTAGCAAGAATGAAGCTGGACTAGTCAGTGGACCAGCCAGCCCTGCCACAACTCCCGATAGTCTGGTGGCTAATACTCGTGCCAATAATTTGACATCTGTATTGAGCAGCGAGGCCTTTAGGAGTCCGGTTGTAATGGGTCCTTGCCCGGCTTTGAAATCACTATAATAATAGCCTTGTTTATGGAGGCGGGTAAACTACCTTTCTGAAGGGCATTGTTTAGTGTTTTTAATAGATTACGTAAGAGAGTGTCCCCGTATTTCCCGTACATTTCTGTGGGTAGGCTGTCGGCTCCCAGGGTTTTTTTTAATAGACATCTTTGCTACCGGCAATGACAATTCCTCCAGCTTCAATGGTGCATTAAGGGCAGCAAGTGGGCCAGTTCCTTGTGTGTGGGATGTACCTTAGGTGTGTAAAGGTTGAAGAGTGAAAACACGTCAGGTATGTGGGTCTGGTCAGTAACTGTCCCCCCGGCTGCATTTTGGATGGCCTCTATATGAGTCGTGCTCTGCTGGGCTTTAGCTATCATATCTAGTTGGTGACCTGTGTTTTCCCCTTCGTTAAAATATTTTTGCTGCAAGAAGAACCTCTTGTTCTCCTCTGCAGTGGTGGAAACTTGTTGATACAGGGCTTGTGCTTCCTGCCATCTATGCTCCGACTCTGAAGAGGGGGCAGCAATGTACCTCTCCTCCGCCCTGGCAGCCTCGTCCATCACCAGATTCTCCCACTCTTTAGTTTTAGTTTTAAGGGTGTTAATCTGCTTGATGAGCAGGCCCCTAAGGTGAGCTTTCAGGGCGTTCCAGACCACCGCATGCCCAGCCGTGTTCTGGTTAAAACGCACAAACTCTGCCAGAGCCCAGGGAATGGGATCAGAGCTCGGAAAGATTGTGAACCAGAAGGGGTTTACCTGCCAGAGCTTACGTTGTGGATTTCTTGAGATTATTATACTAGCACTTACAAGGGAGTGATCCGATATGTTACGTGGAGCATATTTCACAGAGTTAGTCAGTGCATGTGCCAAGTCATTAGTTAGACCTAAATCTATGTGGGATAGGCATTTGTATGATGCTGAGTAACACTGCAGAGTAGGATTCTGGTCCCTCCACACATCTCGCAGACCAATTTCAGTTAGAAATCTAGCAAAGGGGGTGGGGCGCACTACCAGGTCTGGGTGGGAATTTATCTAGTTTTTTTTATCCATTACATAATTATAATCTCCCAACATCCAGACAGGGACATTGGGGTATGAGGCCATGAATTGGGCCAAATGTTTCAGACTGTCAAAGGAGAAGGGTGGAGGGACATAAATATTTGCAACTATACATGTCAGCCCTGTCAGTTTGCAAAGTAAAAAGATATGCCGTCCCTGATCATCAATCAGGGAGTGCAGTAGTTGAAAGTTGACCACCCATGAAATAAGTATGCTGAAGCCTCTCAAGTAAGCTGTGTGGATGGAGTGGAATTGGGTAGGGTAACCACGGCTTTTGAGTGTAGATATGGAGTTGTCCTGCAGGTGAGTTTCCTGCAGGCATACCACTGAGGGCTTGTGAGCCTTAACCGTGGAGAAAAATGCCACCCATTTCACTCCATCTCCCAGCCCCCTCATTCCATGAGACTATAGGGCAAACATTAGACATAGCAATGCATATTGGTAATCATTGAAAGGAAGCCATGCCAGGTGCAGAAGTTCACCAAGGGGCACTCCACATTTCCACCTGGCAGCTTTAAAAAAAAAACGGGTGTTCCAGGTAGAGTACAGGTGAGTGACGGCATCTGCCACATAGATACATTTCCGGTTAGTAAATCAGAAAAGTATATTAAACTATTCACTCTGCCAACAGCAGAGGTCAGTGTGAACAAAAAACACCACACAGTGTGAAACCAAAAAAAGTTTGCGCATTCTGTAAACAGTAAGGAAGCTTGGTAGAAAAAAACATGTCCACACAGGACAAGTATGGGGGGGGTCCAACATCTCAGTTCAACTCCGATTCAAAGGGACTTGCGAATCCAAATCATCCAGTAAAAAGTAGCGCAAGTAACATTCTTCTTCCTCTCTGCCTGGCAGGAATGTTGAAGAGAAGGGTTAGCATGTCCAAATATCCTCACATGGCATCAACTTCACCAAGTAGAAAGAGGGAAAAAGGCAAATCACCATCAGGCCATAGGTGCTGGTGCTCTCTTGAGGGTGTGCTCCACACGATCCACCCACATAGATGCATTGGCAGGGTTATCAAAGAACTGCGTTTCGCGTTTGGCAGGGTACAACATGGCATATGCGACCTCATATTTGCGGAGACTCTTCTTAACTTCAGTGAACTTGGCTCTGCGACGCTGTAGAGCAGCAGAGAAATCCGGGTAGAAAGATATGCAAGCATTATCTATTCTCATAAGGGCACCTCTGGTTCTGGCTTGGTACAGTATGGCATCGCGGTCTTTAAAGTTTAGCATTTTGAACAGGGACAGCCTGGGAGGCTCACCAGGTTTAGGCGGCCTAGGTGGGACTCTGTGGGCACGCTCCACCGCAAACTTGGAAGAAAAAGAATCTTTGCCGAAAGTGTTCGTCAGCCAGTTCTCAATAAATGCCCCAGGATTTTTGCCCTCAGCCCTCACTGGTATGGCGACCGTGCAGACATTATCGCGTCTATTTTCCATGTCTTCTAAACGGGCTGTGTGGCCAGTAATAATAGATTGCATATGGTGGACTTCCCTCTGCAGGGGGGGCAACATCATCCTCCACATTGCTCACTCTGTCTTCCAGTGCAGCCGTGCGATCATGCAGCTTCTGCATGTCCTGTCTAACCATATTCAAATCCAGTTTCACTCCTTTAATCTCATTAGTTAGTGTATTAATAGATGTGTTGCAGCAGGTTACAGCTGCAAAAATGTCCCTCAGGGTTGGTTCAGGGGTCTGTCCTGATCTGTCAGGGCCCTGGGAACAATATTAGGAGCAGGTGTACTTACTGCATCCCATGAGGAGGTCTGTTCTGCATCCTCCGCCCATGCCTCTGCAGGGGAGTCCAGATCAGAGGTATGCATGAGCTGTGAGGGTATTTTTAGGTAGGCCACCCTTCCCTAGAGCGCCGGAGAACATCTGCATGGCTGCCTCCTTGGCCGAACGCTGGGTCCATGCGCCATCTTGGCCTCCATGCTCTGTGGCTTGCAGAGTATCCTTGCCGCCTTTACGGGACATGTCCGCCGCCGGTTTGTGGAGAAAACTGCACCGCAGGTACAGGGTTGAGGAGAGGGACTCTCTGGTGTAGGTGGGGGGGTCATGTAGGCACGTCAGGATAGTGTTAGCAGGGTAAATGCTTGGGTTTTCGGCTATTCCATCAGCCGCAAGCCATGCCCCCCCTACAACTTTATTTAGACACTCTGATTCCCTGTATGTTCTGCCTTAGGGTTCTCATAAGGATTAGGCTGCTTCTAGATCCACTATTGCTACATCCGTGGCCAAAAGTTTTGAGACTGACACATTCATTTTCACAAAGTTTGCTGCCTCAGTTTTTATTATGGCAATTTGCATATACTCCAAAATGTTATGCAGAGTGATCATATGAATTGCAAAGTCCCTCTTCACCATGAAAATTAACTTAATCCCATTAACACTTCTGCATTTGTGAAGAAGGCTTCAGGGTGCCTAAAAAAAGTCCAGCAAGCGCCAGGACTGTCTCCTACAGTTGATTCAGCTGCCGGATCAGGGCACCACCAGGCTAGAGCTTGCTCAGAAATGGCAGCAGGCAGGTATGAGTGCATCTGCATGCACAGCGAGGAGAAGACTTTTGGAGGATGGCCTTGTGTCAAGAAGGGAAGCAAGGAAGCCACTTCTCTTAAGGAAAAACATCAGGAGCAAAATGTACAGGGATTGGACTGCTGAAGACTGGGGTAAAGTCATTTCCTCGGAAGAATCCCCTTGACTGTTTGGGGCATCTGGGGAAAAAAACTTGTTCGGAGAAGAAAAGGTGAGTGCTACCATGAGTCCTGTCATGCCAACAGTAAAGCATTCTGAGACCATTCATGTGTCGGGTTGCTTCTCAGCCAAGGGAGTGGGCTCACTCACAATTTTTGCCTAAGAACACAGCTATGAATAAAGAATGGTGCAATAAAATCCTCCGAGAGCAACTTCTCCCAACCTTCCAAGAACAGTTTGGCGACAATCAATGCTCTTTGCAGCATGATGGAGCACCTTGCCATAAGGCAAAAGTGAAAACGAATTGGCTTGGGGAACAAAACATCTATGTTTGAGGTCCATGGCCAGGATAGTCATCAGCTGGATCGAGAAGGAGGCTTGGTTAACAGCACAGGAAGCGCTCCATGTAAGGGCTGAAATACACTCTACTGTGGACTCAGAAAACAATACCTAAGATGGTGCTGCCTTCCCCTGGAAACAAGATTTTTATTTTTTTTTTTAAGTTTCTTTAAAAAGTAATATGCGATTTGGGCTGAATTACAGTGGCTACAGTTTGATAATTATTATAATGGACTAAATGAAAAGAAGCATCACTGTGGGACAGTATACTTCCTCTTTAAATAAATCAAGGGGTTGACCAATTGGATCCATTTGAAAAACAGCCTTTATGCTTAAATGGTACCCGAGCCTCGAAAAGAAGCAAGGATCCTGCAAGGTTTTGCCTGTTACGCGACCTTCGGGCGCTGGACCCTGCGTAGTAGAATCATGGACACCACAGAGCTAAGGCATTCCTGCAGGGTGCTGTACAGGTCCAAGGTACCCAGTCCTTGAAGGTCCCGAAGTGACGGAACCCGCCGTGATGGGTGAAGATTGGGGTCTTAGTTTCTAAGGCTGCCCTGCGTCTGGACGAGTAAGTGAAACACCCTTATTTACTTATTGGGGGGTGCCCCAGTGATTGCTACAATCAGTCAAGCTAGTTAGAGGCATGATACCTGTGTGCAGTGACCACAAGGGAGAGGTTGGGCTAGCTCTGGGTGTTTGCAAAGAGTAGCTTTTTTTTTTTTCCCCTTGTTGGCTATTTTTTCTTATGGTCCGCGCACAAGTGTGCGATATTTCGCATTTGGTTCGCCATGATGCACGTCCATTTGCCAAAGTGCACGAGTGTTCGCGGCCATGGGGCATGTGGCTTCGCCACAAGCGTGCGTACATGGAGCACCAGTCCAGTTGCCTGATCTTGGCACACAAAGATTTGCATCATATGTGAATACAGCTGTGCCCATTCGGGACTGCACATGTGCATGTGCACGCATGCGTGGAACATCCCGGCGCACAGCCAGCTTATTTAAGCTGAGTATGGCAGACATGCTGTGGGACACATCCAGGGGACAGCTGTGGGACACAGAGCAGGCTCTGAACCAGTCATTTTCAGCAGTTCATTTCTCCTTACCCGAGTCATGTGAGTCTCCAAGTGTTGCTTGGCAGACTAAGGTGCTTAGCAGGATTGTTGCAAAAGGGCTTGGTGAGCTCTTTTAAAGGGTCTTCCTTCTGGGGTATGTAAATACTAAACTCAGGTACTCCCTTTTTGTGGCTTGCAATGTCTTCAAAAAAGAGGAGCGGGGCTAATACTACAGGAAAGGGCACATCTATTTTGTCAGCTCCTGAGGAGCCTAGTCAAAAACCTAGTGTTGTATCCCCTGGAAGACCAGCGACTTCTGGGCAATCTGAGTAGCTGCGCATGTTTGCTATTGTGCCTACGGTCAATGCTGCTGCTTCTGCCTTTATCTACAGGGATGATCTGTCCTCAGCCATAGCCGGGTTAGAGAACAGGATTGCTGGCATGATTGCCTCTATCTCACAGGGTGGTAAGAAGCGTGACAGATCCCCCTCCCCTGAGCCTCCTATCTTGGAGCAGGAATGGGTTGATGCTGGGGAAGAGCTAAATGCCTAAAGAGCTAAAGAATTCTGTGGAGGACCTGGCAGATGAGTCTGCTTCTGAGCAATCTGGGCCAGATGAACATCACCAGAGGGAGGAGCTCTCTACTTCCTGTGAAGAGAAGGACCAGGCATCCCTTGTTTAAAATCTCAGGGAACGCTTAATCAGGTGTCTCGGCGCCAAGTCAGTTCCGCCGCCAACAGGGCATTAGAGCCAGGGGCAAGCGCCAGAGCCAGAAGAAACCCTGGGTCCAAAACTTCTAAACTCTGCACCAAGCCCTCCTTTTGAGGGGACACCCCCACTCTTTCGGGTGGAGGGAAGGCTGCTGCACTTTGCGGACATTTGGAGAACAGTGGTTCAGGACAAGTGTGTCACCTCAACAGTATCCTGCGGTTACAAGCTGGAATTGCGGGGGGTTCTCCCTCAGGGGTTTCTAAGATCCAGTGTTCCCTCGGATCCTCCAAAGATAAACTTATTGTTTCAGGCACTAGATCATTTTATTGCATCAGGGAGTGATTATACAGGTTCCTGTGTCCAAAAGGGGCGCAGGGTTTTATTCAAACCTGTTCACAGTTCAAAAACCAAACTGGGACACAAGGCACATTTTGGATCCAAGATCCCTGAACCAGCATCTATTAATCCAGTCCTTCAGATGGAGTCTGTCCGCTCAGTAGTAGCCTCGCTCCAGATGGGAGACTTCTTAGTCTCCATTGATATCAAGGATGCGTATTTACATGTACCAATCTTTCAACATCATCAGAGGTTCCTGCAATTTTCAGTAGAGGAATGTCATTCCAATATGTGGCTCTGCCCTTCGGGCTTGCCACAGCACCCAGGGGGTTCCAGTCATTCTGGTTGCACCAGCCTGGCCCAGAAGGCCCTGGTTCCCGGAGATTGTGAGATTGGCAGTGGAAGGGCCGTGAACGCTTCTGCGCCACCCCGATCTACTGTCTCAAGGTCCTTTATTCCACCCCAATTTACAGTCTATAAATTTGACGGCCTGGCTATTGAAGCCAGGTTACTGAAGGACAGTGGCATCTATGGACTGGTGGTGTTTACCCTAGTGTATGCTAGTCGGTTTGTCTAGATCTGAGGATCAGACTCCTTTTTTGTTTTACCAGATTGACCCAAGAAGGGGCAGGCAGCTTCCATTGCTAATTGGGTCCGCCAGTTGGTCATTCAGTCCTATGGTCTGAAACGTAAGGCTCCTCCCTGCAAGGTGAAAGCTCATTCTACCAGGGGTGTAAGAACCTCCTGGGCTTTTCGCCATCAGGTATCTGTGGCTCAGATTTGTAAGGATGCTACCTGCTCTTCAGTGCATACGTTCACAAGATTTTATCAGGTAGATGTTAGAGCAGCCGAAGATTCGGCTTTTGGTGTACTACAGGCTGCCGTTCAAAGTTTGATAGCAATTTTTGTTTGGCAGGGTGTCTCCCTCCCCTCAAGGCTTTTGCTCTGGGACATCCCAGTAGGTAATGAATATTGGGCAAAAACGTCAGGCAAATCCTAGCACAGCATCAATAATTTGATTCAATTACAAATTGTTGACAATATAGGGTCCACTTACATAGTGCTAGTGAGGGTAGGTGCGTTCCAGATCCAGCATAACAGAAGAGTCACTGAAATGTCCCTGTGGAAGAGTCCACGAGCGCCGTGTCAGCAAGAAGCTGAATCCTCAAGGGACCTAGGGACTAGCTGTGTAACTGTGTAGGAGTGTTCCGGAGCAGCCATAGTGAGGAGCCCGCTACCACTGTGTCTGGCCAATCATAATGTGTTTCGTAGGCACGGCCAAGCCTCCTTCATCAGCTCTAATATGAATGTAATGAAGTTTAGCCTAACTCTGTGTCCTGTGATATATGATAAATAGAATAGGATTTTTTTTTTATCATACTTGCCTGTAAAATTATTTTCTTTGAATACATCGTGGGACTCTGAGGTCCCTCCCCTCTTTTGAGGTTTCAGTACTTGCTACAAAACTAGGAACTCGGTCCCTTTGAAAAGAAGCACAAAATGTAGATTGCATACAGGAGTAAATCTACTGTAGACATTGATCCCAGTTCTGACTTCAGGAACAACCAGCCCACCCGGCTGCTACTGAAGATGTCCCAAGACAAGGTAACGGTAAGATTTAAGCTCAACGCTATCATCCAGAAAGGCTTGCTACATGTGGCAGTCATTCCTCCTTTAAGTCCCTGGCTGTGCTGATGTACTCTCACTTTCAATACTGTTAGGATCCTCCCACGCCAGCCCGAGCTCCAGTCCGAGTTAAAACCTACCCCTCTGCAGGGGTTTCCCTTAAGGGCCACCAACAGTCTACTCAGCACTCCATCTTCCACGACTCCTCTGCCAGCATGACTAATCCATATTTAAGTGCTGGCTCAAAGACCATGCCAGGTCCACTACCTGGGGATTGGCTAAGCTTCCCTAAGTATGCAGATCAACCCTCCTAGCCCCTGCCCTCTATCTTTTTGAAGTTTCTCCAAACTCCCAGAACTAGGGGGAGACACCAGAGACCTGCCAGTATGAGTCATCCAGCCCTGACCTGCAAGAAACTCTTGACCCAGATTCAAGACATCAGTTAATCATGAGCCAAAACATAAATTTACCTACACTTACACTAGAGGGTGCTACATATATAAATGTGCTGGATGGGAAGCAGTTATACCAGGATCAAGGCTGCAGCTACAGCAGTAAGGATGGTGCTGATGTTGGTGTCGAGCATCTGGTGTTCGAGTCGCCCGCCACAGAGCGCCCCATAATGCATTGCGAGATCGCAGTGCATTGACGGCTGTTGATTGGCCAAAGCATGCACCTGACCTGCATACTTTGGCCAATCACAGCGCACTGCAGAAATTGTGAAATTTTGGCATTAATATTGAAAATATGACTGATCATTCCAAAAAACTTTTTTTTAAGGATGGCAATCACATGAAGCCATTTATTATCACACAGTTATTTTCAGCTTTTTTAAATCATAATGATAACTGAAATCATCCAAATGGTCCTGATAAAAAGTTTACATACACTGGAATGTTTGGTCTTGGTACAGACACAGAAGGTAGTACACACAGGTTAAAATGGCAGTTAGAGGTTAATTTGCCACATTTGTGGCTCTTTCAATCACAATTGGTGTTTGTGTATAAATAGTGTATAAATAGTCAATGAGTTTGTTAGCTCTTTTTTTTTTTTTTCTTTTTTTTTCTTTTTTTTTTTTTTTTTGCCACATCAGTGTCTGTTTTCGGGGGGTATAAGTTTCAACTTTACCGTTCAACACTTTCCCGATTCATTACTCACATCATAGTGGCTTTTTTTTTTTTTTCTTTTTTTTTCTTTTTCTCTCCCTTTCACAGCTCTCATTTTGTTTTAGTTTTCTTGCTTACAACATCGCTGTATCTTTCATTGACAATATCAATTGTGACATATCTAAATCCTTCCGTAACTTGAGCCCCCTTCCCTTCCCCCGCCCCCCTCCCATCTACCCTCCCTCTTTGAAGCCCGACACATCTTTTCGTCCAAACCTTCCAAACTAACTAGGTCATCATCCCCGATGGACACCACTCTTTTTGCATCTTGTCCCTCTCTGCCTTCCGGCAGCATTAGCCTGAACCTCTTAATATCCCACCTCTACAGCTCTTATTGAGCTTTTACATTTTTGCCAACCCTTCCACTTTTCTTCATACTCCTCCTCTTCCTCAGTATATCTCAAATATTCTAAGTTCTGGATTTCATTTGTTTTATCGTACCATTCTTGTAGTGTTGGACAGCTTTTTTCCTTCCAGTGTCTTACAATGAGACTTTTTGCTGCGTTCAACAATTGTGGGATGAGAGTTCTCAAATATGATTCGGTTGGCATTCTGAGACCATGGAATAGACATGCCCATGGGTCATCCGGGACCGCTATTTGAGTTATCTCACCAATAATTTTCCTTATCTCATCCCAGAATTCCCTTATTTTTACGCACTGCCACCAAATGTGTGCCGTTGTTCCCAACTCCTTGCATCCCCTTCAGCAGAATTGTGTGGTTTCGCTCTGATACTTAGAGACTCTGTCTGGAGTGATGTACCATCTTGTCAAACATTTATAATTTAGCTCAGATACTTTATAATTTACTGAGGTATTGTGAACTCTCTTTATTAAAATTAAAGCCTCATCGTTTTTGATTTTTGAGTTTAGTTCTGTCTCCCATTTTTTGATATATACTGGGATATCTATACCCTTCAGGTCTATCAATATCTTATAGATCTTAGAAATCCCTTTCTTCCCTACCTGACCAACACAAAGTTTCTCTAATGGCTGTAAGTTGTCCATTGTTCTAATTGGTTGGGGGGAGTGTTTCGATGTTTTAATTGAAAGTATCGCCATCTATTGAGGATTATAAGATCGCTTTTGTTTTTTAAATCTTGAAATGTACAAAGTTTGCCATTCTCCATAATATCCTTAAGCTGAATCCCTTTTTGCAGAATCCATCTCCCACTTAAGCTCTCCAAGCCCGGTGAAAAAAATTCAGTGCCCCACAGAGGGATCAAAGGGGAGTTATACTCCCATTTCTCCCTTTTATACAAATAATCCCATAATTTTAAAGTGTGTCTGGTGATAAAATGTGTCTTGGTACTAAGTTTCCTAAAGAGTGGAGGTATCCAAATTACTTTACTCAAATCTACTTTACTAATCGTGTTGTCCATTTTCACCCAACGCTTTTCTTTATTTCCTTTTGCCCAATCAATAATTCTTGCTAAAATAATTGCTTCGTGGTAACTTCTTATATCTGGTGCTCCCCATCCCCCCTTCTCTTTACTCCTAGCCAGTGTTGCATAACTTATATGCGGTGTTTTCCCTCTCCAAATAAATTTTATAAAAAGTTAGTGCAGTTTTTTAAAATATGCTTGTGGTAGTGGAATGGGCAACATTTGCATTTTATATAAAATCTTTGGCAATATTGTCATTTTGATGATATTGATTCTTCCCCCCCATGAGAGCTGTCCTCTTGTGATTCTGTTCAACTCCCCCTTGACCTCATTGAGAAGAGAAACAAAATTTAGTTTGTTAGCTCTTACACAGACACTGAGCCATGAGGAGGTAGAAAAGAACAGTCAAAAGACCTGCGTAACCAGGTAATGAAACTTTACAAAGATGGAAAAGGATATAAAATATATCCATAGCCTTGATTATGCTGGTCAGTACTGTTTTATCACTTATTAAGAAGTGGAAAATTAGGGGCTCTTATGTTACCAAGCCAAGGTCAGGTAGACCAAGAAAGATTGCAGCCACAACTGGCGGAAGAATTGCTCAGGATACAAAGAAAAACCCACAGGTAACCGCAGGAGAAATACAGGCTGCTCTCCAAAAAGATGGTGTGGTTGTTTTTAACTGCTTGCCGACCAGTGCATAAATGGCACAGCTGCGCAAACAGGCGTACAGGTACATTCCCTTTAAGACGCGGCATTGTGGGCACGCGCCCCCTGCCGCGTGCTCCGTGACCATGCCCGCGGGACCCGCGGACTCGATGTCCGCCGGTGTCATGCGATCGTGTCATGGAGCAGTAGAACAGGGAGATGCCTATGCAAACAAGGCATTTTCCCGTTCTGCCTAGTGACATGACAGAGATCTACTGCTCCCTGTCATCGGGAGCAGTGATCGCTGTCATGTCCTAGGTAGCCCATCCCCCCACAGTTAGAATCACTCCCTAGGACACACTTAACCCCTTGATTGCCCCCTAGTGTTTAAGCCCTTCCCTGCCAGTGTCATTTACACAGTAATCAGTACATTTTTATAGCACTGACCGCTGTATAAATGACAGTGGTCCCAAAATATTGTCAAAAAATCACAGATGGCCACCATTACTAATAATAATAAAAAAAATCAATAATAAAAATGCCATAAATCTATCCCCTATTTTGTAGACGCTATAACTTTTGCACAAACCAATCAATATACGCTTATTGCGATTTTTTTTTTTTTATAACAAAAATATGTAGAAGAATACAAATCGGCCTAAACTGAGGAAAATGTTTTTATATATATATATATATATATATATATATATATATATATATATATTTTTTTTTTGGGGGGGGGGGGGGGGGTATTTATTATAGCAAAAAGTAAAAAATATTGCTTTTTTTTTCAAAATTGTTGCTCTTTTTTTGTTTATAGCCCAAAAAATAAAAAGCACAGAGGTGATCAAATACCACCAAAAGAAAGCTCTATTTGTGGGAAAAAAAAGGGAATGAATTTTGTTTGGGTGCAACGTCGCACGACCGCGCAATTGTCAGTTAAAGCAACGCAGTGCCGTATTGCAAAAAAATGCTCTGGTCAGGAAGGGGGTAAAATCTTCCAGGGCTAAAGTGGTCAAGGAGCACAATTCAATGATCCTTGAACAAAAAAGAGCTGCATGGTTGAGCTGCCAGAAGGAAGCCTTTACTGCACCAATGCCACAAAAAATCCAATGAAGCATGTCAAGGCGTTGTTGGGCATATTGTAACCAGGCTTTTTTGTTGAACTTTTACAGTAAAGGCTACTTTCTGGCAACTTGACCATGCAGCTCTTCTTTGTTCAAGTATTCTCGTATTGTGCTCCTTTAAAAACAACCACACTGTCTTTTTGGAGAGCAGCCTGTATTTCTCCTGCGGTTACCTGTGGGTTTTTCTTTGTATCCTGAGCAATTCTTCCGCCAGTTGTGGCTGCAATCTTTCTTGACCCACCTGACCTTGGCTTGTTATCAAAAGAGCCCCTAATTTTCTTCTTAAGTCATTGAACAGTATTAACTGGCATATTTAAGGCTTTGGATATCTTTATATAAAAACGTGAGCAGCGCTGTGAAGAGTGAATAGAATATATGAAAATTATATGGATAAATATAAGCCGAGGATCTGTGATGGACCCAAAGAACGAACAATATGAGTGCCAAAAAACAAAAACATAATAAAAGGGTGGTAAAAATTAGTCCCAACAGTGAAAAATAGAAATAATGAATACGTGAATGGAATCATCCAAACAGTGTTCAGACCAAATGAAAGTGAGGTTAATCGATCACACAGACAACTACTTGTGAGAAGATCCACCACCGTTTGTGCTAAACGCTTACCAGATGGCAAGCTTTGGATAGCTTGTAGGTAGTGTGACACTCAATGGTAAGTAACGACACACCACGGCTTCTCAGTGAAGGGCCAGAAACACACAGAGTTGCTCCATCCAATAGGGCGATCAGTAGGCAGGACCCAAAAAAATAATAAAACAACGGCTCTCCATAGTGTAAATCGATAAAATCCACGTTTAATAGAGATTAAAAGTTACACTTACATGCAGAATGTAGGTAAAAGCATGAAAACAAACAATAGCAGCAGCCGGCCGGCTTACAGACACCCGTTCAGGACGAGGTAGTCAGCGATGACGTCAGCGCGTCAACCTTCCGACGTACGTTTCGTCTCACGAAGACATCATCATAGGAACGGGCGACGTGCTGAGTTATCGCATATTTATAGGCAAACATACCCACGCCATGTTGTGAAACATCAGCGGCGGAGCCTGATCTCCCATATGAAACCAGGAAATGATAGGAGACATAATGATATGTTAAATTATGTTTGGGACCGAATTGTAATAAAACAATCTGTGTCAGACATCTGACATAAAGGAAAAATATATGTCAAATTTAAGATGTTATATGACGGCCATAATATATAAAACCAGACATACTAAAACCTACTACGCCATCTAGTGGGGGAAAAAGGGGAGAAGGATGTCTGCATGAGTGACCACAAAGGGAAATTAATTTGAATATGTACAAATAAAAATAAAATAAAGGAAAAAATTAAATATAAAAAGTGAATGTACATATTATATGAATCCATGCAGGATGAACTAACATGGAAACTAAAAAAAGCTGAAAAATCTAATGATCTAATGAAAAATGTATTCATGTGAATAAAAATTTATTGATTTGATGAAAAATGTATTAATGTGAATAAAATAGAGAGAAAGATGGATATAAAAAATGAATGTACATATTATATGGATCCATGCAGAATGAACTAACATGGAAACTAAAAAGGCTAATGAATAACTAAAAAATCTATTAATCTAATAAGAAATGTGAATGAATGGATAAATTATGAATAAATGGGACCTTAGATGAAATCCAATAACATACCCAATATAGGCATGGCCACCGAGGGTTCACAACAAGTGCACATAATGGGCAGATGGCAATTAGGAGTTGTCAATTAATGCATTAAGATCTACTTCTACATTGAGTCCAAAGGGTGTATAGCTTCTCAATTTATGTATCCATGCCATTTCTAGCCTTGAGATCCCACGTATCAAAGACCCACCCCTCCAATGGGGGGTGTATTTGTCAATCCACTAAGGGAGCATACTCTACACTTCCTACATTGATAGAACCCTGTCAAATTCTCACTGAATCCTTTCTTAATGGAGGGAGGGTCAAGGATATTAGGAGCCACTCTCCCTCTAAGGGAAGAGGCCCCTTGTAAATCACTTGTGGTCTGGCAGGAAGCACACTCCCTAGAGTATGATCATTAGTGAGAATATGCCAATGTTTCCTGATAAGTTTGGCTACGCTATTGTATTATATCGAATAAGTGGTTATGAAAGGAATGGAAGGTGTTCTGTCTTGATTGGGTGTTTTGGCCTTCAACAGGTCCTTTCTGCCCATTTGAGATACCTCCTCAAGAGTGTTCCTAAGAGCGATCTCAATCTTGGATATCTTTATATCCTTTTCCATCTTTGCAGAGTTTCATTACCTTTTTACGCAGGTCTTTTGACGGTTCTTTTCAATTTCAGGGAAGGTACAGTTCAAGTAATACTATAACATAGCACACACATAATAACATACGATTTTTGCAGTACTTGGTGCTGCTGGCAGTAGTGTTCATGAGATGATTAAATGCATATTACAGAGCACACTGCCAATGTCAATGATTGTTAAGTAGGATATCCCAAACTTATGCCATAAGATACGTCTAAACTGCCCATTCCCTTAGCATTCTAAATAGAGAGACACGGGAAAAGGAAAGAAGCAGAGGGAGGAACACCAAAGTTCCTTTGAGAAGAAAGACAGAAAGAGCAGTGGGTAGGTACTCAAGCTGGGAGATTGAAGTTGGTGAGAAAAAGATGAGGAATGGGAGGGGGGTCAGACTCAGAGGAGATGGACGTGCTCCCAACACATGGAGCTATACAGTCAATATTGACTTTCTGTTTATAATCCCAATAGACAGACACCTTCATTAGACAGAATGAACATATTCCATAGTCTCCATGTCTTAGAGTGTTTTTCTTGTTTATTTTGGGCCGTAAGAACTAGGTCTTCTAATTTCTTTCTGTATTTTTTTCCCCCCATAATAGTGGAATGCAAGCTTTGGCGGCATTCAGTAAGTGTCTCATTATAGATTTTTGGTAGCTCCTTACCGGAATTGTGGTTTTATGGAGTAAGAAGAAGGCTGGGTCGCCTGGAATCTTGTGGTCTGTACTTCTGGGTGACCATCCGAACGGTCGTCCAGAATTGTTTCAGCAGAGGGCAGGTCCAGATATGGAGAAGTGTTCCCCTGTCTGCCTGGCATCTCCAGCAGCTGTCTGTGGCATTTGGAAAACATTTATGTAGCAACTGTGGTGTGTAGTACCATCTGGTCAAGATCTTATAATTAGATTCCTGTGTTTTCGTGCATAATGACGATTTTAAAGAAAATCTAATTAAGTTTTGTTTTTGGATTGGAGTAAAGGAGCATTGTAGGTCTGTTTCCCACTTCTGTAGGAAAGGTAGGTGCGGTTGTTCTGGTGGGGTGTTAAGCAGATCATAGGTTTTGGATAGTACTTTTGGTAGGGTCCCCTCATCTAAACCTCAAAGGTTGTCAGTGTACAGTTAAAGTGGTCTGGGTTTGTCAGAGAATGTAGGAAGTGGTGGATGGTGGAAAATGTAAGTTGAAAGTGACCTGTTTCATTGCTCAGTGACTGGATTGAGGGCCACCAATTTCCCTCTAGAAAATGAGAGATACGGTCCCTGTCTGCCTGGATAAGCGTATCATATTCAGAGAGTTCAGGTCCCGGCGGAGATGCCGGGTTGCCCAGTACAGGCACCAGAGGTGACTCCCTAGTAGTAAGAGAAGCTTTGAATACAGTCAATACCCCAAGTTGGGGGGTGGCACCTATTATGGGGTGTGATTTCAGTATCTGAGGCAGTCAGTCGTAACACCATAAGGCTGCTCTCAGCATGACCCTAGTTTGTCTTATAGTGTCTGTTCCAATCGATAATTTTACCAAGGTGTACAGCCAAGTAATACTTATGCAGGTCTGGGAGAGCTAGGCCACCGTATTGTTTGGGTAAGGTGAGATATCATCTGGCCAAACGAGGTTTTGAGTGTGCCCAGATAAAATTAACGAACAGCGAGTGCATCAGTTTAAGGTAGCCTGATGGGATTTTTATCAGTAGGGCCTGGAACAAGAACAGAAATTTTGGTAGTATACACATTTTAAGAAGATTACACCTTCCGAACCAAGAATGGAATCCATTATTCCAGCCTTTCAACAATATTTGAACCTTGGTCAGAAGGGGTGGAAAGTTAAGTTCGATGGTGCGGGTTAGATCCCCGGGGATGAAGGTCACCAAATATTGAAGAGTGCAGTCCGACCACTTGAGAGTTAAACTTAATTTGTAAGGCACTTAATGTGGTCTGGGCTACGTTGATACCCATCGCTGACGATTTATCGAAGTTGATCTTTAGATTAGAGATTGCTCCATATTTATCAAACTCTTTGGGAAGGTTTGGGAGGGACAATACTGAGTTAGTCAGGGAGAAGAGGAGGTCATCTGCATAGGCCGAAATCTTGTATTGGAAGTTGCCCACGGTTATCCCCGAAATATCGGGATTCACGCGAACTGTGAGGAAGGGTTTTAACGATAAGGCAAAGAGAAGTGGGGACAGTGGGCATCCCCGTCTAGTGCCATTAGATATGGGGAAGAGATCCGAGAGGATTCCGTTAGCTTTAACTTGAGCTGTTGGCTTGGAGTATATTTGCGAAATCCACTGCAGTATATTGCCTCCTAGACCAATATGTTTAAATACTGTGGACATAAACACCCAATTGACCCTGTCGAATGCCTTCTCAGCGTCAGTGCTGAGAAAGACACAGGGTGTCTTGGTCACAGAGGCAAAATGCACCAGGTTAAGAACTTTGGTGTTGTCCCTTGCCTCTCTGGAGGGGACAAAACCCACCTGATCTAGATGGACTATTTCCTGTAGATGTTGGGCCAGGCGAATTGTCAGGATTTTCATGTAGAGCTTAAGATCGATATTCAGAAGGGAGATGGGTCTGTAGCTGCCACAGGAGGATGGATCTTTGACCTCTTTGGGTATAATGGAAATGTGGGCCTTTAGAGTATCTCTAGGAAAATTTACTCCCGAGGGAAGGGCATTGAACGACTTCACCAAGTGGGGGCCGAGAAGTGGCATGAGGGCTTGGTAGTATTGTAGCTTGAACCCATTGGGGCCCGGGGCCTTACCTGGTTTTATCCCTCCCATTGCTTCTTGCAATTCTCCTAGGGCAGTGATGGTGAACCTTGGCACCCCAGATGTTTTGGAACTACATTTCCTATGATGCTTAACTACACTGCAGAGTGCATGAGCATCATGGGAAATGTAGTTCCAAATCATCTGGGGTGCCAAGGTTCGACATCACTGTTCTAGGGTGATGGGAGCTTCCAGCTCTTCCCTAGATTCTGCGCTAAGTTGGGGAAGTCGGGACGTAGCAATGTACTCCTCTACTGCCTCTATGTTTGGTGACCCCCACTGGGAGGTTATAAAGAGCCGAGTATTATTCATTGAATTCTTGTGCAATCTGAGTAGGGAGGCCCTTTCTCTGACCAGAGGAGGTTACAATCTGGGGTATGTAAGTTGTGAACCTGTGGTCTCTTACTGACTTTGCTAGCATTTTCCCACATTTGTTGCCTGACTCGTATGTGAGTTTCCAGCAAAATTGGAGTGCTGCCTTACCCTGTAGTGCAGTAAGTCTTCTACTTGCCGTCTAAGAGATAGCACTTCCTTTTCTAAAGGGGCTGTCAGTGTCCGTTTATGCTGTGTTTCCACCTCATATATCTTTTTAAGGAGTGAAAGTAGTTGTTCCCTTTCTCGTCTGATACGTGCACAGTGTTTAATTAGAATTACTCTAATAGGGCGTACACGCGGTCGGACTTTGTTCGGACATTCCGACAACAAAATCCTAGGATTTTTTCCGACGGATGTTGGCTCAAACTTGTTTTGTCTACACACGGTCGCACAAAGTTGTCGGAAAATCCGATCGTTCTAAACGCGGTGACTTAAAACACGTACGTCGGGACTATAAACGGGGCAGTGGCCAATAGCTTTCATCTCTTTATTTATTCTGAGCATGCGTGGCACTTTGTCCGTCGGATTTGTGTACACACGATCGGAATTTCCGACAACGGATTTTGTTGTCGGAAAATTTTATCTCCTGCTCTCCAACTTTGTGTGTCCGAAAATGTCCGATGGAGCCCACACACGGTCGGAATTTCCGACAACACGCTCCGATCGGACATTTTCCATCGGAAAATCCGACCGTGTGTACGGGGCATAATAACTGTCTTATGGGCTTCCCATAGGATGCCCGGGTCACATTCTGGGCTGTCCTTGGTTTGGAAGTAGTGCTTCAGTTCACTTGTAACGTCTGTCAGTAACGCAGGGTTTTGTAGTAGGCTTTCGTTCAGCCTCCAGAACCAGGTTCTGGTGTTTGACATTAACCACTTGCGGACCGCCTCACGCAGATTTACTGCAGCAGAATGGCATGGGCAGGAAAAATAACATATGGGTGCCCGAGGCGGTCGGCATCGCTACAGGAGGGATCCGTGCTGAGGGGGAGGCCACTGATTCATGGCCACCCCCTCGCGATCGCTCCTGGCGAATGGAATGCTTCCTCTGCCTCTGAACTGTAAACAGAAGCAGAGGAAGTGATGTCATCTCTCCTCGTTGTCAGTCTTTTCGGTCCGGCGCGTGAGGAGAGGAGAGAAAACTTCCAAGTCCACCAACACTACACATACAGTAGAACACGTAGGCAGGCACACTAATCACCCCCCCCCCCCCCTGCACCCCCTGTCACAGTGACACTAATAGCAGTTTTTATTTTTTTACTGATTACTGCATTGGTGTAATTTGTGACTGTTATAAGTGGTAGGGCAGTTAGTGGTAGGCCCCTTTAGGTCTAGGGTACCCCCCTAACCCCCCCCTAATAAAGGTTTAACCCCTTGATCACCCCCCAGTTAACCCCTGTCACCAGTGTCACTAAGCAATCTTTTTTCTGATCGCCGTATTAGTGTCACTGGTGATGCTAGGTAGCCAGGTAAGTATTTAGGTTCACCGTCAGCTTTTTATAGCGTCAGGTACCCCCATATACTACCTAATAAAGGTTTTAACCCCCTGATTGACCCCTAGTTAACCCTTTCACCAGTGATCACCGTATAACTGTTACGGGTGACGCTGGTTAGTTAGTTTGCTTTTTATAGTGTCAGGGCACCCGCCGTTTATTACCTAATCAGGGTTTAACCCCCTGATCGCCAGACGGGTGATATCAGTTAGGTTTTAGGGTCAGATAGGGTCTGCTTCGCCCCAGGCAGCGTCAGGTTAGTGCCAGTACCGCTAACACCCAGGCACGCAGCATACACCTCCCTTAGTGGTATAGTATCTGAACGGATCAATATCTGATCTGATCAGATCTATACTAGTGTCCCCAGCAGTTTAGGGTTCCCAAAAAGGCAGTGAGATCAGCCCAGATACCTGCTAGCACCTGCGTTTTGCCCCTCTACCCTGCCCAGCCCACCCAAGTGCAGTATCGATCGATCACTGTCACTTACAAAACACTAAACACACATAACTGCAGCGTTTGCAAATATTTTTTTGGTAGCGTTTTGATACAGTCGCTAACAGTCAGGAGCTTTTTTACCTGTGAGTCTAACTACTGTACCAGTAAATTTAGAGACCAAAATGTCAAATCGAAGGTACACTAGTGAAGAGGCCTACATGTTTCTGAGCATGATAGAAGAGGAAGTCACTCATCTGTCAGATTCAGGCTCAGAATACAAACCTGTAGACGACAGCGGCTCCATGACAGATAGCTCTGACAACAGAGTTGTGGTCCCTGCCAAGGTCAGGCGTACCCCGATCATACAAGAACCGCAGGTCCCTCGTACGGAGCAGAGAAGTACTAGTGCCGCTCATCCTTCTGGTGAACTGACAAGCACCAGCGGCCTAGTACACCCTGGTCTTAGTCAAGCCAGCACTGCAGTAACACTTGGTGACGTGGCGAGTCCCATAAGTGCAATTCAAGCTGGTGAGGTGGCAAGCACAAGTAGTGTCCTGCTGCCACCAAGAAGAATTAGCGTCGTGCCCATAGTGCACTTCCTGCTGCATTCGCCAATCCTAATTGGGAACCCACCCCTTCTGCAGCACCCGTACTTCCCCCATTCACTGGCCAATCCGGCATTCAGGTGGAAACAGTTGATTTTACGTCACTTGATTTTTATTCGCTGTTTTTCACCAAAGATCTCTATAGATCTATTGTGGACCAAAGCAATTTGTATGCTGGTCAATACATCGCCGCCATTCCCCAGTCCTCCTTTGCCAGAGATTGGAAACCAATTACGGTTTCCGAATTTAAGCTCTTTCTGGGCCTATCCCTCAACATGGGCATAACTAAAAAGAGTGAGTTGCCGTCATATTGGTCCACTGACCCAATTCACCATATGCCCTTGTTCTCTGCCTCCATGACCAGGGCACGATACGAGCAGATCTTGCGGTTCATGCATTTCAACAACAATGAACTCTGACGTCCTCGTGGAGACCCTGGATACGATCGGCCCTACAAAATTCAGCCCCTCGTAAACCACTTCAACCAACGTTTTGCAGACTTGTTTACTCCCCATCAAGTTGTCTGCATTGATGAGTCCCTGATTAAGTTTTCTGGCCGCTTGTCATTCAAACGGTACTTTCCCAGCAAACGTGCCAGATATTGGGTCAAGATGTATAAGCTCTGCGACAGGGCCACAGGCTATACATGTAGTTTTATGGTTTACGAGGGCAAAGATAGTCACGTAGAGCCGACAAACTGCCCTGACTACATAGGAAGCGCTGGCAAGATTGTGTGGGACTTGGTGTCACCCTTATTCGGAAAGGGGTACCACTTGTACATGGACAATTATTACACGAGCGTGCCACTTTTTAGTCACTTGTTTGATCATCAGATTGGAGTATGTGGCACCGCGCGACCTAATCGCCGGGGCTTTCCCCAGCGGCTTGTAGATTCCTGTCTTAGGCTGGGGGAGAGAGCCTGCTTCAAGTGTAATAATTTGCTCGCTGTGAAGTGGAGGGATAATAAGAATGTTTTCATTCTTACCTCCTTCATGCAGACACGACGGTCCAAATTACTACAGCGACTGGTGTTGTGGAGAAACCCCTCTGTGTCCACGAATATAACCAAAACATGGGAGGGGTGGACCTCAACGACCAGTTGTTGGCGCCATACCTAGTTGCCCCTAAGGCCAGACGCTGGTACAAGAAAGTGTCTGTTTATTTATTTCGATTGGCTTTGCTAAACGCTCATGTGCTATACAGAGCTTCAGGACGGACTGGATCCTTCCTTAAATTCCAGGAAGGGATCGTCAGAGCCCTTCTGTATCCAGATGATGCTTCACCTCACCTTCCCAATCCTAATGCAGTAAGCCGGCTGCATGAGAATCTTTTTCCTTATGTCCTCCTGAGTACCCCTACCCAACGAGCCCCCCAAAGAAGATGTTGTGTTTGCAGCAAGCGGGGATATAGGCGTGACACCCGCTATTATTGTCCCTCCTGTCCTGACAATCCTGGTCTTTGCATTGGTGAATGTTTTGAACGCTACCATACACTAGTTGAGTATTAGCGTAGGGTATAGCATTGCACAGACTAGGCACACTTTCAAAGGGTCTCCCAAGATGCCATCGCATTTTGAGAGACCCGAACCTAGAACCGTTACAATTACAACAGTTATGCCCCATACACACGGTCGGATTTTCCGATGGAAAATGTCCGATCGGAGCGTGTTGTCGGAAAGTCCGACCGTGTGTGGGCTTCATTGAACATTTTCCATCGGATTTTCCGACACACAAAGTTTGAGAGCAGGATATAAAATTTTCCGACAACAAAATCCGTTGTCGGAAATTCCGATCGTGTGTACACAAATCCGACGGACAAAGTGCCACGCATGCTCAGAATAAATAAAGAGATGAAAGCTATTGGCCACTGCCCCATTTATAGTCCCGACGTACGTGTTTTACGTCACCGCGTTCAGAACGATCGGATTTTCCGACAACTTTGTGTGACTGTGTGTATGCAAGACAAGTTTGAGCCAACATTCGTTGGAAAAAATCCATGGATGTTGTTGTCGGAATGTCCGAACAAAGTCAGACCGTGTGTGCGGGGCATGACAGTTACAAAAAAAAAAAAAACCGCAAAAAAAAAAATATAAAATTAAAAAAAACAAAAATAGTTGTTGTTTTATTGTTCTCTCTCTCTCTATTCTCTGTCTATTGTTCTGCTCTTTTTACTGTATTCTATTCTGCAATGTTTTATTGTGATTATGTTTGCTTTTCAGGTATGCAATTTTTTATACTTTACTGTTTACTGTGTTTTATTGTTAACCATTTTTTTTGTTTTCAGGTATGCCATTCAGCTGCATCGCAGATTTATTTATCTTGACAGCAACAGCGTTTGCTCCCACGGTACATAAAGCCCATGACTCCAACGCTGTCGGAGGTGATTTCACCACCACAGTAAAAAAAAAAAAAAAGAGCATATATGCTGAAGCATGGGGGCAGCAGAGGTGGAGGAGCGATTTGCTCCTAACTTTTGCGGGCGGATGCCCCCATGCTTCAGCATATATATATTTTAGGCACAGATTGCGTTAAAAAATGCTTTATTTTTTACTATGTTTTTTTTGTATTTGCTTTGCAGGTATGGTATGTCTTACTGTTATACTGTAATGTTACTTTGTTTTATTGTTAACCATCATTTGCTTAGCAGGTACGGCATTGATTTGCAGCGTGGATTTATTTATCTTGTCAGCAACAGCGTTTGCTCCCACGATACATAAAGCCGTGACTCCAGCGCTGTAGGAGGTGATTTCACCACCACAGTTAAAAAAAAGAGCATATATGCCGAAGCATGGGGGCAGCAGGGGTGGAGGAGCGATTTGGTCCTAACTTTTGGGGTGGATGCCCCCATGCTTCGGCATATATAAATGATGCATGTATGTCCATCATTAGAAGTGGGTGGATGAAGGAAGGTATTCTAATGGTGGGCATACCCACCGATCAATATCTTTTTTTCGTCAGCCCACAGGCTGCATGAAAAAAAAAAATTGAATATATGCCCAACAAGGACCAGCAACGTACTGGTATGTTGCTGGACTTTGAGTGGTTATACCAGAATGATGCCTGTAGGTTTAGGTATCATCTTGGTATCATTCTTTTCAGCCAGCAGTCAGCTTTCATGTAAAAGCAATCCTAGCGGCTAATTAGCCTCTAGACTGCTTTTACAAGCAGTGGGAGGGAATGTCCCCAGTCCCACCAGCTTCCATGTTTTTCTCTGGCTCTCCTGTCCCAACAGGAAACCTGAGAATGCAGCCGGTGGTTCTGCCAGCTGACCATAGAGCTGATCAGAGACCAGAATGGCTCCAATCATCTCTATGGCCTAAGAAACCGGAAGCTATGAGCATTTTATGACTTCGATTTCGCCGGATGTAAACAGCGCCATTGGGAAATTGGGAAAGCATTTTATCACACCGATCTTGGTGTGGTCAGATGCTTTGAGGGAAGAGGAGAGATCTAGGGTCTAATAGACCCCATTTTTTTCACTACCTACTGCTATCATAGGGGATATTTACATTCCCTGAGATAACAATAAAAATTATCAAAAAAAATATGTAAGGAACAGTTTAAAAATAAGATAAAAAAGCAAAAAAAAATAAAGAAAAAAAAAAAAGCACCCCTGTCCCCCCCTGCTCTCGCGTAAAGGCAAACGCAAGCGTCGGTCTAGCGTCAAATGTAAACAGCAATTGCACCATGCATGTGAGGTAGGTCAGATCGAGGGAAGTAGACCTCATCTGTAAATCTAAAGTGGTAACCTGTAAAGGCTTTTAAAAATGTATGTAGTTTGTCGCCACTGCACGTTTGTGCACAATTTTAAAGCATGTCGTGTTTGGTATCCATGTACTCGACCTAAGATCATCTTTTTTATTTCATCAAACATTTGGGCAATATAGTGTGTTTTAGTGCATTAAAATTAAAAAAGTGTGTTTTTTCCCCAAAAAATGCGTTTGAAAAATCGCTGCGCAAATACTGTGTAAAAAAAAAAGAAGCAACACCCACCATTTTAATCTGTAGGACCTTTGCTTTAAAAAAAATATATAATGTTTGGGGGTTCAACGTAATTCCCTAGCAAAAAAAAATAAATTTTTTTTTTCATATAAACAAAAAGTGTCAGAAAGGGCTTTGTCTTCAAGTGGTTAGAAGAGTGGGTAATGTGTGACATAAGCTTCTAAATGTTGTGCATAAAATGCCAGGACATTTCAAAACCCCCCCAAATGACCCAATTTTGGAAAGTAGACACCCCAAGCTATTTGCTGAGAGGCATGTCAAGTCCATGGAATATTTTATATTTTGCCTCAAGTTTAGGGAAAATGACAAACTTTTTTTTTTTTTTTTGCCCAAAGTTGTCACTAAATGATAAATTGCTCACACATGCCATGGGCATATGTGAAATTACAAACCAAAATACATTCTGTTGCTTCTCATGAGTACAGGGATACCACATGTGTGAGACTTTTTGAGAGCCTAGCCGCGTACGGGACCCCAAAAACCAAGCACCGCCTTCAGGCTTTCTAAGGGTGTACATTTTTGATTTCACTCCTCACTGCCTATCACAGTTTCGGAGGCCATGGAATGCCCAGATGGCACAACTGGCCCCATTTTGGAAAGTAGACACCCCAAGCTATTTGCTGAGAGGTATAGTGAGTATTTTGCAGACCTCACTTTTTGTCACGAAGTTTTGAAAATTGACAAAAGAGAAAAAAAAATTTTTCTTTTCTTTCTTCATTTTCAAAAACAAATGAGAGCTGCAAAATACTCACCATGCCTCTCAGCAAATAGCTTGGGGTGTCTACTTTCCAAAATGGGGTCATTTGGGGGGGTTTTGTGCTATCTTGGCATTTTATGGCCCTCGAAACTGTGATAGGCAGTGAGGAGCGAAATTAAAAATGTACCCCCTTAGAAATCCTGAAGGCGGTGATTGGTTTTCGGGGCCCTGTACGCAGCTAGGCTCCCAAAAAGTCCCACACATGTGGTATTCCCATACTCAGGAGAAGCAGCAGAATGTATTTTGGGGTGTAATTCCACATATGCCCATGGCATGTTTGAGCAATATATCATCTAGTGTCAACTTTGTGCAAGAAAAAAAAGTTTGTAATTTTCCAGCAACTTGTGGAAAAATATAAAATATTCCATGAACTCAACATGCCTCTCAGCAAATAGCTTGGGGTGTCTACTTACCAAAATGGGGTCATTTAGGGGGGGTGCCATGTGGGCATTTTATGGCCTTCAAAACTGTGATAGGTAGTGAGGAGTGCCATCAAAAATTTACGCCCTTTGAAATCTTGAAGGCGGTGCTTGGTTTTCGGGGCCCCGTACGCAGCTAGACTCCCAAAAAGTCCCACACATGTGGTATCCCCATACTCATGAAAAGCAGCAGAATGCATTTTGGGGTGTAATTCCACATATGTCCATGGCATGTGTGAGCAATATATCATTTAGTGACAACTTTGTACAAAAAAACAAAAAAGTTTGTCATTTTCCTGAAACTTGAGGCAAAATATAAAATATTCCATGGACTCAACATGCCTCTCAGCAAATAGCTTGGGGTGTCTACTTTCCAAAATGGGGTCATTTGGGGGGTTTTGTGCCATCTTAGCATTTTATGGCCTGGGCACAGTGAGGCGGCAATGATGGGCATTGTGAGGCGGCAATGATGGGCACAGCGAGGCGGCAATTATGGGCACTGTGAGGCGGCAATGATTAGCATGTGAGGCTGCAATGATGGGCACGGTGAGGCTGCAATGATGGGCACGTTGAGTATGCAATGATGGGAACAGTGAGGCGGCAATGATGGGCACAGTGAGGCGGCAATGATGGGCACAGTGAGGCTGCATGGACTGGCACAGAGGCTGCACTGATGGGCACTGTGAGGCTACATTGATCTCTTGTATCATGTCCGCAGTCACTGACCATCTCTTGTACCATATCTGCAGTCTCTGACCATCTCCTGTATCATGTCTACATTCTCTTAACATCTTTAGTATCATGTCCTCAGTCTCTAACCATCTCCTGTACCATGCCCGCAGCCTGACATCTTGACATCTCCTGTACCATGCTGCCTACAGCCTCTGACTATCTCCTGTAATATGCCCATAGCCTCTGACCATCTCCTGTAATATGCCTGCAGCCTCTGACCATCTCCTGTAATATGCCCGCAGCCTCTGACATCTCCTGTAATCTCCTGGTTTTGTGCCATCTAGGCATTTTATGGCCTTCAAAACTGTGATAGGTAGTGAGGAGTGAAATCAAAAATTTACGCCCTTAGAAATCCTGAAGAAGGTGCTTGGTTTTTGGAGCCCCATACGCGGCTAGGCTCCCAAAAAGTCCCACACATGTGGTATCCCCGTACTCAGGAGAAGCAGCAAAATGTATTTTGGGGTGCAATTCCACATATAACCATGGCATGTGTGAGCAATATATCATTTAGTGACAACTTTTTGTAAAAATTTTTTAGGCTGCAATGATGGGCACACTAAGGCTGCAATGGGGGCAAGGTAGGTGGCAATGATGGACACAGTAATGCTGCCATGAGGGCACGGTGAGGCTGCAATGAGGGCATTGTGAGGCTGCAATAATGGCCATGTGAGGCTGCAATCATGGGCACAGTAAGGCTGCAATGAGGGCACAGTGAGACTGCAATGAGGGCACAGTAAGGCAGCAATGATGGGCACAGTAAGGTGGCAATGAGGGCATGGTGAGGCTGCAATGAGGGCACAGTATGGTGGCAATGATGGGCATGGTGAGGCTGCAATGAGGGCACAGTAAGGCAGCAATGATGAGCACGGTGAAGCTGCAATGATGGGCATGTGAAGCTGCAATGATGGGCACAGTAAGGCTGCAACGATGGTGAGGCTGCAATGAGGGCATGGTAAGGCAGCAATGATGGGCATGGTAAGGCGGCAATGATGGGCATTGTGAGGCAGCAATTATGGGCACAGTGAGGCGGAAATGATGGGCACAGTGAGGCGGCAATGATGGGCACAGTGAGGCGGCAATGATGGGCATTGTGAGGCGGCAATGATGGGCACGGTGAGGCTGCAATGATGGGTACTCTGAGGATGCAATGATGCTAACAGTAAGGCGGCAATGATGGGCACAGTGAGGCTGCATAGACTGGCACAGAGGCTGCACTGATGGGCACAGTGAGGCTGCATTTAATGGGCACTGGTGAGGCTTCATTGATCTCTTGTATCATGTTGCAGTCTCTGACCATCTCTTGTACCATGTCTGCCGTCTCTGACCATCTCCTGTATCATGTCTACATTCTCTTAACATCTTTAGTATCATGTCCTCAGTCTCTAACCATCTCCTGTAATATGCCTGCAGCCTCTGACCATCTCCTGTACCATGCCCACACCCTCTGACCATCTCCTGTACTATGCCCGCAGCCTCTGACATCTCCTGTACTATGCCCGCAGCCTCTGACCATCTTCTGTAATATGCCCGCAGCCTCTGACATCTCCTGTACTATGCCCGCAGCCTCTGAAATGTGCTTTCATATCTGTCTTATCTATATATAATACGCTCTTCAAATGTGCTTTAAAATGCCTGGTTTTCCCTTTCATGAACAAGAAAATAATGACGTTGGGCTGGTATAATAATGCTTTGTGGCTGGTATGAATATATTTCCAGTTGCTGTTTTTTATTCCCAGTCCAGCCCTGGACATTGTGGAAAAAACGTGCAAAAAGGGTGGTACCCTATGACACCAATAGCGCACATCATAGATGCTGTTGGTAAGCATGCATTTTGTATACTTTGTGGTAGAGCACTTGTATGAGGAGTATCTGAGGAATCTTTAAGACCAGGAGCACGGTGATTGGAGCTTTCTATAGCAAGATTTAGTACAAAAAATGTTTGGACTGTGCAATATTTATTAATTCTTATAATTAACTTTGGACTCTCAAGTATATTTGAATTGTTTTTTTTTATCCTTTGTTTGTTTGCTCAAGCCCATGGGTCCCGTCCGATAGGGGGCCCCACGGGCCCCAGCCGAGTGTACTCGGCTAGTTCCGCTCACAGTCACGTGCCTAGTCCCGCCCTATGATGGACATAACACAGGGACTGGGCGTGACTGTGAGCGGAGCTAGCCGAGTACATGCGGCTATGTATGTATATCGGCGGCGCTCGGCTCCGCTCACAGTCACGCTCAGTCCCGCCATTGGACCTGTGTTATGTCCATCATAGGGCGGGACTGGGCGGGACTGCGAGAGGAGCCGTGAAAAGCCGACAGGAGCCAAGATACACAGGACCGGCTCTGTGTATCTCGGCGGCGCAATATTTAAACTGCAGTCACACTGACAAGTTACTGCAGTTTAACTGCTGCCTGGGCAAGGCTGCAAATGACATGGATAAGGCTGCAGATAGACACTGATAAGGCTGCAGATAGACACTGATAAGGCTGCAGATGGAGGCTGCAAGGCTGCAAATGACACTGACAAGGCTGCAAGGCTGCAAATGACACTGATAAGGCTGCAAGGCTGCAAATGACACTGATAAGGCTGCAATGTCACTGGGCATTGGGCAAGGCTGCAAATGACGCTGACAAGGCTGCAAATGACACTGGACAAGCATGCAGATGGACGCTGTGCTAGGCTGCATTGATGAGCATTTAAATGTAAGTTTTTAATCTTAAATAGTTTATTTCCTTAAAATTCCTTAAAGGGGTTGTAAAGGTAAAAATTTTTTCACCTTAATGCATTCTATGCATTAAGGTGAAAAAATTTTTGACAGTACCGCCGCCCCCAGCCCCCCTGTTTTACTTACCTGACGCCTCGAATCTTCGCTGCTCGTTCTTGTCATCTTCGCTGCAGCTCAGCCTGGTCGCTGATTATCTGCAGTGGATGGATTGAAAGCAGCGCAGCCATTGGCTCACGCTGCTGTCAATCACATCCGATGACGCGGCGCGCCGGGGGGGCGGGGCCGAGTGATACAGCGAGCGGCTATAGCCGCCGGCTGTATCACGGGAGCGCGCCCGCAAGCACTCACTACCATGCGAGGGAGCTCGCATTAAGGTGGTGAATGCTTGCGGGGAGGAGCTGAAACAGCCGCCGAGGAACCCCAGAAGACCAGGTTCGGGGCCACTCTGTGCAGAACGAGCTGCACAGTGAAGGTAAGTATAACATGTTTGTTATTTTTTTTTTTTTTTTTAAATTACCTTTACAACTGCTTTAAACTCTTATCTTGAGGTTTGCTGATCAGAGTGGCATGCTTAAAAGAAAACTAAAGGTTTAAAGTAATGTATAGAAGGTAGGGCCCGAAAGTGACTCAAGCCCAGGGTCCCCCACCACCCTAAGTCCTGCCCTGTTCACATGCAATTATCACATATGTGTTAGCACCTTACTTTTCATTGGTTCGCTATGGTAACGCTTTGCAAACGCTCTGGCAGGCCTTTTTGGCGCGGTTCTGGTGCGGGTACGGCATGTTAAAATTTGTTTATTTCTGTCACTTTCTATTGTGGAGCAGTTTTAACGCGCCCTAACACTCATCAAACGCTATGAAACCGTGCATAGGGCGTTTAGGGAGCGTTTTTAACGCTTGTAAAACACCCCATTCTAACGCTCATTGATGCCTGTCTGACGCCTATACTTTCCGTCAAGTGTGAACAAGCCCTAATAGAAATGTCAGAATTGGCCTGGATGGCAAGCTGTTAAAGTATAACTAAAGGACAAATTTTTTTTTTTTTTTGGATAGAGTATAGAGGGATTAGAACACCTGTCAGATTTTTATTGCTGTCTGTGTCCCCCCTGAGATTCACCCTTCTCTATCTGTCCTGTTTACCATTATCCCTGAGAGTAAAAGAAAATCCCAAATTTTGGGTTGTCACCAAAACAGTAATAGAGGGGAAATCTTCCAATGGAGACACTAGCTCTGGTGACCTGAGAGGGGCCTAAGAAATTCCCCTTATTTTGCAGGGATTTCCTCTCGCTTCCTGTTTGGCTATTGGACAGGAAGTGAAGGTAAATCTCCCCAATGGGACAAAGAGAGTGAAAATAAATAAATAAATAAATCGGACAGGGGTTATAACCCTCCCTTACTCTATCCAAAATGAATAGAAAAAAAACAAATTTTGCCTATAGTTCTAATTTAACCACTTGATCACAATATGTATGTATACATTGCTGTTTGCAAGTGATTTACCTGGATTATGGCTGAAGATATCCCACTATAGTTTTTTACAAGCGGCAGGTGGCTTTCTCATGAAACATGTCCAAGTGGCTCATGAGCCGCTGGAGTGGTTTATAAAGCAGAGGGCCACTCACTGGTGTTTCCCGGATTTATCTTTTCTGCCGGTTCGCCAAAAAAATGATCCGATGCAGCTGGCTGTTCCCATAGGCTATAAAAAAATGAATACTTTTTGATCGACTCTATGGCCTTGGAGGACCGGAGCAACATCATGACATCACTTCTGGTCCAGCCTGGAAGTAAAATTTTTTTTTTTTTTTTTTTAAAGCAAAAGATCAAAAACAAAATATTTTTGTTGATCTTTTGCTTTTAAAGGTAAAGAAGAGATTTGGGGTCTTTTTGACCACAAATCTCTCCATAAATAGGACCTGTCATCCTTATTTCGATTACAAGGGATGTTAACAGGTGTTATATAAAGGAATAAAAGTGTTTAAAAAAATAAATAAAGGGACAGTGTAAAAATAAAAGGTAAAATAAATAATAATAATAAAAAAAAAATTTAAGTGCCCCCATCCCTCCGTGCTTTTGCGCAGAAGTGAACGCATACGTAAGTTATGCATGTGTATGTAAACGGTATTCACACCACACATGTGAGGTATCGCTGCAAACGTTAGAGCGAGGGAAATAATTCTAGCCCTAGACCTCCTCTGTAACCCTAAACTGGTGATCTGTAAAGGTGTTTAAAGCATTGTCTTTGGGGATTTTTAAGTACCGTAGTTTGTCGCCATTCCACAAGCGTTAGCAATTTTAAAGTGTGACATGTTAGGTATCCATTTATTCAGCATAACATTATACAAAAAAATTGGGGTAAATATTTTTTTTAAATTCATTACCTAACTGGTTCCGACCGGCTCACGCACATATACTGCGGCACAATGGGACCGCTGCCATTTATAGCACTGATCATTGTATAAATGTCAATGCTTCCAAAAATGTGTCAAAAGTGTCCGATCTGTCCGCCACAATACCACTAAAAATCGCAGATCACCGCCATTATTAGTTAAAAAAATAAATAAAAATGCCATAAATCTATCCCCTATTTTGTAGACGCTATAACTTTTGAGCAAACCAATCAATATACGCTTATTGCGATTTTTTTTTTTTTTTTTTTTTACTAAAAATATGTAGAAGAATATATATCAGCCTAAACTGATGAATCAATTATTTATATATATATATATACATATATATTTTTTTTTTTTAATTTCGCTCTTTTTTTTCTTTCCGACTGCGCAAAAAATAAAATCCGCAGAGGTGATCAAATACCACCAAACAAAAGCTTATTTGTGGGAAAAAAAGGACGCAAATTTAGTTTGGGTACAGCGTCGCACCACTGCGCAATTGTCAGTTAAAGCGACGCAGTGCCAAATTGTAAAGAGTGCTTTGGTCAGGAAGGGGGTAAAATCTTCCAGGGCTGAAGTGGTTAAAGTGTATTTTTTTTAAAAACGATTGCGTTTGCAATGTGACATAAAAAAAATTGCAGTAATCACCATTTTATTTCCTAGGGTCTTTGCTATAAAAAATAATGTATAGTGTTTGGGGGTTATAAGTAATTTTCTAGCAAAAAATACTGATTTAAACTTGTAAACAGAAAAAGCCTGATCAGCAAGTGGTTAAAAGCAGAGTTTGCTTGTTTCTGCCTATTATATAATTGTGGTGACTGTATAGGATATCGGCCCATCTACAAGCAGAGTAATAAAGCTGAGAGTCATATCACAGCCCAGTGTGATAAAGGTAGTGAAGTGTTTCTACCTGTCACCGCCCCTCCCCCCTTCCCTCCTAACCCCCCTCAGCTCAACTATCAGAACAGCGTCCTATCACACAAACCCGCCCTCTTCTCACTTTTGCCCAATGAGGGTGAAGAAAAACAAGTTTTCTCCCCGCCCCACCGCAGCTAACCATACAGCTAATTAGAAATGCAGGGGGTGGTGCCTAGGCCCGCCTCTACTCAGCACGTGTGTGTTACCGAGCTGGGAGTGACAGCTGCGGAATCGGCATGGAGGGGAACAGCAAGGGCAGGAAGAGGGAGACCGAGGTGAGGGATGGGTATGACCGACATGGGGGAGAGTGCCCCCTTCTGGAGGGGGAATGGCAGCACTGAGTGCCTAGGAAGGGCTGGGTGTGCCAGGCGTGGGGCTGATCAGAGTAAGGGAGCCGGGGGTTCACAGCCGACTGAACAGTCACTCTGTAGTCACAGGAGGAGGGCGGGGTGAGCAGAGGGCAGCATGGGTGTTCTATGGAGCAGAGAGTGGAGGTATCCTCTATGGCACCCAATCACTGTATAGAACGAAGGAAGGGATGTGATTGGTTGATGGATCGCTCCTTTGGTGAATCCATCTCCCCATCTATAGAGTCCACAGGACTTACCGTCCCCCCATCATCACCCATCTATAGAGCCCTCAGAACTTACCGTCCCACCATCATCACCCATCTATAGAGCCCTCAGAACTTACTGTCCCACCATCATCACCCATCTATAGAGCCCTCAGGACTTACCGTCCCACCATCATCACCCATCTATAGAGCCCTCAGGACTTACTGTCCCACCATCATCACCCATCTATAGAGCCCTCAGGACTTCGTCCCACCATCATCACCCATCTATAGAGCCCTCAGGACTTACTGTCCCACCATCATCACCCATCTATAGAGCCCTCAGGACTTCGTCCCACCATCATCACCCATCTATAGAGCCCTCAGGACATACCGTCCCCCATCATCACCCATCTATAGAGCCCTCAGGACTTACTGTCCCCCATCATCATCACCCATCTATAGAGCCCACAGGACTTACCGTCCCCCATCATCATCACCCATCTATAGAGCCCTCAGGACTTGCCATCCCCCATCATCATCACCCATCTATAGAGCCCACAGGACTTACCGTCCCCCATCATCATCACCCATCTATAGAGCCCACAGGACTTACCGTCCCCCATCATCATCACCCATCTATAGAGCCCACAGGACTTACCGTCCCCCATCATCATCACCCATCTATAGAGCCCTCAGGACTTACCGTCCCCCATCATCATCACCCATCTATAGAGCCCTCAGGACATACCGTCCCCCATCATCATCACCCATCTATAGAGCCCACAGGACTTACCGTCCCCCATCATCACCCATCTATAGAGCCCTCAGGACTTGCTGTCCCCCCATCTATAGAGCCCTCAGGCCATACCGTCCCCCCATCATCACCCATCTATAGAGCCCGCAGGACTTCCCATCCCCCATCATCATCGCCCATCTATAGAGCCCACAGGACTTACCGTCCCCCATCATCATCACCCATCTATAGAGCCCACAGGACTTACCGTCCCCCATCATCATCACCCATCTATAGAGCCCTCAGGACTTACCGTCCCCCATCATCACCCATCTATAGAGCCCTCAGGACTTACCGTCCCTCATCATCATCACCCAACTATAGAGCCCTCAGGACTTACCGTCCCCCATCATCACCCATCTATAGAGCCCTCAGGACTTACCGTCCCTCATCATCACCCAACTATAGAGCCCTCAGGACTTACCGTCCCCCATCATCACCCATCTATAGAGCCCTCAGGACTTACCATCCCTCATCATCATCATCCATCTATAGAGCCCTCAGGACTTACCGTCCCTCATCATCATCATCATCATCACCCAACTATAGAGCCCTCAGGACTTGCCGCCCCCCATCATCACCCACCTATAGAGCCCTCAGGACATACCGTCCCCCATCATCATCACCCATCTATAGAGCCCACAGGACTTACCGTCCCCCCATCATCACCCATCTATAGAGCCCTCAGGACTTACCGTCCCCCCATCACCCATCTATAGAGCCCTCAGGACATACCGTCCCCCATCATCATCATCACCCATCTATAGAGCCCACAGGACTTCGTCCCACCATCATCACCCATCTATAGAGCCCTCAGGACTTACTGTCCCACCATCATCACCCATCTATAGAGCCCTCAGGACTTCGTCCCACCATCATCACCCATCTATAGAGCCCTCAGGACATACCGTCCCCCATCATCACCCATCTATAGAGCCCTCAGGACTTGCTGTCCCCCATCATCATCACCCATCTATAGAGCCCACAGGACTTACCGTCCCCCATCATCATCCCCCATCTATAGAGCCCTCAGGACTTGCCATCCCCCATCATCATCACCCATCTATAGAGCCCACAGGACTTACCGTCCCCCATCATCATCACCCATCTATAGAGCCCACAGGACTTACCGTCCCCCATCATCATCACCCATCTATAGAGCCCACAGGACTTACCGTCCCCCATCATCATCACCCATCTATAGAGCCCTCAGGACTTACCGTCCCCCCATCACCCATCTATAGAGCCCTCAGGACTTACCGTCCCCCCATCACCCATCTATAGAGCCCTCAGGACATACCGTCCCCCATCATCATCATCACCCATCTATAGAGCCCACAGGACTTCGTCCCACCATCATCACCCATCTATAGAGCCCTCAGGACTTACTGTCCCACCATCATCACCCATCTATAGAGCCCTCAGGACTTCGTCCCACCATCATCACCCATCTATAGAGCCCTCAGGACATACCGTCCCCCATCATCACCCATCTATAGAGCCCTCAGGACTTACTGTCCCCCATCATCATCACCCATCTATAGAGCCCACAGGACTTACCGTCCCCCATCATCATCCCCCATCTATAGAGCCCTCAGGACTTGCCATCCCCCATCATCATCACCCATCTATAGAGCCCACAGGACTTACCGTCCCCCATCATCATCACCCATCTATAGAGCCCACAGGACTTACCGTCCCCCATCATCATCACCCATCTATAGAGCCCACAGGACTTACCGTCCCCCATCATCATCACCCATCTATAGAGCCCTCAGGACTTACCGTCCCCCATCATCATCACCCATCTATAGAGCCCTCAGGACTTACCGTCCTCCCATCTATAGAGCCCTCAGGCCATACCGTCCCCCCATCATCACCCATCTATAGAGCCCACAGGACTTCCCGTCCCCCATCATCATCACCCATCTATAGAGCCCACAGGACTTACTGTCCCCCATCATCACCCATCTATAGAGCCCTCAGACCATACCGTCCCCCCATCATCACCCATCTATAGAGCCCACAGGACTTCCCGTCCCCCATCATCATCACCCATCTATAGAGCCCACAGGACTTACTGTCCCCCATCATCACCCATCTATAGAGCCCTCAGGACTTACCGTCCCCCATTATCACCCATCTATAGAGCCCTCAGGACTTACCGTCCCCCATCATCACCCATCTATAGAGCCCTCAGGACTTACCGTCCCCCATCATCACCCATCTATAGAGCCCTCGGGACTTACCGTCCCCCATCATCACCCATCTATAGAGCCCTCAGGACTTACTGTCCCCCATCATCACCCATCTATAGAGCCCTCAGGACTTACCATCCCCCATCATCACCCATCTATAGAGCCCTCAGGACTTGCCGTCCCCCATCATCATCGCCCATCTATAGAGCCCTGTTAAGACAAGCGCCTTAAGCTGCAATGTCAGACAACAGGGGTGTTCACATGCAGCAGCAATGCTTCGCCGGTGGCAAAAAAATTACCCAACAAATTAAAACTGGCAGGCAGCAAGCTCACTGAATACCTTCAAGAGAAATCTTTAAAGTTGCTGCCACCGCATTTCTTTGGCAAAAATGGGGTGAAAACAGGCAGCAAGGAGGCCTCACATCACCCCCTTACTGCCCGTCGATCGCCTCTGAAAAGTGATCTGAATGCAAAATGCTTTTCAGAGGAGTGAAGTTTTTAGACTCGTGTCTAAACCTAGCTTTATATACAGTGAGGGGGGAAAAAGTATTTGATCCCCTGCTGATTTTGTAAGTTTATCCACTGACAAAGAAATGATCAATCTATAATTGTATTAGTCGGTTTATTTTAACAGTGGGAGACAGATCAACAACAAAAATATATAGAAAAAATGCATTTCAAAGAAGTTCTAAATTGATTTGCATTTTAATGAGTGAAATAAGTATTTGATCCCCTATTAATCAGCAAGATTTCTGGCTCCCAGGTGTCTTCTATACAGGTAATGAGCGGAGATTAGGAGCACTCTCCTAAAGGGACATCTGTCAACAGAGGCAATCAATCAGATTGTAATCTCTCTATCATGGCCAAGACTAAGGCTGGATTCCCACCTATGCAGTTTTAGTGCTTTTTGCATTTTGCTGATTTGCACTACAGTCCATTTAACATGGTTTCCTATGGAACACGCTCTGTACTGCAAATCTGCAAAATGCAAAAAGCACTAAAACTGCATAGGTGGGAATCCAGCCTAAAGAGCTGTCCAAGGATGTCAGCGACAAGATTGTAGACCTACACAAGGCTGGAATGGGCTACAAGACCATCGCCAAGCAGCTTGGTGAAAGGGTGACAACAGTTGGTGCGATTATTCACAAATGGAAGAAACACAAAATAACTGTCACTCTCCCTCGGTCTGGGGCTCAATGTAAGATCTCAACTCGTGGAGTTTCAATGATCATGAGAATGGTGAGGAATCAGCCCAGAACTACACGGGAGAATCTTATGACCTCAATGCAGCTGGGACCATAGTCACCAAGAAAACAATTGGTAACACACTACGGCATGAAGGACTGAAATCCTGCAGTGCTCATAAGGGCCCCCTGATCAAGAAAGCACATGTACAGGTCCGTCTGAAGTTTGCCAATGAACATCTGAATGATTCAGAGGAGAACTGGGTGAAAGTGTTGTGGTCAGATGAGACCAAAATCTAGCTCTTTGGCATCAACTCAACTCGCAGTGTTTGGAGGAGGAGGAATGCTGCCTATGGCCCCAAGAACACCATCCCCACTGATGGAGGTGGAAACATTATGCTTTGGGGGTGTTTTTCTCAAATCTTGGGTGAGAACCTCCTTCCCTCAGCCGGGGCATTGAAAATGGGTCGTGGATGGGTATTCCAGCCTGACAATGACCCAAAACGCATGGCCAAGGCAAGGAGTGGCTCAAGAAGATGCATATTTAGGTCCTGGAGTGGCCTAGTCAGTTTCCAGACCTTAATCCCATAGAAAATATGTGAAGGGAGCTGAAGGTTCGAGTTACCAAACGTCGGCCTCAAACTCCTTAATGACTTGGAGAAGATCTGGAAAGAGGAGTGGGACAAAATCCCTCCTGAGATGTGTGCAAACCTGGTGGCCAACTACAAGAAATGTCTGATCTGATTGCCAACAAGGGTTTTGCCACCAAGTAATGAGTCATATTTTGTGAAGGGATCAAATACTTATTTCACTCATTAAAATCCAAATCAATTTATAACTTTTTTTGAAATGCGTTTTTCTGGATATTGTTTTTGTTGTTCTGTCTCACTGTTAAAATAAACCAACTATTAAAATTATAGACTTCTTTTGGCAGTGGGCAAAGGTACAAAATCAGTAGGGGATTAAATACTTTTTTCTCTCACTGTACAGTCCAGTTTTATTACAGGTATTTTTATAATTCTTTAGGGCTCGTTCACAGGTGAGGGGAGTAGGTAAAAGACCGCAAATGAGCCGTGCTTTTACTGTCCCCCCTTTAGCTGCAGAGGCAGCAGCTGGGGGTGTACAAATCCCGGGCTGTAATGTTTTGGTTCGCAGCTGCAGCAGCGATTGTCCTCCTGTCGCTGTTTAGTAGACCCGACTACCTGCCAAATGTGACCCATTCAAGTGAATGGAGCTGCTCTGCAGGTGTGGAGTTTAGGCAGGCAGTGAGGATCTGATACAGCATCACCTCACTGTCTGTTCAATGCTCTATAAATAGCGATCTGAATGTGGATCACTCTCCAGAGAGTAACGCTAGTGTGAGCAAGCCATTACATATTGTGTGTTCACATCAGCCCTGCACACAAGGAGCTTACATTCTAAGGTCCCTACCTCACATGCATACTAGGGCAAATTTTAGACATTAGCCAGTTAATCTATCGGCATGTTATTAGGGTACCCAGAGCAAATCCATGCAAGCAAAGGGAGAATGTCCAAACTCCATGCAGGTAGTTTCCTATGTTGGGATAAAAACCGAGTGACCCAGCGCTGCAAGGCAGGAGTGCTAACCACTGAACCACTTTGATGCCCAGGTGCGCACACACATTAGACTAGTATGCAAACCACCTATAATAGCAGGCATGTATACTTATGAACAATTATGTTTAAAATAATAATATGCTTCCTAATTAAAGGCAACACAAATTGTAATTCCCTGTAAGTTCATTTTAAACTTAAAGTGGTTCTAAAGGCAAAATTTTTTTTTCTTAATGCATTCACTGCATTAGGGTTGAAAAAAAACCTTTCAATAGCCGCTCCCCCCCCCCCCCCCCCCCCCCAATCGCCTCCACCCCTCACCCCAAAATATACACGAATCAGTTTCTTATGCAGTACAACACAGTGCACACAATAGTATGTTACCATGGGTTGCAGCACACGGCAACACGTGAGTCAGAGCCACATTGTCTTGCTAATTAAGACGGGTCTCATTGGCTAAAATAGAATTTCACACGTCGCGCTACTTGGGGTCTCACAAGCCGGATCCCAAGTCACAGCAGCATGAACCGAGCCTTAATGGTTTCAAAATAGTTAGATTCCTGGAATGCCGGGATTGCAAACTGTCACATTTGCTTGTGTCCTCAAGCAAACTGTCAAATCATCACTTGGCTAGTATCATAACTGTTCACATGTGCAGCATCATGGCAGTTGCTGATCAAACCGAGGCCAAGGTGGCGGCTTCCTTGGCTGAAAAGGATAGGAGTGTTTAGTTCAGCTTTAACTGTAGACGCCAGAACTTCAGAGAGGGATAATGGCTTTGTTGTGTGACAGTTGGATGACAAGGGGCAGGTTTTAGTGCTTTATCAAGGATAGGTCTTAACCGACCACTACTGCAAAAAAATAGTTTTCTAATAACTGTATAGTGTTATATAAATATAGTATCCATTGTATGAATTTTAGATGCTTTTATGTATATTATTTTTTGCACTTGTACATTTGGACCGAGCTGTCCAGCAGTCCATTGGCCAGGCTTGGGACAAACCACAGCACTGACTACCAGTCACATAATTATTACCCTGGTTTAAATCTTCTGTCTCTGTCAGAAAAAAAGAAATGCATATACTGAACTCTATCGTTATATGTATTCCTCCTTTTCAGGTATCACATTGCCATATCTTTTTGTACTTTTGATCCTTTGATCTTGATATGAAGGGAAGACATGTCCTGTCTACAGCCTCTGTCAGTCAGATCCTCTCTAATACACTCGTGGACCCATGTAAAGCTGTTTCAGGAAAACCTGTTTGGGTTATAACACCTGAACTTATTGTACAGACTATAACAAAATGATTTTTGATGCATGTTAATGATATTTTGCAATTTTTGTGAAGAAAGGGGAGCACTTAAAGTGATTTGTAAAGGTTCGTTATATATATATATATATATATATATATATATATATATATATATATATATATATATGTGTATGTATATATTATACAGTGGAATGGAACCTCGGTTTGCAAGTAGCGCGGTTAACAAGCATTTCGCAAACCGAGCACTGAATTTCTAAAATTCCTAACTTTGTGAGTGTTGTCTCGCAAAATGAGCAGGATTCAGGCCAAAAGCGGTGTGCAGTACCGCTTTTGGCCTGAGGTGGGGGGCGCCGGAGCGGAGCAGAGCCAAAAGTCACCGTTCGGAAATGCACAGAAAGGCCCGAGGACAGTTTGGCTGACCTCGGAAAGGCTCGTGAACGGAGTCTTTCTGAGTTTTGCCGAGGTCCGCCGAAGTGTCCTTCAGGTCTTTTCAGCCATTTCCGAGGCTCTCCGGCACCCCCCTCCCTGGCTGCATGCGGTATTGCATCCCACTGAAGTCAATGCAGAACTAAATTATTTTCGTTTCCATTGACTTCAATGGGAAAATTCGCTTTGATATGCGAGTACATTGGTTTACGAGCATAGTCCTGGAATGGATTATGCTTGTAATCCGAGGTTCCACTAATAAATATATACACACTCCTCCTAGTCTCAGGTGACATTTTCTCCTAATCCTGGTCCACCATTTTCCAACTGCAAGCCACATATCCAATACCCCTCCCCCTCTGGAAACCACCGCAATCCACTCAGTTTAATTTCTACCCCCCTGCTTCCTCAAAGCAGCCCACCAATCTCATGCGCCCTTTGGAACGCCCGCTCCATCTGTAACAAGCTAACATGTACATGACCACTTCATCTCTCATGGCTTTAACATACTCGCCATAACAGAAACCTGGCTTCAAAATTTTGACTCAGCTTCTCCTGCTGCCCTCTACCATGGTGGTCTCCATTTTACTCACTCCCCCAGACCCAACAGACAGAAAGGAGGTGGAGTTGGCTTCCTTCTATTCCCACTAAACATCTTCCAAGTCCTTCCAGTCCCTCCCTCTCTTCTTTCGAGATGCACTGTATTCGTCTGTTTTCTCCTATTTCTCTGAGGATTGCAGCAATTTATCGGCCTCCTTGACCGGTGTCGCGCTTTCTTGATGACTTTGCTGCCTGGCTACCCTACCTTCTCTCCTCTGAAATACCCACTATCATTCTTGGTGACTTCAACATTCCTGTCAATGTTAACAGCCCAACTACAGCTAAACTCCTCGACAACCTCATCTTTTGACCTAACCAAATGGACACATACTTCCATTCACTCTAATGGTAATACGCTTGACCTTGTATTCTCCCATCTCTGCAACCCTGGCAACCTCACCAGCACCCCCATTCCTCTCTCTGTTCACAACCTCATTACTTTCACTGTATTCTTGCCTCCAACCACCCATCCCTCCTAGCGGCAAACAATTTCTTGTAGAAACCTTTGCCACTTTAACCCCTCTCTTCTCTTTCCTGCTACTGACAACCTATATGACATAATCTCTCCCCTGTCCTGTCCTGATCTGGCCACCTCTGTCTACAACAGTTCACTCTCATCACTGGATGCACTTGCTCCTCTAACCACAGGCAGAGTCAGGCCCCGACCGTTACATCCCTGGCAAACTGACAACACTAGAAATCTCAAGAGACATTGCCGTGCTCTTGAACGACTGTGGCGTAAAACCAAATGCCTGCAAGACTTCACCCTATATAAATTTGCCCTCCTAAAATACAATTCCTGCCTCCATGCTGCCAAACAAGCCTACTTTGTCTCTCTTATTAATTCCTTGTCATCCCGTCCCCGTCGGCTCTTCTTAACCTTCAACTCTCTGCTTCGTCCCCCACCCACTAACTCACTCACTGCCCAAGAGATTGCCAATCACTTCAGTGACAAGATTGATGCAATTTGTGAGGACACCTCCACTGTGCATACATCTTCCTCACCCAACATACCTTGCCTAACAGCACATTCAACACTTTCCTCTTTTGAATTGGCTACTACTGAAGAGGTTACAAAACTTTTCTCAGATGCCCACCTAACCAATTGTCCCTTGGATCCTGTTCCCTCACAACTACTACGGTCACCCTCTTCTTCTATCCTATGCTCCCTCACTCACATCTTCAACCTCTCCCTCCTCTAGTGGCACCTTCCCCTCCCCTCTAAAACATGCGCAAATCACGCCCATTCTTAAAAAGCCCTCACTGGACCCTACTGACCTGAACAACTTAAGACCCATCTCATTGCTCCCATTCACCTCTAAACTTCTAGAACGCTTAGTGTACAACCGTCTTAGCTCCTATCTTAGTGAAAATAACCTTCTTGACCGCTTACAGTCTGGTTTTTGCTCTCAGCACTCCACGGAAACTGCCTTACTAAAACTCACTAACGATTTACTAACTGCTAAAACCAACAGCTAGTACTCCATAATCCTACTACTTTACCTCTCTGCGGCCTTTGATACTGTTGACCACCCGCTCCTTCTCAATAAACTACATTCCCTTGGCCTCCGAGATTCTGCTCTATCCTGGTTCCCTGCCTATTTTTCACAGCGCTCCTTCAGTGTCACCTACAACTCTGTCTCCTCTCCATTTCCCCTTTCTGTGGGGATCCCCCAAGGCTCTGTTCTTGGACCCCTTCTCTTCTCTATCTACACCTCCTCCCTTGGTCACTTGATAACCACCCATGGCTTCCAATACCACTTCTACGCTGATGACACCCAAATCTATCTGTCTACTCCTCACCTCACTCCTTCAGTCTCCTCTCGCATTACTAACTGACATATCAGCATGGATGTCGCACCACTTCCTTAAACGAAATCTCTCTAAAACTGAGCTAATAATATTCCACCCCGCCCGTGCCCCCCTACATGACTTTTTCATTAAAATCAACAATGCAACCATCAGTCCCTCCCCTCACTCCAGGGTACTAGGTGTAATCCTAGACATGTCATTTCAGCCTCAAATCCAATCGTTGTCAAAAGTTTGTAGATTTCACCTCCGTAACATCCCTAAAATTCGCCCCTTTTTAACAAATAAAACCACCAAGCTCCTCATTCATTCCCTTGTTATCTCTCGCCTTGACTATTGCAACTCCCTTCTCATTGTCCTGCCTCTCCATAGGCTATCCCCTCTTCAGTCTATGATGAATGCTGCTGCCAGACTTATCCACCTTACCAACCGCTCAGTGTCTGTCAACCCTCTTTTCCAATCCCTACACTGGCTCCCAATCACCCAGCGAATTAAATTCAAAATACTAACCACAACATACAAAGCCATTCACAACTCTGCCCCGAGCTACATCACCAATCTTGTCTCCAAATATCGCCCAAATAGTCCCCTCCGCTCTTCTCAAGACCACCTGCTCTCTCGTCTCCTCCTCTCATGCTCATCTCCAGGATTTCTCCAGAGCCTCTCCTATCCTCTGGAACTCGCTACCTCCACCTCTCCGGCTATCCCCTACTCTTGCTACCTTCAGGCGATCCCTGAAAACTCATCTCTTCAGGAAAGCCTACAACGTCTCTAACTAATCTTTTACCACTTCCATCAGCTCATTCACCACAGTTACAACCTTTTGTACCCTGCCCCTCCTCTTTGATTGCCCCCACGGAAAGCCACTTTCCATGGGGACACCCATGCGGGCGCACTTCTGAGTACTGCTTCTGCGTCCATTGACAGACACAGGACTTGGCCCCACCCCCAGTTCCCATGTTACTGTATTTGATTGACAGCAGCAGGAGCCAATGGCTTCTGCTGCTATCAATTTATCCAATTATGACCCGAGACAGCGGCTGGAGCTGCTGGGTTCCTGCTCCTCGCTGGAACGATCAGGTTCAGGTAAGAAGAAGGGGGGGCTCTGGGGGGGGGGGGCATTTTACCTTAATGCATTGGGGTGAAAAACTTTACAACTCCTTTAATTGGATCTCTTTTATATGGTTGTACAGCCAGACTAAGGCCTAGGGCCACACACGGCTGTTTGACCTGTCCTTTCCACTTTCAATAGATTTTTATTGAAAAAAATGTAAGGTACCAAACATAGTATACAAGAACTTTTTGAAATTGCCCAGGAAATAGACAGCTTGAATTGAATGTGGCTGTTGGGAATGTAAAAACATCCATCAGTATAAATGGCATATTAATAAACAAAACTAGTAGCCTGTAAGTTAGAGTAGGTATCAATGAGCCATGTAATTTTTACACAGGCCACAAAACAACAAGCAGATCAAGACATCAAGTCTGAATAAACAACGTGATCTGCAGTAATTAAATAAGAAGGAAAGAGAAAGTAAGGATGTCCACAGTAGAGAGGTGGGGTAAAGGGAAGGGGAGTGAGCATTGGGAATGCCCAAAGCCAGCACCCCAATGCTGGACTACTATGAGTTATAGCTCTCCATGGACAGTTATGGATGGGCATATTGTATACATGGGGTCCATATATGGGAGAAATTATTTTGCATATCTAGCAGGATGCTGGTCAGTTTCTCATTGATAAAGAACCTGTCGATTCGCTGACGAACTTCCTCAAAGGCAGCAAATTGTTTATTTCAGGCTTTGGTGATGGTTTGTTTTGCCGCTAAGAAAATGTAGGTCACCAATTTGAATTGGGCTTTAGTAAAATCGGGGGGATTTAAGGTGTAATAAGACATGCCAAGGGTCTCTAGGGAAAGGACGGTTGAACAAAGAATAAATGAGCTTTAAAACCTTGGTCTAAAACAGGCCTGTCCTTTCCATGTGAAGAGAAGGGGAGGACATTAGCCACACAGTCACATGCTACTGACTTTAGTGATTGGGGCAGGATTTCTAATCTGTTCAATCGGGGTTTCTTCCAGGCTACTTGCCCAGTAGATTCTGGGCTACTGATAGATGTGATTGTGTCTAGTGTGCATGGATGCTTTAAAGCTGATATGATCCCTTGGATGGAAGTGGACAATCTCTAACCAGTAACAGAAAATATGGAATATCTTCAAAATCAGAAATTCATTTTACTTATGGTGTAATTTCTAAGAAATGCTTCACTGCTTGAGAATAACATGCAGCTCAGTCCAGATTTTGTTGGTGGGTCCCATACGGTGCTTGGTAGTAGTGTGTCCCGGCCTTAGACTTATTCATAACGGGCCCAACACACACAGGCCGGGCCTTTTGTCTAGTGATAGGCCCAGTTTGTACATGAGCCATACACCGAGTTAGTGGTAGGTCAAGATAAAATGCCATTCTACCAGTATAGAAACCGACCTATGTGTTTGAAAATCATCCAGACATCTTGAGGGTGACTCAGTGTTAAAGGCAGTATGCAACAGGGAACACAAAAAGGAGCTTTTTCTCTCCTTTCAGTTCAGTCAACATGGTTTCCTATGGGACATGGTCACATCTATGCTCCCTTTCTTTTTTTTTTTTTGCAGCCGCTGTGCTCTGGAAAGGGTCAGGGACTTTTTTAAAATGCAGAACGTTGCTTTTTTTTGGTTCAGAGGAGAAGCTGCAGAAAAGCATGAAGCGTGATTTTTGCATTGATTTTGCGTTTTTTTTTTTTTTTTAATCTGCCCATCAACAAATTGGCCTAAAAAAAAAAAAACAAAAAGATGAAAAATGCAAATTGTGGTAAAATCGGGTGTGCAAAAACGCACAGCCAAAAGCACTAGAAATGGGCCAAAAACAAACTGCAGAGGTGTGAAGCGAGCCTAAGGTTCATATACTGTTTGTCACAGCTTTTACACAGAGAGGTTTAGTCAGCTGAAGCTTCATGAAAGAACTTATTTTTAGCCTTTGCACTTCTGTCTGTTCCAAGCCCTCAGATGACACTCTCGCTACTTCAGGAAATGGGGTTATTAGAGGTCTACAAACATAATGCTGACATCCATGACTATTTACACTTACAAAAAATAAGAGCACAGTGCCAAAACTAGCTTCCATTCTTCAAAAAAAAAACCTATTTGGTTTAATGACCTATGTCTCCTAATGTTCTGTATGTGTTAGTATATAAATGCTTTTGAGATAGGTCATGAAGTGAGACTGTAGTGTGTATTGTAAGCGGGGGGGACGGGACATGTCATCTCCATCCAGCTGTCTCCGATCTTTCAAAATGTCCTCATGCTGTTTTCCTGTCATGTTGTCATGTGTCATGTTGCCTTTCTCATGCTAATTGATTTCCTGTATTATCAGATCTTGATGGATAATAGTCCCACTCTGGAGTTTGAATACAACGATTCCGACCAGTTGTCTGCAGAGTTCGCAGGTGAGGCATGAACACATAACCAGGGGCAGCGTTGCGTCAGTCTGGAATCTTGCACCATTTTACCCTTTCTAACTACACTGAGTCTGAGCACCAAAAAACGATCATTTTTAATATTCAAATCAAATCACTTTGAAAAACACATCCCCCTTAGCATTTCTGGCTGTGGCCATCTTAAAGGGGTTGTAAAGGTAAATTTTTTTTTTTTTTTTATTTATTTATTTATTTTTTTTATAACAAACATGTTATACTTACCTTCACTGTGCAGCTCGTTCTGCACAGAGTGGCCCCGAACCTGCTCTTCTGGGGTCCCTCGGCGGCTGTTTCAGCTCCTCCCCGCAAGCATTAACCACCTTGATGCGAGCTCCCTCGCATGGTGGTGAGTGCTTGCGGGCGCGCTCCCGTGATACAGGCGGCGGCTATAGCCGCTCGCTGTATCACTCGGCCCCGCCACCCGGCGCGCCGCGTCATCGGATGTGATTGACAGCAGCGCGAGCCAATGGCTGCGCTGCTTTCAATCCATCCACTGCAGCCAATCAGCGACCAGGCTGAGCTGCAATGGAGATGACGAGAACGAGCAGCGAAGATTCGAGGCGTCAGGTAAGTAAAACGGGGGGGCTGGGGGCGGCGGTATTGTCAAAAGTTTTTTCACCTTAATGCATAGAATGCATTAAGGTGAAAAAAATTTTACCTTTACAACCCCTTTAAGTAAAGGCAGATTATTCATGTAGCATTTACTTCCTGGAATCCATCTGCCCTTAGCTTAGGCATGCAGGCCGTAGGATGTGCTTAGCCGAGAATACCCCTCCTAAAGACTCCTGGGATGTATGACCTAATTTGCCTAGGCCCGGAAACCGTAAAGTAACTGAAAAAATGTAAAAAAATTATTAAAATGAGTAAATATGATGATCTTTCCTAATGCTAGCAGCATAAGGGAAAAAAATAGTAAATGCTGATTGAGAGAGTGAAGTTCCACTTTAATTTCATCCAATATCGTGTAATTTTGTTTTTTTTTTTTGTTGTCTCTCCCCCCCCCCCCCAGTTCCAAGTTATATTGTTGTCTTTGACTCTGTTGTTTTCATTGTGAGTTTTCCACTCCCTATACCTTTTCACACCCTGACACACTGGGTTGCTTTTCTAAAGGTGTAGACGATGTCCACCTAGCGAATGTTTTTTTTTTTTTTTTTTTAACACAAGATTGGGTTTTCTAAGTAAACACAGCTTTACCTTCTTTACTGTCACTTAGCAGTGTTAAAGTATAACTAAAGGCCAAACTTTTTTTTTTTTCTTAATTTTTGATAGCGTGGAGAGGAATTAGAATACCTGTCAGTTTTTATTGTCTGTTGGCCCCCGTTAAGGATAGTCACCCTCTTTATATGTCCTGTTTACCATTATAATCGAATGTAAAAGAAAATCCCAGATTTTGGGTCGTACCCAGAAAAGTAATAAAGGGAAATCTTCCAGTGGGTACACTCGTTCTGGTGGCCTGGGGGTCCCCAAGGAATTCCCTTAATTTGCAGATATTTCCTGTTTGACTATGGGACAAGAAGTGAAGGGAAATGACACACACATGTAAACCTACACAGGTTAAACTGGATGGACTAGCCTCTTCATTCAACCTCACCTACTAGGAAGATTATGGAAATCTCCGCAATGGAACACAGATGGCGAAAAAAATCTGACTGTGGTTATAACCCTCCATTGTGCTACCCAAAATGAAAAATAAACATTTTGCCTATAGTTTTACTTTAATGCTCAGCTTGTAAGGTAAACAGCGTCTATTCTTTGGTTATTCAGCTCCAAAGTGAGTCTCAGTGGGTCGAGATGAAAAAAAAACACAGCATTAATAGCCTAAGGTCTAAGCCTTCCTCCCCCCCCCTTTTTTTTTTTTTTTTTTTTTAATTTAATTTTTTTGCATGTGTCCAAATTTATAGAGACCTTTTTCTTAATTCCTGTCCTGTTTAGTGGCCCGTAAGTGAAGGGCAGAAACTCCACACTTGGGGGCACAGTTAGTCTTAAGGATTCTAAAGGCCTCGTCACCAAGGCAGTTCTGTCATCGACAACGGCTCACCAGCAACAGAAGTTATTCCTTGTTGCTTGAGCCAACGACGATCGCTCCGCCGCTCCTTTGTTAGTGATTCTGCCACTGGCAAAGTGTCTCCAGCGATAGAATTGTGTGTGTGTGTGTGTGTGTGTGTGTGTGTGTGTGTGTGTGACCCTAATTCTTCCCCCACTAGATCCAAAACTAGAAAACTGAAGTTGGCCTTTAAATGTTTACACGTTGTTTTTTTTTTTTTTTTTTGTCGTCTCTCTCAGAACTTTACAGCTACACGGAAGAACCAGAGTTCAACCTTAACTGCAGATGTTTTGAGGAAAGGTTTAGAGCTCAAGGTAATGGTTATCTCTTAATAATTTTTTGAAGGTTAAACTTTTTTAATTAGTTGTAAATTGTCAAAGCGCAACAAAAAAATTAAAATAAGATGGATTCCAATGTGGTCACTTGTACAATGATCTACAGACCTTTTGGTAATATAGATATGTTAGCCTTATGCCTAGTACATATGAGTCAAATGTCAGACATCGGCCGGGTTCAATAAAAACCGTCCAACATTCGGCCCGTGTGTGGCAGCTGGTCTGACGGCAGCCGGCCAACTCCCGATCAGCGCTGTGTCATTGGCTGAGGGCGCTGACCGGAGTGTTCTGGTGGGGGGGGGGTCCCCCTGTCAGAATACAACAGCTCAGCGGGGGAGATTGTTGTACTAATGTCGGACTGTTATACTGACAGCTCCGGTCGGAGCCATTGTACTATTTGGGTTTAAGATCCTGAAAAGGTAGAATTTCTCCATTAAGCATAAAATCCTGATGTGTCTTTATACCATGGCGTGCCCATACTTTGGGTCAATAATGGATTTGAAGCCGGACAAACTGGAGCCGATAATTATGCCTAAAAACCTGCCCATAGCAGAGCCCTACACCTGAAGGTAGTTTTTGTGAGTACAGTTAGGTTGGATTGTGCCTTGGGGTCTCTGAAAACGAAACTGCCAAGTCCAAGTGAAGGCCACTTTTTGTGATCCTTCGCAGAACAGCCATATTTATATTTCAGTTGTGCAAACTGCCATCTCACAGTCTCATGGTCTGAAGCCTAGTAGTAACGTTCAAAGTCAGGGAGCACTATGCTAGCCTTCTACCAGGCCAAGTGTAGGGCAGCCATTGCCATTCTTGCTGGCCCAGGTAAAGACAAAAACATATTTGTTAATCTCCTGGAAGACCCTCCTGGGAATTCAACAGGGCAATGAAGGCCTAGTTGAATTTGGTGATAAATATTGTTTTAATTAGGTTGACCAGCCCCATCAGTTCAATGTCAACCAGGGGGGAACATTTTTTGCCTTCATTTGCTAATGGAGGTGGGTAAGGTTGGGGCCAAGAGGATATTGTACATCTGTTCATTTGTTTTCCCAAACATTTGAAGTGTTCCATCCACTGAAGAGGGGAAGGGGTCGCTGAAGTTCTAGTACTGTTTATTTTAGTAGACTTATTACATTTGCAAAACTTCACAATTAATCAAAATGTTTAAACATGACTGTGTGTCAATTTTCTTCTGTATTTACATGGCTTCGTTATAGGCATCACAATGTGCATTATTGATTTATTTGAGCAAAGCCAGACTCTTGCGCTTCTGGGAACTTTGCAAGACACATCAGAAATCCCTGAATGTCCTAATTTTAGGTTTTTGGCTCTGAGACGTCACATGCAGCTACTGCAATGCTAAAGGCTCTACAATGTGGTGTTGTGGCTGATGATTAAAATGGGGAATAGGAGAATATTACAGTTAATGTCCCTGTTTACGATAAAATGAGTAGTAGGCGCAAAGGCAAACGCACAATTTTAAGTTCAAGAATGTTCTCTATAAATGTCTATACACTTGCATCGGCTTAAGATCCAGAGCGCAGCTCACTCTATGGTAGATAGACAAAAAGAAGAGAAAAATATCCCCACTAAATGTAGTATGTTAGATACGATTTAATATAGCCTCCATAATGGGTTACTCACAAGAGATGGGCAGTAAATCGGCTCATCGGTAAGGGTACACTATGAGGGGTCTGTCCATCTATTTTCAGGCATTGGGCAGCGGTGTGTCTTTATGCTGTAAGGGAGCAGAGGCTGTAGCCGGAAGATGGCCACCGAGGCACTATATTGGTTCCAGGATCCAAGGTGGAACGCAGCATGGATCGTAGGGTTGTGTGAGTGGTAGACGGTGCAGACATCACAGGTCCCACAATGCTTTGCGATGTGTTTCACAGCATGCACCGTGCTCTATTTGAGCATGCACACTTCTATTTCAAGCTAAAGATAGGGCAGGAAGCTTGGTATTTGTAATAGAGCGGCCGGAAATGACAGCCATCCATAAAGTTACATTCTTCAACTCAAATTAAAAGCAGCAGTTTAAAAACAGCATTACAACAGCATTCAACAATAAATAATGATATAATTCACGAATAAAAGAGAATATGTTAAATTATATGTATATATGAGGGGTCATCATAAAATAAGCTATTCTCTCACTGTCCAATAGATACTAAAGGACACAGTGAGGACATGGATAGGGGTATATCTATACAAGCAAGAGAAAGCAACTTGTACACTGTAGATATGGGTGTTGATAATAGCATGTGAATGTTTATCTGGCATTATAGAACACCTTGATATATCCTATCTATATATCTATTATTCAATTAAAATCTGTTCATATTTTAGATAAAAACAAAAATATAAAAGATCACTAATTGATAAATGGCACTAAACATTGTTATTACTCAATCATTGGGGGATATAGTTTTTTGTCCAAATCAATTTACTCACTGGTGTCGAGATCCCCACAACCCCCCAATTATAGTATGATTACATATGTTTTTATAGGGTAATTCATGTAAGTTGGGAAAGAGATGGGAGAATGGTCACACAGGATATATGTTATATATCGCACGTTACGTTTTTTTTGTTTGTTTTTTTGTTTTTAGTATGCACATGTTCATATAATGGTAGTCGCATCCAATTCTTTATTTAACCCTTCAGGGGAGAGGGTATCAAGTAAATATCCAAAAGGTCTCCCTTTGACAGCGTCTTAGGAAGTGCTCTGCCTCGGGGAGATCCTTGGACATGACCTCCACAATCCACACCTGTAACCCTTTAGTGGATTTGTTGTGAGCATTCAAAAAGTGTTACAGAACACTATATTCATCATTCCCTTTTTTCTATAAACCGGCGATGATCTCCAAACCTCTGGCGTAATGGCCTAATGGTGTGACCTATGTAGTATAGGCCACATGGGCAGGTTAGACAATATACTACAAAATCTGTAGAGCAGCAGAAAAAATCCTTGATGCTATAGGTTTTTCCTTTTTATGACATCTTGTTGTTTGCCATGCTCTACAAATTTACATGTTTTACATCGTGGCTTTCGACACTGGTATGTACCCGTTAGGATTAGACAAGGTGTGATATTTTTTTGTAATTTTAGTTTGCTGGGTGTTATTATTTGTTTAAGGTTAGGTGCTCTTCTGTATGTTGTGCAGGTGTGGGTCAGATAGCAGTATATTCCAGTGTTTTTGCACAATGGATTCCATTTTGCGATGTTTACTATGGAATTGAGTAATGAACCTGACACAGATGTAATTTTTTCGGTTAGTTCTACCTGTGGGTTTATTATGTAAATATTGATCATAAGCCGATTCTACCAAGTCATCTCGGTATCATTTATCCTTGAATTTTTTCTTTAGAAATAGGCTCTGTTCCTTATAGTCATCATGGTTTGTGCAATTTTGCCTGAAAAGACAAAATTGACCTTTTTTAGGGATATTGTTTTTCCATGTCGGGTGATGATAGCTGCTATAATATAGGAATGAATTACCAGTTGTGGGTTTTGTATGAGATATGTATGAGATAGATAGATATATATATATATATATATATATATATATATATATATATATATATATATATATATATATATATATATATATATATATATATATATATATATATATATATATATATATAAAATATATATATATATAAAATATATATATATATAAAATATATTTTTTTTGGCATGAATAGTCTGAACCAGATGATAAAATTTGAGGTCTAAAAATGACAAACTGACTGAATCCTCCACAGAGGTAAAAGAAAGGCCTAATGTGTTATTACAAAAAAAACCACAAAATCTTGTACTAAGGATAGAGGGACCGTCCCAAATAATATAGTCTATAAAATGACCATCATAGACTATCTTGGCTCCAAAGGGATTGTTTTGCCAAAAATGCTGCACTTTTTTTTTTTTTTTTGGTGTGTTTGGCAACCCATTCCATTGTGAGGTATTATAGTCTCTTTGGCAAATCATTATAGAAAGTTTAGGAGGCAGTTTTTTGAATATAGTGATAAATGTGTTACGATGAGTATGTTCACTAGAGAGCCATTTGTATTGTATTTGGGAAGATCACATTGGTATAACACATTTGGTACACACATTTTCTAAAGCTGAAAAGCAAAGTGCAGCGCTACATATATAAAAAATATGTGGCAGTGAATCACAACTTCAAAATAAAATGTAAGCCCCAAAATGTTGGATGAAACAGTCCTGAACAATGGGATGGGTCTCCACGGCGTTGATGATCAGTGAGCAGTTATTCACTTATGCACTCACCAGAAGCTTGTGCAACAACAGCATTGCCAACACGTGTATTCCACCAGGTGTGATAAAACTAGATCAGCACTCGTGAGCCTCCACTAGCATATGCACTCTCCAGAGTTTAGCTGAATGTCAACCTTAATGGTCTCCTTTAGAATTCCTCTCGTCATTTAAACAAGGGTGTCATAAAAAACTCACCACCGGGAGCCCACAAGAGTGCTTATATTGTGCAGTATTTATTAAAAAGTTTGGTAAAACAAATAGAGCTATAGTGTAAAAGAACTGGCCAGACTTGCAACAAAAGCCGCCAATCCCAAGCATGCAGATGCGGTGGCAACGATGTCAACACGTAGGCCTCTCCTAACGCGTTACGAGCACGTTCTCAAGGGAACATCTGGGGGAATACACTTGTTGGTAATGCTATTTTTGCTCAAGCTTCTGGTGAGCACATAAGTGAATAATCATTTCTCACTGATCATCAACTGGCACACACGGTGGAGATCCACATAAAATATTGTCACTTTTTTTTTAGTTTTGCTGGTTATTCATGAGGTGTATGATCACTGTTTTTTTGTTTTTTTTGTGCTAGCAGCTTTTATTTTTTTATTTTTTTCTTTTTTTTTTTCTTCTATTACTATTTCTGTTTAGCGTTTACTTACCCACGTTCATTTTTCTTCTGCTAAAAGGGGAGGCAAGATGGATGTCCCTGGACGCAGAGCAGCACAGAACTCAAGTCATGTACCTCCTTGATGAACTGGAGGTGGTGTCCCGGGAGAAGCGTCTGTCAGCGGCTAGAGCTATCCTCTACTTGGCACAAGGTGGGCACCAGCACAAGTGGAAGGGAATCGTGAAAACCTAAGGGGGTGTCGTTTCATCAGGCTCCTGTACAATAGCACAGCTGTTTTTTGAAACTGCTCAGCTCTTTTAGTGACATTTGTGGTGCTGGACTAATATACAGTCTGATGACACTGGAATTGTCAACCAGTAGATTAGAAAAAAGACAGTGTAACTTACACACCACACTCCTCTTTCCTTTTTTTGTTTTTTTGTTTTTTTGTTTTTTTTTTTTTTTTTTTTTTTTTTTTGTTTCACCAAACCCATCCCCATTGTCTATAGCTTATTTGATTGCTCTGTGTGGCTCCAACAAATTCTATATTGCTTTACAGGGAACACAGAGCCCTTCACATTAGTCCCTCCTCCCAATGAAGTTTGTATTTTCTTGTTCATGTTAGTCATTCTGTCACATGCATAAGAGTCAATTTAGTATCCTGTATGTATTTGCATTTTGTGATCAAACACAAACCTGTTAAGCACACAGAAGAAAAACCCACGCAAATCTGGAGAAAATATAAATTCTGCTTGCACGGTATAGTTTTCTATGATGAATATTAAAGGCTAGTAATGTATTATGTAATACCTTGTATTTTAAAGGGAAACTGTAACTTAAAATGGGTATACCAGATTCATTCTAATGTGAAGTACCACAATTTAAAGGTTGTTGGGAGGAACCATAGTGCCAAGTGGGCAACCTGCTATCAGCACACCTGAAAGTGTTAGACTGGTTGTGCAGAAGTCGATCAGTAGATCAAATTCTGTACAACCTCCCCTGTCCGTACATGGATTGAAAATTGTCTGGTTCCTGCTGAACTGGACAGGTTTCGATCCTTGTATGGCTGCTGTTAGATGGCAGCAGTATCTGAGAGCAAAGATTTACCCAACCTCCCAGAGATGTGATTATTCCTCCTCTTATTTACTGAATGGGCTTCGTCTGTCTTCTACAAGCTAGTAAGTTTAATTTTAAATATGTAAGCAGGCCTTCATCTGGTTACATTGCTGCATTTTAAAATGTGTGTTTTTGTAGCTTCCTTTTCCTGCATTTTCCAGCGAAAGGTGGTACCTTCTGCAATAAATTGCATTGTATGCATTTCCATGCCATTCCATGTATCTCTACTTCACATGCATTTTTGTCAAAATGCATCAAATTGCGCTATTTGAGAAAACATGGAAGCCCTGGATTAGTTATTTTTAATGAGTGAGGCTTAAAATCTCACTAAAGGCAACCTTTTGCAGAATCACCCTTTCTATTTGTCCTGTTTACCATTATCATTGAAAGCGAAATGGAAAAGAAAATCACAAATTTTGGGTTGTCTCCAGAAAAGTAATAGAGGGGAAATCTTCCAATTGGTATAATGGTTCTGGTGACCTGCGGTGCCAATTTTACAGATATTTTTTTCTCACTTCCTGCTTGGCTATGAGACAGGAAGTGAAGGGAAATCTCCGCAATGGGACACAGATGGCAAAAAAAACTGACAAGTTTTAACCCTTCCTTGTTCTATCCAAAATGAAGAAAAAAAGTTTTGCCTTTTAGTTCTAGTTTTAATATGTTGAGTCTCTTATGTGCCCCTGGATTTGATGGCTTGTAATGTGTGTTTTTTGTTTTTTATTTTCTCTAACCATTTCTTTTCTCCTTCTGTTCTCTTTGTCTTATGGACACATGTTCTTATGTGTTTTGCGTAAGCTATGTTTTTTTTTTTGTTTTTTTTTTGTTTTTTTAATGCCTCCTTTTATTTTGTACTTTGAAGTATGATTAATAAAAATGCTTAAACATGTCATTAGCTTCATGTTGGTATGTGGATGATAACTATTGATCTCTCTTGCCAGGGGTGTTTGTAGAATGTGAAAATGAGACTGATGTCCTCCAATGGTCTAGATACAACTGCTTCCTGCTTTACCAGATGGGGACTTTTACTGTCTTCTTGGAACTTCTGAACATGGAAATTGCGTAAGATAGCCAAGTTCTCTGTGTAACATTCTGTATTAGTGTGGGTTTTTTTTTTTTTTTGTGTATTTCCTAAAAATGTGTTTATATAAACTTATGAATACAAAAACATACATTTTCATAGTTTCTCCCTAGTGGTCTTATATCAAACTTTCTGACGTAAAATGTGTCTGCACAGAGACTTCTCCAGAATATCCAAGAAAAGAAAGTCAGAGCTATTTATCATGCAAAGCAATACATTTTTATTTTTCTTTCTAGTAAATTTATATTTTTTGTTAATTTACCACATATGTATGTACTTTTTGCCAGCTTATTTCCAACCCTGGTTATTTGTGTGTTACTCGGGGGCTGCGGGGAGTGGAACCAAGCAAAACGCCCAACTCCATCCAAAACTCTAATCTAGAAGTGATAAAACCTCTGTCCAAATTTCTTTATTTTTTTTTTAATCAGAAAAATGTTTATTGTGCCAATATGCATCCAAAGCACTGTACATGAGACAAGGCATACATAAGGAGTCTAGGACATGCATCAAATAGACAGACATACATGAGCAACTTAATAAAGCAAGTAACATGTCCCAGAGAACAAAATCACTCTGTCAGGTTTTTATGTGCAGTCTGTGCTCCTATTTGTGAGATTTTTCATCACTTCTTGTCAGGCCAGGAAGTGATGGAAAATCTCGCTAATGGTTATAGATGCTGCAACAAAACACATTTTTTTGTGGTGAAAAGTTAGCTAAAATATCCCCAGCAAGGTAGGGACCAGCAATACAAATGTTCCAAAATTGAAAAGGGGAAAGGGAAGTTGACTTTATTCTTATAAAGTTACAACTAAGAACCCTGTCATGCTGAGGCACTTTTGCGCAAAAAATAGCACCTGAAAACTGCTTCCAATTCATTTCAATGGGTGCTTTCACAGTTCGGCGGTGCGCTGGTGGGTGGTGCAAAAAGTCCTGCAAGCAGCATCTTTGGGGCATGTTTGGAGTACCTCAAACACCCCTGTCAATTGAAATGAATGGGAAGCGCTTCCAAAGCGCTGCAAAATGGCTTTTTTTTTTTTCTTTTAAGGTCACGTTGTCGCGTGACCTATAAAAAGAGAAAAAAAAAAGGCTCAAAAACACCCCTGTCCATTGAACTGAATAGGAAGCGCTGCAAAATTACTTTTTCTTTTTTTTTTTCCTCCTTCTAAGGGTATTGCCCCTCATTGCCTTTTGAACCATGTTTATAAATAATGCCTATGTCACATTCAGTTTTCAGGGACTTGATCTTTTTATATATCTTTTGGTTCTAGGAACAGCCAAGCCTGCAGCAGTGCTCTAAGGAAGCCTGCTCTGTCATTGGCAGACAGCACTGAACTAAGGTAAGTCCAAATGGGTGATGTCAATCTGCTGTTATACTTTTTTTCAAGTACTTGACACAGTATAAAGGATTCTACCCTTTGTCTATGTCTAGGGTGATTCTAAGTGTCATGTATCTCCTGGTGGAAAATATAAGGCAGGAGTCACCAGAAGATGATCCAGAATGGAGTATTCAGAGACAAACTTTCCACACAGAACTCGGTGAGTAGGGACATTTTTTCAAGCCAACAGCAGATCTTGCAGAGAGCCAGTTATTACTGCACTTGGGCAGAATTCTGAATTTTTGGTCTCCATTGTTAGAACACTGCAAGATCATTTTGGAGGACTTCTATTTCTCTACATTTAGCTTTGCTTACTCTGACAGATACTGCCCCATCATCTGTCTGACCTCACAAGTCTTTTCCCAGCTCCTGAGAGTATATACTAGTGCCCATTAAGCCCTCTAAGAGAATTGTAATCGGCTAAAGATGTTCTAGAACAATGGGGTTTATTTACTAAAACTGGAGTGCACAATCTGGTGCAGCTGTGCATAGAAACCAATTGGCTTCCAGGTTTTTTTTTTTTTTTTTTGCCAAAGCTTAAAGAGGTTGCAAACCTTGGGGGGCGCAAAGGCATAATGCGCTAGTATGCATCGCATACTAGCGCATTATGAAATGCTTACATTAGAACTATGCCCTGGATCGGCGTCAGCCCTCTGAGTACAGCGCTTACATCTTCCACCTGCATTACTTCCAGGTTCCTGGCTCCAATGCTGTGATTGGCCAGAGCCGTGATGAAGGCACTCCCACGCATGCACGCAGGAGCCGCCTGCCACGGCACGACTCCTGAAGAGACTGCACCAGGGGCCCGTTTCTTCAGTGCACATGCGCCGATGACGTTGGCAGCAGCACATATACTGAATATCTCCCAAACTGCAAGCTTAGGAGATATTCAAGGTACCTACAGGTAAGCCATAATTTTAGGCTTATCTGTAGGTAAAGTGGTGTGACAGGGTTTACAACCACTTTAATTGAACAAGCTGAAGTTAGAAGTTGATTGGCTACCATGCACAGCTACACCAGATTTTGCACTCTCCAGTTTGAGTAAATCAATCCTCATGTTTTGCAGCTTCAGAAGCAGGCAAATGGGCAGCAAACGCAAGCGTAGGGTGACCTCTTGGCTTTCAAGCTCAAGAGTCAGGCTTAAACTACACTACACTAAACTTAAATAAAGATGCAGATGGTATTTTTTTTTTTTTAATTGGTTGACGGACACAGGAACTCTGATGCATTTGAGTTATATGCTGTCTACAAGCATTGGCAAGGATTGGACATTTGGGGCAGCATGCCTGAGTTTTGTTTAATCTTTCTAGTTCTATGTCTTGCGCATCTTATTTCAGATTTTATTTATATATCAGTATTGCTTATTTCCTTACCTTTTTTATTTCATGTTTATATCCTAAATTGCAACTCTTCTAATGTATGTGTTTTTAGCTTTTCCATCCAATGGCGAGGAACCATTTGCTCATCTCCTCTTCACAATGGTTTCCAAGTTCTGTAGTGGCCACTCTCCACATTTTCCCATGAAAAAGGTCCTCCTATTGCTCTGGAAAGTTATTTTGGTATGTTCAGTATTAAGTACCTTGTAATGTTTAAAATCACATCTACTATAGAACGTTGTTTAATGTAGGAACATAGAAAAGTGGCGGCAGAAAAAGACTTAGTAGTCCGAATCTGCCCATATTTATTTATTGTGTGTGTGTGTTTTTTGTTTTTGTGTTTTAATTTTTTTTCTCATTACTAAGCAGCCTTAAACGTATGCACAAGGTCTTTTTCACTGAGTGATGGAGTGATGCACTGTACTTAGTTTACACTAGGGGGATTCTCCGAGCTGCAGAAGATGAAGGAGAAAAAGAGAGCGGAGTTGGGTTTGCCACCACTGCAGGAAGACAGTATACAAGTGATGAAGAACATGAGACCCACTGCTCCTCCATCCTATGGAATAGAATTTGGCGAGCAGCAGAAGAGGGGGCGACGTAGCCGCAGGGTATGCTTTACGTAGACTTAAGTACTGTATGTCCATCTGTCTGCATAAGCTTTTCTCTTTTGTGAGGGGTAAGTGATTGCATTGCAGCACATATGACTGTCAACAGAAAAGTAAAAAAATTAAACAGTTTAAAAATTGTGATATCCCACCTTTTTGTATTAAAGAAATAAATTATGTTCCAGTCCTCACATTTGGACTTAAGACTAACAACAAAAGAACGTCGCTCTATGCAGACATCTCATAATGCATCCCACCTGTTGATGGAAACAGGTGCTGGCTCTGCATGTAGGAATGAATCGAAGAAAAGGCTGGACGGCCGCACTCTAACACCTTTTGTTGAAGATGGTTATTGAAAACTATTTAAAAATTCTTCTGGTACACAGACATCAGAGGCACAGGATCAATGAAAAGCCGACGTTTCTCACACCACTATGAGGTGCTTAGTCATGACTGAGCACCCCATAGTGGTGTGAAACATGTCAGCTTTTAATTGATCGCGTGTGAAAATGTTCACCCTTGAGCTCAAGAATGTAAATAATTTATAACATTGCACTAGAGGGAGATTTATTCTGTGAATGAACGCACACTGAGGATGTTTTCATAGTTTCTCAATGTTTCTATGTGCTTTCATACACTGAGCAATCTCCCTCTGGTGCAGGGTTAGCTTGTGAAAAAAGTGTGATTAAAACAATTGAAAAAGTAACACTAAGTACTTAAAATAGTTCTTAAGTCTTCCGTTTTTTTTGTTTACCTTAATGAATTCCATGCGTTAAGGTAAAAAACCTTCTGTGCTAGGGGATTCCCACCCCCCTTTTATACTAACCTGAGCCTGATCTCGATCCAGTAGGGAATCCTTCCTGGATTCCCTGCATGCTTTGCAGTGTCTCCTCTGCTGTTTACTTTTGAATTTCTAAGGACTACATATCCCATGGTACCTTGCTGTTTGCAAGCAGACCTTTTTGTACTGACCCCGCTTATGGAAACTCCTTCTCAGCACCTCTATAGTCCAGAAGGCAGGCTCTGTGAAATGTGTGACACAGAGGTGCCTATTCTCAGGGCATAGTGAATTCAAGGAGGTATATGTGTAGGATCATCATAAAGTAAATTTACAAAGTTCAAGATTGTACAGATTAATAGAAGTAGACCAGAAATAATTTAAATACAATTTTACATTTTTAGCATAGATACTTTTTAAATTAGGAGTGTTTTATTTATGGGGACGCAAGCAGAACATTTGTGTGGCACGGTTTATTAGTTTTTTTTTTTTTTATTATGTTCTCAAATGTTCAGGGAATTTTTTTTTATTTTTTCTATAACCTAGAAAGTATTTTTTAGCTTTCTTCTACTTATTTCAATAAAATCAGATTGGACTAAAAATTTCTTTTTATTTGGAGTTTGAGCATGTGAGAGCAGGTGCGCCCTAGATAAAATGCGCATTCTAACTTGCTGAAAAGTTGGTATTTTAATGTGTCTTTCAGGGGATGGTGGAAAGGAGGGTGGTGTTGGCATGTAACAATGAAGATTAGGACTGGTACTTAAATTGCTTGGAGAATATTCTGTTAAAAGAAGCCCAATGACTAAACCCAACATGTTTATGATCCAGAAAGCTGTATGAGTTAAATTCAAACTTCCAGGTTTCTACAAAGTGGGGGAGAAAGTACATGTTATGTCAGCAGTTTATTAACTAGAAAAGATTGGACTATTTTTCCCTTACTCTTCCAATAGCAGAGGATGAGTAAAACCTAAGGTAAATCCCAACCTGCAGAAGTAAGGCCCATTACATCACAGGAATGTCTTAATGGGGTTTATTTACTAAAGCTGGAGAGTGCACAATTAGTCTCACTTCTGCATAGAAACCAATCAGCATCCAGGATTTATTGCCAAACCTAATTGAACAAGCTGAGGTTAGAAGCTGATTGGTTTCTCTGCAGAAGTGAGACTGATTACCTCATCCCATGCTCGCCTTCAGGACTTCTCCAGAGCCTCCCCCATCCTCTGGAATTCTCTACCCTAATCCGTCCGATTTTCTCCTACTTTATCCACTTTCAGACGATCCCTGAAAACTCATCTCTTCAGAGAAGCCTATCTGGCCCCCACCTAACAACTGTACTTTTATCTTCTCAATCAGCACATCACCCACAGTTATTACCTCTTGTATTTCTTGACCTTCCCTCTTAGATTGTAAGCTCTAAGGAGCAGGGCCCTCTGATTCCTACTGTATTAAAGTGTATTGTATTTGTACTATCTGCCCTCAAGTTGTAAAGTGCTACGTAAATTGTTGGCGCTATATAAATCCTGTATAATAATAATTTTGCACCCTATAGCTTTAGTAAATAAACCCCAATGAGTCATGTTTTGCCCTTTTATGCATCGTGCTTAACTAGCGCTTCTTTTTACCTAATGTTCATGCTTCATTATTTCTAAACAGGACAGTCTTGATCTCTATAATGAGAGAGACCCTTTTAAGAGTGAGGAAACTGCAGGGGCGGAAGAGGATGAAAATGAGGATGCAGAGAACATGGTGGAGGCAGAGTCTGATATACAAGAAAGGGATGTCATGTCACAGCCAATGGCTTGCCTGAGAATCCACACAGAGCGAGTGTGCTTCCCTAAGGGTCTTCCTTGGGCACCTAAAGTAAGGTAAAAGAACTACATTTTGACAGTCGGCACTAATGTATACCAGTTACACACAATAGTGTGGTGATTTTGGTTGCACAGCCCTGGGCCTGCGCTAGTTTTATTTAGTCTTCCTTTCCATCACGCACTCAAAGCACATCACCAAACCCCATCCTTGTCTTGTGTGCCATATACTGCCTTCTATATACTAATAAAAAAAACATGCTCCTTAGTATATAAGAGGCAAGGCCATGCACGAGGCTTTTTTTTTTTTTTTTCTTTGGTCATGTAAATATGAAATATTGTATGTATTTACTTACCCATTTTTGCAGGCAGCAAGGGGTATCCTAGTCTGCTTTTCACATGCGAAGCATTGTATTACATTCACCTATGGTGAGAGTCTTTTTTTTTTTTTTTTTCCCCCTACTACACAGAACTAAGTGACCCATAAGAGCATTATCGCATTCCTTATAAGATGGCTTAGCTAAGGTTTCACTCAAATAGAGCACACTTCTGCTGTGCTGTCCCTTTACCTAACCTAGTCTTTTGGTAAAAATATATTTGCATTATGCTATTTCGCCTTTTATTTTTAGTTTTTTTTACTGTTTCACAAACTATGAGATTGAAGCTGAATATATTTAACATGGATAATGTATTTTTTTCAATAAAAATAAAGATTTGCATTCTTATTCTGCAACATAAAATGTAGAAGCTGCCATCTTTATCTTCTGAAGATCATTTTGAAATTCTGTAGTTTAGTGGGTTGTTTGTACCAAACAACTTCTTTATTAATTTATTCTGTTAAAAATTGTTTAACTCCTTCCCACCTGCAATCTATTCCCTGTCATGATGTCCCAGGCCAAGGATATGTTACTATGTGTTCTCCCCTATGAGAACCCACAGCCAACACTTCCAAGAGCTGCTGGTTTTTAGTAACTCACTGATGGGTCCCTATTGACATAGTTAGGTTGAAAAGACACAAGTCCATCTAGTTCAACCAATAAAATTAATCATACAATCTCATATACACAATCCTTCACCCACAGTTGATCAAGATTAAGGCGAAAAACCCCAGCAAAGCATGATCCAATTTGCTATGGCAGGAGAAAAAAAATCCTTCTTGATCCCCCCGAGAGGCAATCGGATTTTCTCTGGATCAAATTTACCTATAAATGTTAGTACCCAGTTATATTATATACATTTAGGAAAGAATCCAGGCCTTTCTTAAAAGCAATCTACTGAGCTGGCCAGAACCACTTCTGGAGGGAGTCTATTCCACATTTTCACAGCTCTTACTGTGAAGAAACCTTTCCATGTTTGGAAATGAAATCTTCTTTTTTTTTTTTTTTCCTCTAGACGTGAAGAGTGCCCCTTTTGTCCTCTGTGATGACCTTAAAGTGAATAACTTTAACACTAGGTTCACTATATGGACCACTTATATATTTATACATGGTGATCATATCCACCCTTAATCTCCTCAAGAGAGAATAAATTCAGTTCCTCTAATCTTTCCTCATAGCTGAGCTCCTCCATGCCTCTCATCAGTTTGGTTGCCCTTCTCTGCACTTTTTCCAGTTCCCCGATATCCTCTATAGTAGTGCTGTTTTATCAGTTGCAACTTTGTTTGTAGAAATTGAATCTTATTTGTATATTTTTTTTTCAGAGAGAAAGACATTGAAAATTTCCTGGAGATGAGTCGAAACAAGTTCATTGGATTCACATTAGGGCAGTGAGTATAATCCTGATGCTGTTCTCACCTGCATTCTTTTATGTACCAGTAGTCCCTGTATGTGATGCATTTTCTCCTGTATAGTGACACAGATACGCTGGTGGGATTACCACGGCCTATTCATGAGAGTGTGAAGATTTTAAAGCAGGTAACAACAAATAATTCATGTCATTTTCATATCTACCAGGTGTATCTGGATCCTGTTTTTGTCTTCGTTGCCAACTTTTAAAAGGCATTTATAAATGTAATTTTATTCGGTAAAGCCCTGCCAAGAACAGAAATCCATTGCAACCCATCCCATACCTCCTTTCTTTAATGAAAGTTAGAACACTAAAAAGAAGATGGCTCCTATCCGTTGCACATACTCTGTCTCTTTTGAAGTGGAACTAAACTCTCTATATCAACATTTACTTAATCCTTATGCTGCTAGTAAGTAGATGGGAAGAATAAAATTTTCTGGCTTTTAATTTTTTTTTTTTTTATCCTCTTATTTTTTATTTTCACCTGCAGGAGCAGGACGCTAGGTGCAAGCAAAGCTAAATATACACACAAGGGGTGGCCCCCCTGCTGGTGCCAAACCTCCCATCCCATCTGCAACCCAGAGCTCATTTTTTTTTGCCTAGCATTTCAGGAGTGAGGACCCTCAAATTTTTTCTTTTTTCTCCTTCTCAATTTTGCTTTTTTTTAGTGCCTCTTGATGAACATTTGTTCCAGTTGAATCAACTGTGGTGTCGAGTGACTAGATGGATAGAATATATTTGGGTAGTCCCCCCAGCACAGCACAGACGCCCTCCTGGAGGTGGTGGGGTTTGAGCTGCAATGTCTCTGGCGAGGAAGAGTTTTGACACCCAAGTGGAGGTCTGTCGGACTTGGTCCTTTTCCGTCGAGGTGCCATGTGTTCAGCTGATGTCTTTTGGATCAAAATGGGATTAGAGGTGCTCATCTACCCACCTGGAGATACTTTGTTGGACGAAGAGCTACAAGTCCCAGATTTGCCTCTGTTGGACCACGAGTATTCTCCTGATGGGTATGGGTGCATCGGTTTATATTTTTAGCAACCGCCCAGTCTTCCGCTTGGCAGTCTTAGTGTTTTTGTCTGATTACTGCTGACTGCTAACTGGGCTCTATGTTGGCCACCTGACGGTAGCCACTCCTTGGGTGTGTTTTTTTTAGTTTTGGTTACACCTAGCATCCTCTTGCAAGTGGTAACATCAAGCCCATCATTAAAAGATCTGCTGTGTCCTCAGAGAAAAGCATTTTATGGTGTGTACAAAAATCTTGTTCATTTTTTCAGTTCCCTTTTGGTTTACGTCCCATGAGTCTATATGGGCTTTGCTTTTTTGTTTGTTTTTTCAGGAGGGGCTTTCTCAGCTAAGCACACCCTCCTGACTGCATGCATGAGCTAAGGGCAAATGGATTCCAGGAAGTAAATGCTAAATGAATCACCTGCGTTTACTCAAGATGGCTGCGACTAGAAATGCTAGGGGGAATTTTTCAAAGTAATTTCTCAATCTTAAAATAAAGCATGGAAGACATGCATGGATGTGTGAGTTTGTTTTGAATAGAAGAAATGAGTGTTTTCAGTTTGTGGTGCTCAGATACAGTTTAATTCCACTTTAAAAGAAGCCAAGAGAAATGTGAAGGCTTCCATTGCTGACCTCCTTTTGAAATGCAAGATGCCTGGTCATTTGTGTGGCTTCAGTTCTTTGAGTCACAATCAAAGAACAAGCTTTTGTAGAATGTCTGTCCATGAATGAGAAAGTATTGAAGCCACTAAATCATTGTGAGGGCCAGTCAAACTGGCAATTGTTTGGGTTTCAGTGTAAGAAACACAAATCATGTTTCATTCTCTAGGCTTGTAATAGTCGGGGGTTTCTTATTGCTTATTTGTGAAAAGGCATTTAATTTTCCCCAGTGTCTGTCCAGGACAGCACATGAGAGAGCATGATTCCACCCCCCTGATGGTAGGAGATATAGCAGGAAATACTTTAAGAGGTGGTCTCCCAACATAGTCCATTAGTATTTGTATTTCCTCACCAGAGGGAAGCATACTGTTGGAGGTCTGCAGGGGGTGGGGTAGTCAAGCTCTTTCATGTACTGTCCCCTTCTGCTGTGGATCTGGGTGGCTTAACTTCTACAGAAGTCGTGGAGCACCTTTCTTTTTCACTCTCACTTCAACCTCTGGGTTGGGAGTAGGGTGCAGTCCAGTGCTCCCTTCCCAGCTACATGATATATTGATATTTAGGATTTCCCTGAGCCCAGCCACCTTGGGGTTGTGGGTTCTTAAAGCTGATTCTGCATTTCTGTGAATTGTTGGGAGGAGCGGGCCTTCTAGTTTAGTTTGGGGTCCTGCAGGTAGTGCGGTCCTCTGGTTCCTGGCAGGAGTTTATAGTGCCTATGTTTTTTTTTTTTTTTTTTTTTTTTTTTTTTTTTTTTTTTTTTTCTCTTCACCCTGCCCTCTACTTACATGCTGCGGGGAGAGGCGACCGTGACAATGGAAACAGGATCCAAGCACTGCAAGAAAGGTCACACAGATCAGTTATCTCTCTAAATTTTGTAGTTTGTGTGTACAAATGTGATGTACTGTTCTCATATATGACTGGAGAAAATGCATTTGGAGTTTACCTACTTAATTGACATGCCTTGGTATCGTGTGAACATTCATACTGCTCTGTAACCAATAACTACTTTCTATACTTTTGTGCTTTCCTGTATCTGAAAAGCTAACAAACCTCAGTAACTCACTGGGTCCAGTAGGAGGGAGATTGCAGATGTTCTTACTGCATTGGCACAGCATTATGCCCAATGTGTATGTTCAGAGGCTGGTAGACGAAGGCTGTCTTGTAGAGTTTTCCTGCAAGCCTCATTCAAGATTTTCTTCTCCTCTGAGAGACGTTGTGAAAGCCTCAGCACTTTTGTCCCTGTTGGGAGAGTTGGTTGACCAGTAAGTGTTGGTACCAGTGCCAACAGAGGAGGTCAATCTAGGTTTTGTCTCTTAAGTGTTTGTAGTACAGAAACCTTCAGGCAAGTTTTGTCTCCTTAATTGGAGTAAATGTACATTTCTAGTGCACCTAGTGAATTTTGTATATGATCTTGGCATTCCAAGGCTTTCCAGCTGCAAGTATAGATTGGCAATCCTAAGCATATGGGGATATAACTCCATGAATGTGATTATTTTTTCTGCTAAGCAGATAGCCTAACGTTGGTTATATTAGCACTGATTGACATACTGTGTCTGACTAATTTACTTGACAATGTTCAAATAATACAATTTCAGTTCCCCAATTGTATGAAAAGAAAATCCTAGTTTGTGTATTTTATCTGCACATGATTGGATAATCAAAGTGAATCTTCACATATTTTTATTGTGTGAACATTTTCAAATCATTTAGTAAATTGTGAGATAAATCCAGGAACAGCTGCAATATAGTCTTTAGCATTGGAGGGGCTAGTAGATGGGGAAGATGGTCTATAGTCCAGACTGAATATTACCCATATTAATCATTGAGCATTGTATAAATAGTTACAGTATATGGTGACATTATGCTTTTAAATGCTGTTTGATATGTGCTTCCAATATCTGTTGAGACTACAGATTTCTATTTCAGCTGGTTCCCTGCATTGTCATGAATAATTCAGGCTAAAGAGTGTTTGACTCAACAGTGCTCAGCTTTAGATTGCTCTGTGTGGGTTCTGTGATGCAACCGAACAATGGCACTTTACGACTTTCTCTGTTCTTTCAGCACAAGTATGTTTCAATTTCTGATGTGCAGATTAAAAAGGAACAAGAGCTGGAACAATGTCCCATGTCACTGGTAAGAGAATTGTTAATGGTATTACAGTTGTTGTAAATGTGTGCGAAAATTCAATTACCGTATATACACGAGTATAAGCCGAGTTTTTCAGCACACTTTTTTTATGCTGAAAATGCCCCCCTCGTCTTATACTCGAGTCAAGCACTTTTCTGCAGCAGAGAATGACATTTTCCAAACCGACTTTGGGGCCCCGTATCTCGGGGCCACTTGGTGCTAGGAACCGCAGTGGAACTAGCACTACAACATATCCAAAGCTGGGGGTTCCTAGCACCAAGTGGCCCAGAGATACGGGGCCCCAAAGTGGGTTCGGAAAATGTCATTCTCTGCAGAAAAGTGCTTGACATTTTCCGAACAGAGTTTGGGGCCCTTGGTGGTAGGAACCCCAGCTTTGGATATGTTGTAGTGCTAGTTCCACTGGGTTTGGGGTTCCTAGCACCAAGTGGCCCCAAGATACGGGGCCCCAAATTCGGTCAACTGTGTCTATCTGCAGCAATGTCATTTCGGGACCCTTTGGGTCCAGAGACCCCAAATTTTGGCTGCAGCTAGGGGTCATCTAATAACCCTTAACTACCGAGTTTGAAGTTTGAGGGACCTATGGCTGCAAATGGGCACAGTGAGGCTGCAAATGGGCATTGTTGACCCTCTTTTCCACTTACAGTAGCTGCACATTTCTCACCCTAGGCTTATACTCGAGTCAATACGTTTTGCCAGTTTTTTTGTGGTAAAATTAGGTGCCTCGGCTTATATTCGGGTCGGCTTATACTCGAGTATATACGATATGTACATCAGGGGTCTCCAAGCTGCAGCCCTTTGCTTGACTTTAATTGGCCCTTTGGGCGCTATTCATTCTACTGATATGAGACCCTATTCTGCCCACTGACGCCAACAATGGGGCATAGTTCCTGCCACTGACATCAACAATGGGGTGCTATTTCTCATACTGACAGCAAAAATGGGGCACTATTCCTCCCCTGAATACCAAAGATGCTGTATAGTTTGTTCTCACTGATGCCAGAAAAAATTTCTGTTCCCACTGGCCACAGTCCGTAAACTGGCCCTTCTATTTGGAAAGTTTGGAGACCCCTGATGTACATGATGCATCTCAGTTTCAGAGCTCTGAGCCAAGCACCTCCAACTCTGTTTGTTTTGCGTCAGGTGTCCCCTAATAGAACTGAGACACCTTCTGACACACACCATGCATAGCAAGAAAAAAACTGAGGAAGTTCTCAACATGGAATTCCAGATTGGAAGTTGAGGATATTGGGGTACACGAAATGTTTGTCAGTTCCTTGATCCAAAAATATTTAGGTGTTTGTAACATGATAAAAAAAAGTATACGACCAAAACTTAACATTGATGATATTCTTATGAACATGGTAGACCTTCCAAACTAAAGGCGGCCAGAGAGTGTTAAAAATGGTAAATCCTCAGTTCTATACTAAATATACATACAGCTGTGCTCATAAGTTTACATACCCTGGCAGAATTTGATTTCTTGGCCATTTTTCAGAGAATATGAATGATAACACAAAAACTTTTTCACTTATGGTTAGTGTTTGGCTGAAGCCAATTATTGTCAATTAACTGTGTTTACTCTTTTTAAATCATAATGATAACAGAAACTACCCAAATGATCTGATCAAAGATTTACATACCCTGGTGATTTTGGCCTGATAACATGCACACAAGTTGACACAAAGGGGGTTGAATGGCTATTAAAGGTAACCACCCTCATCTGTGAGTTGTTTGCTTTTAATTTAGTGTCTGTGTATAAAAGGTTAATGGGTTTCTGGACTCCTGACAAACCCTTTCATCCTGTGCTGCACTGACATTTCTGGATTCTGAGTCATTGGGAAAGCAAAAGAATTGTGAAAGGATCTGCAGGAAAAGGTAGTTGAACTGTATAAAACAGGAAAGGGATATAAAAACATATCCAAGGAATTGAGAATGCCAATAAGCAGTGTTCAAACTCTCTAAGAAGTGGAAAATGAGAGTTGCACAGAGGCAAGCCTCAAACCTTCTGGCACAAAGTCATTTGGAGTGATGAGACCAAAATTGAGCTTTTTGGCCACAACCATAAACGCTTCATTTGGAGAGTAGTCAACAAGGTCTATGATGAAAGGTTACACTATTCCTACTGTGAAACACGGAGGTGGATCACTGATATTCTGGGCATGTGTGAGCTACAAAGGCAAAGGAAATTTGGTCAAACTTGATGGCAAGATGAATGTAGTATGTTATTTATTTCAGGTACTTATATAGCGCCGTCAATTTACGCAGCGCTTTTACATATACTGTACATTATACATTCACATCAGTCCCTACACCCTCAAGGAGCTTACAATCTAAGGTCCCTAACTCACATTCATACATACTAGGGCCAATTTAGACAGGATCCAATTAACCTACCAGCATGTCTTTGGAGTGTGGGAGGAAACCGGAGTACCCGGAGGAAACCCGCACAGGGAGAACATGCAAACTCCAGGCAGGTAGTGTCGTGGTCGTTATCAAAAAATACTGGAGGAACATTTGCATTCATCAGCCAGGAAGCTGTGCATGGGATGTGCTTGGACATTCCAACATGACAATGATCCAAAACACAAGGCCAAGTCGACCTGTCATTGGCTACCTACAGCAGAATAAAGTGAAGTGCTATATGACCCCCTCCTATATTTACCACTACTCTATTGAAAGAACTCTAAATTGCTTTCCCCGGTCCGGAATTGTGCACTACATATTCATACAGTAACTTATATGATCTTTGAATCTGGCCCTCAATTTGGACCTTAGGGGTGCCTTAAAATTGCTTTTAATTTTTAGACCTGCTAGGCCAGTGATGGCGAATCTTGGCACCCAAGATGTTTTGGAACTATATTTCTCGTGATGCTCAACTAGACAGCAGAGTGCATGAGCATGATGGGAAATGTAGTTCCAAAACATCTGCGGTGCCAAGGTTCGCCATCACTGTGCTAGGCCGTGCAGACCTGGCTGCCCAAAGTCCATTCAAACATCTATAAGGCCTCGGAAAATCCAGCACTTCCGGCCATGAATAAGTGTAGTATTATGGCCTGGGATCAGGATCAAAGCCAGTGGCTGTAGAAAAGAGGTTCACGCAGTAGTCGGCTGGATGAATACAAAGGCAGATCACCCTAGCAAATGATGCAGGTTAACCCAAAGAGCACGGTCTAAGTACTAGCCAGTCTTCACTGGATCTCCTCATGGTGGAGATAGCGGGTCTGGAACAAGCAGAAATGTAGTCGATGAACAAGCCACAAGGTCAGTGATTAGTAGTAGCTAGATAGTATCAGGCAGATTCGTAGTCAATGGTCTATAACAAGTGGTAGTGAAGATAAGGACAGCAAGTAGTACAGTGAAAAGAGCCAGATCTGGATCCTGACAGTACTCCCATCCTTCATGATGGCCCCTGGATGTCTTAGGGCCAGGTTTGTGATGACATTTCTGGTCAATGAACAAGCCAAATGTCAGTAATGAATAGTAGCTGGATGGGATCATGTGAAAGCGTAGTCGATGAGCAAGATATCACCTGGAGAGAGTACAATGACCTGCCAAACAGGAAATGCAAAGACCTAGCTTAAATAGGAAGTTCATGAGAGGAGCAAAGAGTTCAAGGTTCAACAGAGACATGGTAGAAAGCAGGGGAATGTCCATGCGACTAAAGAAGAAGCTGTTCAGTATTTCAGGTGGCACAGCTAGAAGAGCCAAAGCTAGACACCACAGAGGAACATCCTGACCTGTAGAGAGAAATGGTCTCAAGATGTTACAAGCTTAGATAATGACTGGAACGATGGCTAGGATTACCTGTTTTTACACTTTAGTCAGAGACAGACTTGTACAATTTTTTAAAATTATACGTTGCTTTTACCTTACACCAGCACGATTTGGGAAAACTTTCGACCAGCTACTCTAGTAACTGCTTATGTCAAGTGCTATATATTACTTATACTACTTTGACCAATGTCTCAATACCCCAAAATCATGGGGTTTGGTTATTAGGCCTCATTGAACCCTTGGCAGTTCGGAAATCATTTAGAACACTACTTGGCCTATTGCTACTTTAGGCCAGAAAGCATCTGTATTCCATTTGGAAATCTCCATCTCCTCAAACTTTGGACAAATGGAAATCCTTTAGTTAAAGAGTAACTTTAGTTTTGTTAAGAAAAACAATCCCCTCTGGTTGATCGATTTGTACATTGCAAGAACTTTAATAAACTTTGTTGCAGATTCCTACCTGTTTCTGCTCTGAAGAACAAGCTGTATTTCTATGTCAATATGCAGGGTGAATCTGAATGAGTGACTTTAATCAGCTGATGCACTTACAGTTTTCAAATAATGAGATTTGCAGTGTCCGCATCCCTTTAGAAATGATTAGCCCTTTGGGAGTATCTCATCAAAAATGACATTTTTGTTGCGGTGGATGCCTAAAATCTGACTTGTCTTAGTGCAGACTTCGAGGAAAATCAGTGAGCCAGCCACCCAAGCAAGAAAATTACATTTCTGCGGGCGTTCCACACACCAGCTGTGTACAGAACACCGCCAGGTTGTCATATAGCATTGAATTTTACAGAAAAAGACAGCACTGCAGTTTGAAAAAAGGAAATGTCATTTCTAATAACATTCAATTACAATATGGCTTGTACGGCAATTGTATATGCTATATTATTTTTTATATATATATATATATATATATATATATATATATATATATATATATATATATATATATATATATATATATATATATATATATATATATATATAATATAATATTTTTTTTTTTTTTTTTTTTCTATTTCCTGTTTTTTCCCCCATGAAAGTGGAGTAACCCTTTAACTCCACTCTGCCTCTATATAGAGCCGCCTATAACCTCAGAGGATGCTTTGCCAGATTTCATAAGACATGGTCCCCATTGCAGGAGTTCCCTGACACTGCAACATCAAACTAAAGCTGAAAACACATTATGCAATATTTGTTTGATTTTCCTTTTAGGTTTACCTTCAACTGTGTAGTGTAAGGGCTTGCCTGATTGTATACAAATTGAAAGTTTAGGTTTAAACTCCATATCATATGGTTTTGGTAAATTCCTTTGGTAAAGGAAAGTTGTACAAGAAAATTGTATAAAGGTTGTATAGTGTGTAGCCAGCTTTAGACTTCCAGGGTTTACATGCTTTCATGAAGACTCTTAAAGTACACTCCATTCATGTAGTTGTCGCTAATATTGTACTAATGCTAAAGTGATTTAAATAATGACATTTAATGACTTTTTTCCTTTTGAGCATCACTTGCTGGATGGATAATATCATTTGATATGACAAGTAGAACAGTCTTCCTTAATGTAATTGTTAAACACTACACAAATGATCTTGCTTGAATTTTTCAGGGAGAGGAGGTGGTGGAGGAGACTGCAACAGAATGTCTATATAAAGCCATGTTGTTTAACATACCTCAATACATGGTAAGTTACATAACTTGAGTCAGTGACCAGTGCTTAGAAATCATTTTTGTATATATTGCCTGCAGCTCATTTAGCTTTGGTGTAGAAAGTCTAGATGAAACTATAACTACACAACAAAGTTGATGTGGCTTAATGGGAAGGTGTGGGACTGTATTGTGCTGATTTGGTCAACCTAAACATGATATTTTTACCTAATTTAGGTGACCTTTTTATTCTGTACAGTAAGGTTTCCCTGTCACTTGAGTCAGAACTACCATGTGTACAAAGATTTTTGGTTGCAGAGCGATTTTTATTTATTTAAAAAAAAAAATTTTTCTCTTTTTCCTATCTGAGCATGAACATATCCATCAGTAATTTGAAAATCCTTTAGTGAAAGAACGGAGAAAATATTTGTCCTTTTTGATATTGCTTAATGTTGTATTAAGCTGGCCACTCGGGTTTAAATCTGATAGTAATTTTGTGATCTAATAATCTTCTTTAGGTTCCCCAACAGCTATGCATTGCAAGGGCCTACATATAGCAGGTTATTTACAAAAGGCAAATCCACTTTGCACTACAAGTGCAAACTACAAGTGCAAAGTGCACTTGAAATTGCACTTGGAAGTGCAGTCGCTGTAGATCCGAGGGGGACATGCAAGGAAGATAAAAAACAGCATTTTAGCTTGCATATGATTGGATAATAAAATCAGCAGAGCTTCCCCTCATTTCAGATCTACCCCTCAGATTTACAGCGACTGCACTTCCAAGTGCACGTTGCACTTGTAGTGCTAAATGGATTTGCCTTTTGTAAATAACCCCCATAGAGTCCATTTAGTTTTTATTTGGGGAATCTCTCTTGCTACGTAGTTGTTGGTAAATTGAAACCCATGGTACAGTTGGATTATCACAGGTGTAGGCATCTTTGGATTGATGTGTTGCATTTCCCTGTGTGAAATGAGTTTTCAAAATGATGTTGCTTCATGTTTCCAGTTGACAGATAATCGAAGTTTTCAGTATCCAAAGTAGTTGTCAGGAACCAAGCAGAATGCTATCTATATGAAACTATGCGGTCTGGTTTTAATCAGACCTTTGCAACTATGATCATTCCGTTGTGTTTCTTGGAAACTTTGATGAGCCGTATTAGTTTCTCATCAGAAATGGAATGATATAAAATGCATTAAGACTTCTATTTGATAACTTATTCCATAACTGTTAATGTATTGGACATGTTTTACTCTGTTTGAACTATTCTCTGTTTAGGGTTTACTATAAGACATTCTCTAGAAGAATAAGTGCTGTATATGTCACCTATTATATGAATAAGTTTGTACCTGTTTTGCAGATTGCCTTGTTGAAGATACTTCTGGCAGCTGCTCCAACTTCCAAAGCCAAGACCGACTCCATTAATATTCTGGCTGATGTTTTGCCTGAGGAAATGCCGTGAGTAGTAGTAAAGTGGGGTAAAGCGATCGTATGTAAGCAGTTGTCAGCAATGATCTAGTTAATAAAGCTTAGTAAATATGTATAGCCAAGCCTTATACTGCATTGCTTAGACTGAGGGGAGTTCAAGTTCCCTTTTGGAGTTCCCCCAAAGTCCATGAGCAGATTAGCTAAAACAAACTTTTGGGCTTTCTTCTGTACATAAGCTGCCTGGCAACATATAGAGCAAGCCAGGTCATTGTGTTAGGGGAAACATTTAACCACAGTTGTCTTGCCTGAGCTGTAGTTCATTGTTTCTTGCTCCCCTTTTCCCAATATTAGCTGGTATAACTGTCAGTGACCATTTTGTATGCAAAGTGGCAGGTCACAGCTAAACCATGACAACTATTTCTGTAAAGGTGATCCAGCATTTTGGAGTGCTGGATCCTTCTGCAAATTTTACATAGTTACATTGGCCCAAGCTGCACCAATGTAACTATGTATGTGCTATGCCTGTGTTATCCCTGTGGAGGCTGCAAATCATTGTAGTTGGCGCCACTACTGCGCTGATTGCTGCTAGCTTCTAGGCTGCCCTGCTACTTGCTGAACATGGGAGTTTGCTCACTCAGTATGGGTATGAGGTGGAGATTGTGACAGCAGCACACCCCACTGCGCTACCTCATCCAATCGGATAATGTTTTGCATTCATTGAGAAAATGCAAAGTGTTCCCTGAATGGTGACCCACGGTAGATTAGTGTGCCGCTCAGGCTCCATCACTGTGGGGAGTAATGTGGGTGATGCCGCGTCTGCTGCAGGAGTGCCAGCAATGATGATGTCCCTCCTGCGCATGGGCACTGGAGACTTCTTCCCGGCAAGGTCCGGCAGTGTCTGCCGGACCTTCAGCCGGGCATTCACAGCGCATGCCCCGCTGACGTCAGCGGCTGCATGCAAAGTGAATATCTCCTAAACTGTACAGGTTTAGGAGATATTCATTTTGCCTACAGGTAAGCCTTATTATAGGCTTACCTATAGGGAAAAGAAAAATGGGTATACAAACCCTTTTTTTTTTTTTTTTTTTTTTTTCTCTCTGGGGGGGCAGACTAGGCTTTCTATTCACAGTATTGTCTTTTGAAAGTTATTTTTTTAAATATGAAAGAGACATAAATGATTTTTTTTTTCATTTCAATTCCTGTTTTTTAAAAGGAAAATGTTTTACTGTAAGTATACATTTTTATGAAAAAATGTCTAATTTAAAGTGACACCAAAGCAATTCAGTCATTTGCAAATAAGAAACTGGATTTTTCTTTCAGTTTTGAATGTTTTTTCTTTTATGCAATACAAAAGTCAAACAAAAGAAAAAATGGAGATAAAAAATATGCAGGGGCGGAAGAAGTTAACTGGGGCTGTTCAGGGTTAATAAGGAGTTTAATAATTTTATTAGATTTAATTTTATTTTTAATATTGTAAACTTGTATGGTTTGTTTGATGTGCATATGATATCCGTTAAAGATCACACATGAATGAAATGGTAAAATACAATGAAGCAATACATTTTTACAATGTATTTACTCAATGATGCTTGTAGACTATCTGCATGTTTCTTTTTACACAGGAGCAGCTGAATTTTGCCAACCACCTAATTCTGCAATCTGTAACACAAAGCAATTTCCGGCTGTCAGTTTGACAGTGTGTAATGGCAGCTGAGAGAGTGATGGCAGGGACGAGTAGAACAGAAGATGCTTCCTAAAAACGGAAATTTTAGGAGATATCTCTTGCATTCAAAATCCTCAAGTGGTTAAGCACAAATTATTTAAAATCTTGTCAACTGTACCACTTTGTGACCAAAGGCCTTTGAAACCAGAGGCATAATGGTCAGAGAGCTGTTTTTATATATATATTTTTTTTCCATGACGGTACAGAAATGGTGTGTGTCTGATCACACAGTTGAGACATATATTTTTGAGCAGCATTTAGTGAATACTTCTTTATGAAATGAGTGTCATCCACTGTAAACTGCAGCTTCTGGCTCCCAGACAGAAAATGCAGTAGTGTCACTGACAAGATCATTCATGTCAGTGAAGGGTGTGTATGAATGGGTAGACACGTGCTTACTCCCCAGAACTTTGAGGCCAGTTGATAGTGTATATTTCAGCAGTCAGGTGCAGGAAGAGATTAAACTTGTGCAAAAGGAGTCTGGCAATTTTAAAATGATCATTGACAAGTGGGTGGAGTTTTAATTTGTATTTTTTTACTTCAAAAAATGGCCACATTTGCAAGTAATTGTTCAATGGAACAAGTCATTAATCTCTGCTTAAAGTATGTACTTTGTGTGCAGTGAAATTAGTAACCTATACTGTAGCAGTGACTGTAAAATGTTTAACATCACTACATCAAATATTGGAACTATTTAAAGTGTTACTAAACCCAGCACCCTGCATTCGCTATATCTGGTCTCCCACAGTACACACAACATGGAAATGCAATAGTTAAACTGCAAAATACCTTTTCTCATCAGCAGTATATAGCAGTCTTGTGACTTCTATCAGTGTTTGGTTAAAGCTTGTAGGAGGAGTTTTCATTCTCCCCTGATTGTCCTATGAGGCTCCAGGACCCCCGACCCTCTGCTGATCACATGTTTTCTCCCAGGGGAAAAAAAACACTCTAGCAAACCACACCAAACTGAGCATGAGCAGTTTGCCCCCAAGGCTCTGTTCTTTCAGGAGATGGTTTAGGGAACTGTGGAAGACGGGGAGGATCAGAGAATACAGGATCACACAGCCTTTTTACACAATGCGCAGGATTGACCCCTTTAGGTTCCACAGGAAGTATAGCAAGCATGCTTTACTGCATATAGAGACTGATTTTACTGTTGTGGGTTTAGTAATGCAATCAATAGAATCATATTTGTACACCCTTTGTGGGGGGGGGGGGGGGGGGGTTAGACATTTGTGTTTCATATATTTTCATGTTGGCTGCTTTCACTTTATATTTTTATACCCTAGGGTCACTGTGCTGCAAAGCATGAAACTGGGGATCGACGTGAACCGCCACAAAGAGATCATTGTGAAGAGTGTATCTGTGCTGCTGGTACTGATACTCAAACACTTCAAGCTCAACCACATCTACCAGGTATAGCGCCCAGAAATGCGTGACAGCAATACAAATTTCTGTTTTCTAGGAGTCTGCCTATTTTTTATTAAGTTTGAGAAGTGTAATCTAAAACACTCAAGCTTGTTTTACACATGCCAGAAACTTCATTTATCTTTTAGTGAAAGGCGCTCACAGAATCGTACTAATTGATGACAAGAGCCTGCAATTGTGTGTAATGTTTACTCCACATATGTATTAAGCGCTACCCCCATAGGAGCCGCTGAATTGTTTCGTAATTTCTTTGCACACCTGGAGATGACACACCTCGCTCACCCAGTACTAAAGCTGGCCATACATTTATACAAACTTCTTGTTTAATTTCCTTTTGATTTACCTTAAACCAGTGACGTAGCTACAGGGGTCTCGGGGGTCACAATGAAGCCCCTGCTCCAGGGGGCCCATGTGGCTTGTAGAGCGAGGCTGTCAGATCAAACTCCCCATTGTGCATCAGACAGTGTGTTCAGACAGTGAACCCACTCAGCAAAGTGATAGTGAAGAAAGGAGAGTACTGTGCGCTCTGCCTCCCCTTACAGTGCAGTATCCAGCTTTGTGATTTGAAGGTACAGTACTGCTGATTTTTTTTTTTTTTGAAAGGCTGTGTGTGTTTTTGTGATTTGTGTGTGTTTTATATCTTTTGTATGTATGTGTGCAGAGCATTCCACCCATCCCATGACACACTGCAGAGCATTCCACCCATCCCATGACACACTGCAGAGCATTCCACCCATCCCATGACACACTGCAAAGTATTTCACTCAGTGGTGTTACTACCAGAGTCCACGATTGCACTTTTGACCAGGCCCTGGCGTTCCGCCACCATTGGGGCTCCAAGAAGGCACGAAGAGAGCCTGCTGCTGAATATGTGAAAGGGTCTCACTGCAAGGTCGTAATAAAGAGCTCCACAATGGGAGTAAATGGGCCCAGGCATAATAAGAGATAGCCATTCCATGTGGTAACCAACTATGGCTTGCCATTTTATATGATGGATAGTCCAAATACTTGAACGTTTTCTAAATCTAGGTTCTGAAGCCTTACACTGAGACTCCTGTCCCCTCGGTCTTTGGATGCAGCAGGGTCCCATAGGGGCATCCAAGCCGGTTGGGTGGGCGGCAACTCAAATATTAGCACTATGTAAGGTTCATAATGTATTAGACACCCTTTCAAGTCATTTCTATGTATGTAATTGAATGCATTAATTTGATGTTAACACATTTCAATTTTTTTATTTTTTTTATTTTACTGGATCAGGTCGCCTATTGTCTGGCGTCTGGTCCAGTTTGTGTTCCCTTTTTTTTGTTTAAACTGTATGAAAACAATAAAAACTTAAAAACTTGTTGAACGTAAATGGGCCCAGGCACAGAGGGAAGGGCCTTGGGACCAGTGGGTCATGTTTTTTGCACCAGGGCCCTGAAGGTTCTAGTTACATTTCTGCCTCAAACTATGTAGTGCAAGGGACTGCCTAACTACAAATTGAAAGTGTTTGTTTAGGTTTGACCTCATATTATATTCTTTGCTAAATCTAAGGGAAAAATGTATAACATATGGGCAGCCTTACCAACACCCTTTTGAGGTATTGCAAAGAATCAAGTGTAGCCTAAAAAAAGAAACGATTAGCAAGTGTTCTTGCACAAACCATCAATAAGGTAATGTTACTTTGAGAGATCTGGTTAAACACCTGCAGTATTCTGACTAACAGTAATTAACTGAATGGCATTTACCTAGCAACAGTATATAAAGAGTCCTAACTTGCTAGAACAGTCCCAGTTTTATCCTAGTGTCTGAAAAAACAAAGCGTTGGCTGGCAAAGTTGGGGCCCTTGAAGAAAGCACAACAATTCCAAGCAGACAACAGATTAACATGTATGATATTAGTCTCTTGCCAGTCCCAGGGCACCCTCCTCTGGGTCTTCGGACACTTGCAGTGATTCAGTAAAAGTCCAGTTCAAGTCAGACAGGGATAGAAGTTGCTGTTGATCTCTCTTTCAATTCCACTGAGACAGTCCCTCTTTTCCTTCCTTACAAGTGGTGGGAGTACTCTTTTTAGTACAGTCTGATCTCACCAGGCACTCAAATAATTCCCTTCCAGGGAGAAGGTTCTTAGTCTGTTTGCGTCTGAGTTCTCACCCAATTGTGGTCAGCTATGGCAGGGATGCATTCATCCAGCAGCAGCTCAGTTCCTTTTTTCACACACCTGCTTGCTTCTAGAACCGTCCCCTCACATGTATCATTGCCCAAAGTATGATGTCAGCAGCAATCTATGATCATCTATTTTCTCCTGGCAGAACAGCATCAGATGACTCCAACAAACTCTGGCCACACACCACTGTCCACCCCCCCCCCCCCCCTTTCACTACAACCTTGCGGTGCCCCCTCTCAGCTGCTCGGCAGAGGAAAATGGTTTCAGCGGCACATGGTTGCCACAGTGGATTCCTCCATGCACTCTGCAGGCTGATGACACAACAGAGCTTCCTCTCTTCAGCAGCCTAGTTCACCCCCTTCCACATTACATCAGCCAATCACCATTCTCCAGACCCATCCAAAATGGTTGCCCCTTCACTTTAGAGACTCCATAGACGAGCAAAGTGGCCTCCATAAAGGGTTAATTTACCTTTACCAAAATCTGTCTATGCAGATAAGGGTTGCTGTAGATGAAAATAACTGTGCAGCTTTGATCAAAATTAAATAATATCCCTTCTGTAGGTGTAGACCATTTTATGTGTATGTATATATGTGTGTGTATATATATATGTATATGTGTGTGTATATATATATATATATATATATATATATATATATATATATATATATTATTTTTTTTAATATGAAATCCTCTGGATAATTTTAGTTTCACTTTAAATCCTTCTGTATGTGTTGCCCAGCAGTATGTAGCCTTGCTCAGCTATTCTTCTGCTTTTGTAGTTTGAATACATCTCCCAGCACCTGGTGTTTGCTAACTGCATCCCTCTGATCCTGAAATTCTTCAACCAGAACATTATGTCCTACATCTGTGCAAAGAACAGGTGAGAGCAGATTTTTTTATTTTACCAAGATTCTATTTAGTGACATAAATAACATACTGTCTGAGTTGTAAAACGATTTGCCGCTGAGCCAGGGTGTGAAGTATTTTATCCAAATTTAATTCAAAATTTTAAAAGACATATGGTTCTGTGTACTCTAATACCATCCACCAGTGCTTGGATCTATAAAAAAATTACTGAAGCTGCTGTATCCAAAATGCAATATAAGCACTTGGTACATATTTTAATCAACTCTATACAGTGCTGTTGATTAGTGTATATAAATCTATATGCATTCAACTGAAAAAAAAAAAAAAAAAAAACACAGATTATACAATATTGCAAAAATAAAGTGTCCATTTATCAAAATTCCACAAACACTGTGGATATCTCCAACAAATTCAGGCTCTATGCCCTTCAAGCGGAGTTCCACCCAAAAATGGAACTTCCACTTTTCGGAATCCTCCACACACCCCCTCCCCTTCGGTGTCACATTTGGCACCGTTCAGGGGGGAGCATATACCGATCTAACACAGGTATTTTGCTCTCACTTCTGGGCATAGAAACCCGAGTCATCCACGGGTATCTACGCCAATTCCGTTCCACCTACCCTCCCCCCGCTGTCTTCTGGGAGATGCACTGCTCCCAGAGGAAAGACAGCCGGGACCAGTGGTATCATGCAGCATGAGTCGCACATGCGCAGTAGCAGCTTCACTTCCTGATTCCCTTACCGAAGATGACGGCGGCAGCAGCACCTGAGAGCCGAGGGAGAGATTGGGTGAGGACATCGCGGGCGCCCTGGACAGGTAAGTGTCCTTATTTTTAAAGTCAGTAGCTGCAGTATTTGTAGCTGCTGACTTTACAAAAAAAAAAATTTGGAACTCCGCTTTAATACAGTGTCCGTATCATGGATCCCATAAAAGTGCTTTCGTGTTCACTTCTTGAATACATGCAGACAGAATGCAGTGTTCCAGTGATTCTCCACCGCCAACACAGAATTCACCAGATTTATATGACCACTCACTACAGCAATGGTCTTAAAACTGCAGCCCGGGGGCTGGATGTGGCCCATTGCTTGCCTTTTTCTTGCCCTTGGGGCACTATTCTTCTCATTGATACAAGACATTATTCCTCCTCCTGACACCAATGATAGGGCACAATTCTTTTCACTGACACCAGTCGTGGGTCACGATTTCTTCTTCTGACACGAATGATGGGGGCACTATTCCTTCCTCTGACACCAATGATGGGGCACTATTCCCCCCCCCCCACACTGGCACCAGTGATGGGGCACTTCCCCCCCCCCCCCCACTGGCACCAATGATGGTGCACTATCCCCCCCCACTGGCACCAGTGATGGGGCACTATTCCCCCCCCCCCACTGGCACCAGTGATGGGGCACTATTTCCCCCCCCCCCCCACTGGCACCAGTGATGGGGCACTATGCCTCCCACTGGCACCAGTGATGGGGCACTATGCCTCCCACTGGCACCAGTGATGGGGCACTATGCCTCCCACTGGCACCAGTGATGGGGCACTATGCCTTCTCCCACTGACACCAGTGATGGGGCACTATGCCTTCTCCCACTGACCAAAGTTGCTGTTTATTTTCTTTACTTCCACTGGCCATAGTCCGGCCATCATAAAGTCTCAAGGACAGTAAAATGGCCCTTAGTTTAGAAAGTTTGGAGACAAGTGATTTTATGTCAAAATAGAGGAAGACCGCCATAGTGTGAAACCTTTAAAAAAACAAAATTTTTCCATAAACCACTTTTCACATTGCCTACACGCATTAAAAAGTGCTATGCCTTGCACTGAGGTGTATTAGCTGTTTGCTGACATCAAGAGTACTAGGGTACCTTCTCTATATGCTGTGGCCACAAGCGGTCCTTTCCTACTCGTCCCTGGGTGTATAATGCGTCACTTTTGGGTGTAGTGTGGAAAGGACCGCTCATGGCCACAGGATATGGATCAGTACTCTTGATGTCTGCAAACAAGGGAATGTATCTTAGTGCAAGGCATAGCACTTCTTTTTTTTATTAATTTTTTTATATTTTTTATTAAAAGGTTTTATACATATGTATTTTTTTTGTTTGTTTGTTTTTGATACTTACAACCAAAACAGTTGGCACTGTAAAACAGGATGGCTCACATTACAAAGATGTTACAACTGATCACACATCTTTTACAGAATTATTTGCATACTTCTAATGATTCTTACTGCTCATATAATATAACGAGCAGTAACATGTTAACACACATGTCAATGTCCATCGCTTATGAACAATATATACAGCATATACATGTATATAAAAAACACAGCATTCTTACTACCAGTAGCGAGGTATACTTCGAGAAACCATAGATGCAGCCCTATACCAGTGCCTCTAAACCAAAACTAAAATCAGACTTGCAACTTTTTTTTTTTTAAGCCTGATAACTGTTGATTTGTTCGGACTGTGAAAGATATACAGTTATTTTGATTTTTGCCCCCCTACACATGTCTGCAGCACTATGATATGCCTTGCAGAATCTGCAGGGAGACGAGGGCCATTGTAGCCAACCCTGGTACTTAAGTCCAAGGGTCCCATAGTTTATTAAATTTAAAAGGGGTACCTCTAGATTTCAAGATATGCCTTTCCTTGAGTAAGGTAGTATTTACTTGGGTGCACCCATAGGCGTGCGCACAGGTTGTGCCAGGTGTGCCTGAGCACACCCTAATCACACTGCGTGGTGCATATTTACAATGTTTAGACCACTGATATTTCACCAAATAAAAAAAAAATCTTTTTTTTTTTTTTTTATTTCTCCTAAAAAAATAAAAAAAAAATAATGAAAATAATATTGTAACTGCCCTACTAACACCAATCTCTGCCCTTATGACACCGTCCACTTCTCTACTGACACCGTCAGTATATACACATGCACACACATGCATATAAGCTTTGGGGTGCACACCCTAATGCAATAGCCTGCACACACCTATGGGTGCACCACTCCTCAAACTTAAGAGGGAGAGGGGCTATCCAATACATTTACGTGCCAAACACAACGGGGTATAAATAGTTCTTCAACATGAAACCCTAGAACACACGTCAGAAGGTCATTTTGAATAGAGACCTGAAAAGCTTGATAACTGATATTTTTTTCCAATATCTTACAAGCTTGGGGCGCCTCCAGAACATATGCAGATGGTCAGCTGTAGTACCCCCACATCTGGGACAGTCTGAGTACTCTCTACAATGCAATTTAAATACCGTATTTATCGGCGTATAACACGCACCCAAGTTAAGGAGGGAATTTTAAGGAAAAAAACTTTTAGGAGTAAAGTTTAAGGAAGAAAGACTTACATTAAAATGCCCATCAATGCAGCGTTATCGGTGTCCATCTGCAGCCTTGTCAGTGTCAGTGCAGCCTTGCCCCAGTGTCCAGCGCAGCCTTGTCAGTGCAGCTTTGTCCCAGTGCAGCCATGTCAGTGCAGCCATGTCAGTACAGCCTTGCCCCAGTGCAGCCTTGCCCCAGTGCAGCTTTGCCTCCATGCAGCCTTGCCCCCCCGTGCAGCCTTGCCCCCGTCCAGCTTTGTGGGATCGCCGCGATCCCTGCCGTCATACACAGCCCTGTGTAAATTTAAATATGGCGCCGAGACTGCAGTGTCTCGCCGGAGCGCTGATACACATAGCCGAGAGTCTTCGGGTTTTCTCGGCGCCGCTTACAGTCCCGCCCAGTTCCGCCCTATGGGCGGGACTGTAAGCGGCGCCGAGAAAACCCGAAGACTCTCGGCTATGTGTAGCTCCGCTCCGCCGAGACACTGCAGTCTCGGCGCCGTATTTGAATTTCCACACGGCTGTGTATGTCGGCGGCGATCGCGGCAATTGCCGCGATCGCTCCGATCACACACAATTGGGGGGGGGGTATCGGCCTATAACACGCACCCACGATTTTCCCCTGATTTTCAGGGGAAAAAAGTGCGTGTTATATGCCAATAAATACGGTAGCTTAGGGGGGCTTCTATGAACCCGATGAATAACAAAAAGTTGTGACAAACGCTGAGTTGGGGAAATTGAGACCAATGGGACCTGTTCTAAAATAGACTGCCATATTTCACCATCTACTGTCAGGATATCAGATGACCAGTCCCTTCTGCCTTGAACCTGCACTGTACTTTGATAACAGTGCACCAATGACCCGTAGAGCGAGGATATAAGACCTTTTTTATCAGTAACATTAGCTATTTGAACAATTAGTGGGGTATCGATCTGTTTGAGGAATGTAGAACTAGCCTGAGTAAAAAGTGCATGGTGAAGCTGGAGGTATTGAAAAAAAAGCAGGAATTGGGGACACTGAACTCTTCCTGTAAGTCTGTGAACAGGATAAGAGCACTAACATATACTAATACATCACCAAATAAATCATAAAAATTCATATCAAATATAAAATAATATATAAAGGCCATAAATTCCAGTGAACAAATAAATATATAACGTTCATGTGAATCCAAGTAGGTTTTTTCCAGTGCAACCTCAACTTAATCGGATGTGCAGTATAAAGTGGCAAGACAAACATCAGTGCAAAATTCGTGCTCCCCTCTGTGTGCCCTCCCACTCACCGGAGATCCAGGACTCCCATAACAGAAGTCGGATGCACTTTGAGAGGGTGGCTGGGCTTGGTAGTCCCACTGGCTGTATCACTGCAGCTTGCGTTGTCCTCGCTGGGCCATCAGAAATTCCGGAATCCCACTGAGAAAACGATATGAGGACTGCTGGGCTCTGTGGTCCCGCAGACTGTAACTCCAGCTACAAAAGGTGTTGTCCTCAACGAACCTCCAGGGATGGGTACAAATTGCAAAAGAAGCTATATAGTGTAATTCTGTATATTGTATAAAATCCAAACTATCAGATCATCCACTCCTTATTAAAACATTAAAAACAGGCGTCTTCAAACTACGACCCTCCAGTTCAGGAACTACAATTCCCATCATGCCTTGTCATGTCTGTGAATGTCGGAGTTTTACAATGCCTCATGGGATGTGTAGTTCCACAACAGCTGGAGGGTCGTAGTTTGAAGATCCCTGATTAAAAACAATGTGAAACCGGAAGTAGCCGTTAACCCTTTCACTGCCAGAGCCGTTTTTGCGTTTTTTGCAAACATGTTTAAAAAATTATTTTAGGCCTGAAGATTACACAGAACCCAAACTAATTGTATATTTTCTGAAAGCATATACTCTAGAGAATAAAATAGTGGTAGTTCCATTTTTTTTTTATGTCACACAATATTACCGCAAAGGTCTCAAATGCAAAATTTCAGTAAAAAACACACGAACGTGAATTTTAGGGCAAACAAACGCAATAAATCCCCCAAATTTTTGGTAAAATATATAAAAGGCGAGGTTGCATCGAGTAAATGGATACTCAACATGCCAAACCTTACATTTTTGTGTGCCCAGGAAATGGTGTATATGTGGGGTGGTTTTATGTGCTTGGGTGTAACTTCTTTTTTATATATTTTTTATTTTATTTTTTTTACTTTTTGTCCCCTATGTGATTGGGGGGGGGGGGGGGGTGTCACCTATATGATGATTTTTCGGTGACAGGTTCTCTTTATTAAGAACCTGTGCTTCACTAAATGTTTTGTAATGTAGATTGCATTGCAAAACATTATTTCCGGGCTGAGCTAGCTGGGGACACCGAGAGCTTCACCCAGAAGTGACATCAGAGACGGCGCTTTTCGGGTCACAAGAAGAAGGGAAAGCAGAGCACCAATAGATAGATTCATGCATTGCTTGAATCTATCTATGGCCACCGCTGCCACCCCCTATTCAGGCACCCAGCCCCTTTTTAGAGCCATAGGCATCAAAAAAGGTGACTTGCTAGCGCCAGGTCGCTCAGCTTTGTTAGAAAAGCGAATGAATATTACCCGCCACCTGATTGGCTGAAACGACAGACGCTGTGATTGAACGGCTATCAGCCGTCCAATCATAGCAGAGGACATGAAGAGAGAACGGAAGAAGACATCGAGGAGCTGTCCCACCAAGACAGGGTAAGTGCAGATGGCATGGGGCACAGTGGCGGCAATTGATGGGCACAGTGGCGGCTGCAATTGGGGTTTTTTTTCAGAATTTTTCAGTTTGTGCCCCCCAATAAATTTTGAGCACCAGCCGCCACTGCTCTAAACATCCGAAGAGATATGTAGTTTTTTTCCAGAATCCTCCCTCCTATGATCTAGAATTTTATATTAAAAAAAATAAAAAAAATCTAATTTTACAAGGCCTCTGGGAGGTGAGATTTCAGTACTTGAGTTCAGGTCTTCACATCTGCTGTAGATATTACAGTGGGTGCCACACTCACTTATGGACTTTTAGTTTATTTTACATATTGTAGGGACTTTCGTTCACATCCTGTCCACAAGACACAACAGGAGGTATGTGGAAATACCCCCAAAGGAAGGAGGAATACCTCTCGTAGACTGGTGTTGTCATAACCGGTTCTCTTTTTGAAAGGATTCCCTCTAATTCTGTTCTGGTAACAAATGTAAAAAAATGAATTTCACATTACATTCTGTTCCAGTGACAACTGTCCCGAGTGCAGTTTCCCGATGGGGACACAGGCGGCAAAAAAATAAAAGTACTAGACGTGAGTTCTAACTGGTCCTAAATTAGATCAGCCTCACAAGGGAGAGTTGGGTATGTTTTACTAATTTGAAATGCAAAGAAAGAAAAGTGCTGAAATCTCTCTAGTGCCTTATTCCATTTATACCATCCATTTCAATGAAGTATGCCCAGGGCTTGGTGTATTTAAAACTCCTCCAAAATGTATGTATTGCAGCTGATCAGTCCTTTGATGTGCTGACTCATGAGGAAATGGATTGAAGAGTTGTACTGAATGTTTGTTTTTTAACCCCTAAAGTGTATCCAAACCCAAGAACAAAGTTGTATATTGCAGCTTACTAGTCCTTAGATATGTGGTGACTACATTGGTTTTTATTTTCTGACTTTTTTTTTTTTTCACCTGGTGAACCTGCCAGTAAATACTTGTTTAGACTTGGCAGGTGTGGGCTGCCCTGTGCATATAGTGCGATGATGTGCAAAAAACCTGTGACCTGTTAAACTGTGCAGGCTTTACAAAAGAGTCTTGTTTACAGCAGACCAACTGCCTTTCTTCTGAACAAGGCAGTATACCTTAAAATGTTCCACTGCAAAGAGCAGCTCCGATCCTCCTCTTCTCAGGTCCCTCACCGGCATTGCTGGCCCCTCCCTTCTGCCGAGTGTCCCCAGAATAAGCTGCTTGCAATGGGAGCGCCCCAGCAAGCTCGCTCCCAAGCCGCGGTTCTGAATGTCCATTCACAGTCAGAGCTGCGGTCCGTCCCGTCCTGTCTTTCTCCTCTTTGGCTCACTGGCTGTAATTGACAGCAGCAGTAGCCAATGGATCCCACCGCTGTCTCAACCAACCAGTGTGGAGGGAGAGTTCCTGGAGAACCAAGGCTCTCGTGCACATCGCTGGATCAGGGTGGGGCTCAGGTAAGTATTGGGGGGGCTGGGGTGACTGCTGCACAGAGGTTTTTTGAGGCTTTAGAATCACATTAACCTACCAGCATGTCTTTGGAGTGTGGGAGGAAACAGGGCACAGGGAGAACATGCAAACTCAATGCTGGTAGTGCCGTTGTGTGGTTTCGAACCTATGACCCTAATGCTGCTAGGCAGAAGTGCTCATTTTACAATATGTGTCTTTGAAATGATAGTGTTTAAAAGTGTATCAAACCCATTTTCTTTTTAGTTTTGGATAGATTAGGGCATGGTAAAATCTCTTGACATATGTGTCTTATTTATATTTTATATTTATTCAATGTCTTATTTAAATCTCTTCCTTTTCTTAGCATCTGTCTTCTTGACTTTCCATCCTGTGTCGTCCATGAATTGCCAGAGCTGACTGCTGAAAGTCTGGTAAGAAATTTGTAGATCTCAGTATATTTCAGCCCGTAGTATAGGGGTTACCTTTCATTAGTTTAGGCTATAGTGTATGCTAGAGCTGCACGATTCACAACGAGAATCACAATTTTTTTTTTGCTTAGCGGTGTAACATCTTTCACATTATTAAAAAAAAAGGGCTAACTTTACTATATATATATATATATATATATATATATATATATATATATATATATATATATATATATATATATATATATATATATATATATATATATATATATATATATAATTTTTTTTTTTTTCCCCAAATAAATGATTGCATTTGAAAGACCGCTACTCAAATACAGTGTGACAAAAAATATTGCAACGACCGCCATTTTATTCTCTAGGGTCTCTGCTAAAAAAAAAAAAATATATATATATAATGTTTGGGGTTCTAAGTAATTTTCTAGCAAGAAATATAGATTAACGTTAAAAGGTATATTTAAAAGATATTAACTTTTAAGCCACAAGTATCAAAAAAGGTTTGTAAGCCACAAGTATCAAAGTCAGCTGCTGACTTTTAATAATCGGACACTTACCTGTCCTGGAGTCCAGCGATGTCTGCACCGCAGCTGATGTTTCCATCAGTTGTTGGGTGCATGCCGCCTCCATTGCAAGTAAGGGAACCTGGCAGTGAAGCCTTATGGCTTCACGCCGGGAACCCTACTGCCCATGTGTGGGGCTCCGCTCCTCTCTCCTACTGGGGAAGGAGGAGGGAGCCCGGGTGTTGACGCCCATACCCACAGCTCAGGCTCCTGGAAGTGGGAACAGGATACCTGTGAAAGACGGGTATCCTGTAACCCCCCCCCCCCCCCCCCCCAAATGTGTGGGGGGGGGGGATTACAACAAGCGGAAGTTCCAGTTTTGGGTGAAACTCCACTTTAAGGCCCTTTTTTACACGGGCTTTCCGATCAGGTACACCTGTCAGTTTTTCAGGTGGACCTGATCGGACGCTCCATTCAGCCCTATGGAGTGGTGACATGTCCACTGACATCCACTGATATCCAATCCTGTCCGTGAAATTCAGATGGATGGAAACCCCATTTTCCATCTGTCTGGAGAATCGGATCAAAATAAAAAAGCACTAAACATTGTATCTCTTCCCTTCTCTATCTCTCAGCACTGAGGAATGTTGATAAACATTTGTCTGCTTTTTTGTTTTTGACAGCCCAGCTCTGCACGGTTTACATAGAATCTTAGAAATGGCTGATTAGCATCATGGGGGGGGGGTTGAATCGAGATCGAAATTTTTTTTTTATTTAACAATTAATTGTGCAGCTCTAGTGTGTGGCTCTCTTTCTTCTTTTTTTGGAAAATATGGCTTATTTAAAAAAACAAGAAATATTACAATAAAGGCAAAGTGGCAGTTGTGTCTATAACTCTTAAGGTATCTGCCTAAAAAAAAAAAAAAAAGTTCAGTACAAATATTTGGCAGTGGTGTGTTGTGCTTGGGGTTGCGGCTTCATTAAATAGCTGTTCTCCATCTGACCTGAAATGTTGGCGATGGATTATAGATGTGACCTAGCCACTTTTTTTTTTCTTAATATTTTCTGGAGATGCTGGGAGCTGCAAGTGCTCTGTGTCAGGTAACCTTTTTTACTTGACATTTCTTTAATTATCTTATCTTCTGAGTATTTGAAGTATAATCTGGCTAGTAATTTACAACAGACAAGTTCCCTTATTGCTTAGAAAGAGATATGGGAGACAATTATTAACTTTCTGAGGGTAAGGAATGATCATTGATCTATGTCTATGCAAGAAATCTTCCACTACTTTTTTTTTTTTTCCCTTGTGCTTGTCTTGTATGACATAGATGTCATAGACACGACTCTGGTCACGTGATTTGTAGTAACTGGGCAATGGCCACATGCTATACCTGGTTTGGTGACTGTACCATGTGCAGTAAATTACGGATATGAAAACTATAATTCTACACAAGCAGTAAATTCATTTGAAACCTAAGATGAGAAGAACCTTTTAAGCTAGTTGCTTATGGGGCTTACCTTTTTTTCTTTTAACTAGAATGTAGTGTTTTTGTGTTTTGTTTTTTACACTATTTATTTTTTATCTTTTTATGATTTCTTCTGACATTATCTGTTTTGCTCTGGCTTTTGCAATGGTTATATAATGGAGCTTAAGTTTTAGGAAGATAATGTTTGCATTCCTTTGCATTTTTTTAATGTCAATATGGCCATAGATGGATTGGAATTTGTCTGATTTCAGCTGGAACCAGCCAAATTTCAATCCTTGTATGGCCGTTCTCTTGATCGAACGATTGACTTCTGTCAAATGGGAATGTTGGAAAACTTTTCTCGATCAGCTGATCCCTCCATCCACCTCGCTTGTGCAGATGAATCTGTTTTTTTTGATCAGCCCACCCACTGATCAAAAAGAGAAAAATATCAGCCACCCACTGATCAAAAAGAGAAAAATATTAGTCTATGGCCAGCCTAATAACACTGTTCCTCCCAGTGCAAAAGCAGAATGTTGCAAACTGCTGCATTATGCTGACATCAAGTGGTCATTTTGGTGTACTGCAGTCAGTATTCTGTGCAAGGCTGACCTTACAGGAAAACTTATTGTGAACCGTCTTCACCCAATCCACTGCCAGTGATTTATTTTATTTTGCACAGCACTTTACTTGTATACTGTTGTTTATATATACCTGCCATTAATGTAATGTCCAGTGTTACTTTGCAGCACTGTACAAAGTAAGGATATATGATTGTTTATATTAACATGAAAACCGGTTCTGCCCAAAGGTGCTTATGATATAAAAGGAGTGTAGGGAGATACTACATACAAAAGATGTTTGCATTCAGTAGTTGTGTTGTCAGTTAAGTTTAGTGTACCAAGGTTATATACACTTTCAGAAAGATTTTGAGGCTGCATGTGAAATAAACAGGTCAGGATAAAAGTGGGAGCTGCCATTGCTCAGTAGTTTTGAAGGTATAATCTTTAAGAATTTAATTTCCTCCTTTTTGGCTGTGCAAGTCATGGACCCAGAAAAGGAATTGCCTTTATATACACGTTTGGTGTGGGTCAGTAATTTACTAGTAATTTATGTAGGAATAAGAATGACAATCTTGCAGCATGGAGAAACAAGTCAGTAATGACAACTTCCATATTTACATCTAGGTAAATTCCACTAAAGACTGGAGGGTGGTAAATGACTGATAACACATAGAGGGAGATTTTTCTTAAACTGGAGCACTCAGAATCTGGTGCGGCTGTGAACAGTAGCCAATCGACTTCTAACTTCAACTTGTTCAATTAAGCTTTGACAATTAAAACCTTGAAGCTGGTTTCTATGCAGGGCTGAACCAGATTTTCCACGCTCCGGTTTTAGTAAATCTCCCCCCGTAGAAAAGATTTCCACAGGAATGAAGCAGTATGGGAGTGGGTCTGGAGATATGGTGACCTGTGAAAAAAAGAGAAGGGTGTGGTAGCGGAGCAAAGGTTCACGTTTATCTAAACTTAAAGGGGTTGTAAAGTCAGAAGGTTTTTTTTATCTTAATGCATTCTATGCATTAAGATAAAAAGCCTTCAGTGTGCAGCAGCCCCCTAATACTTACCTAAAACCCATCTCTATCCAGTGATGTCCACGAGTGTCTTGGCCGTCCAAGACTCTCCCTCCTGATTGGCTGAGACACAGCAGTGACGACATTGGCTTTCCGCTGCTGTCAATCAAAGTCAGTTAGCCAATCAGGAGAAAGGTGGCGAGGCTGGGCCGCGGCTCCATGTCTGAATGGACACAGGGAGCTGTGACTCGGCTCGGGTGCCCCCATTGCAAGTTGCTTGCTCTGGGGGCACTTGACAGGAGGGAGGGGCCAGGAGCACCGAAGAGGGACCTGAGAAGAGGAGGATCCAGGCTGCTCTGTGCAAATCCACTGCAACAGAGCAAGTAAGTATAACATGTTTGTTATTTTTTTATAGAAAAAAAAAAACAAGACTTTACAATCGCTTTAAGGAGATTCAGGAAAGTAGTATATTGGCAAGAGGAGCTTACAGTATTTCTACTACAGCTCTGAATTGTACCTTGGTGTTGGAACTGGGAAAAGACTTGTGAGTTTGACCTGCTGTATTCATAGTCGGTTGTTTGGCAAAGTAGAAGGCAATAAAAGGGGAGCATTAATAGTGTATGAACTTGTAAACAAAATGAGTGCAAGGTCAAAAATTATCTGTGAGTGCTCGTTCACACATTTGTTGATCGTGGAGAAATGCTCATTAACGAGCTGATGGCATTTATGATTCTAGTGGGAAATGCTTAAAGGGAAAGTGATGTAGAGGAAATGATCTGCTTTTGAGGCGTGGTTAGGTTGTGGTGTGATAGCAGACATTTTTGTGAATTCTTAGCAAGATGGATTTGTATACATTGACCTCTTTGGCACCATCCTGTCCTATAACAACACTGGCTAGCACCTAGGAGAGGGAGATTGAAATGTTACAAAGAGATACATCAGATAAGATGGTCCCTTTCATTCATGCTAAGATTTAGCTCCTCTTCCTTTTGCAATGAAGAGTTTTGATTTATATTGAATCAAACAATACTGAAATCTAAAGAAGCGAAAGGATAATAGATTAAAAAAGGAGGGAACCTGAAATAAATGTGCCAAAAGATAGAAGATGATCTATCCAGTGGATGTTGTACCAAGCAACAATTGTAGATTTGTCAAAAACCTAAGAACTATCTCTGCTAAAAGCTACATGAAATGTATAAATCGTCAGCTAACATCACCTTCATTAAATACAAATAAACAATAAATATATAAAACATGCAACTTGTTATAAATCTGCAAAACAGTATATAGAAAAAAAGTCCTTGGGAGAAAAGGCCAGAAGGGAGAGTGTCCTAGCACCAGCCTCGGTGTGACAGATGGAACCACACACCAATACAGTGATCAAGCAATTCTCCTTCCCGGAAGGAGTGGACCCTCTTATTATAGAGAGGTCAAACTCGCTGGATAAGATTTTCATTCAAAACGCATGTAAATTAAAAAGAGAACAGAAGTAGGTTCTTTAATGACATGGTGCTACTTTTAGACAGAAGAAGTAATTGTAATAAATCTCACTTAATCTTTCTTCTCCTGCTTTGCACTGCCTTGCTATGCAACAGAATTGATAAGTGTGAAGCAGCAAGGTCAGTATTGGAAGGATGAGGTTGAGTTTTATTCTAACATTACATGGACTGTGTGAACATCTTTTTCTAATGTGTTTTCAGGAGTCAGGAGACCATAACCAATTTTGTTGGAGGAATCTTTTCTCGTGCATCAACTTGCTGAGAATCCTTAACAAGCTCACCAAGTGGAAACATTCCCGGACCATGGTAAGTGTCCAACCAAAAGACAGATATCATGCTGAGCATTTATATGATGTACCTCCTAGATTCAAAGAAGACTGCACATGTGCTATAAATGCACAAATCCTACTGATAAACACAACAAAAATACATGCTAATTGTATCCATCTGTATGCAGAAATACATTTTATGTAAAATCCTCCATACTATCTATATGGATGTTTGGTAGGGTTGTTCCTCAGCCAGTGTTTTTGCTCTGGACTGTGGCTATTTTTCGAAACATGAGCTTTAATGTGCATCTGAAAGCAAAACTTTCTTTCTCCTTTTTTTTTTGTTTTTTTTTTTATAGCTTTGGAAAATGCAGTTACCAAATTAGAATTTCCTATATGTTATCGGTCTTTGAGCGGAAGTGCCCTCTTAATTGTCACTGATGCTAGCATTTCAATTGGAACATTTTCTCTAACAACCTGTTTTTAGTGACTTTTTTTTTTTTAATGTAATCTTTATTTGTATTTTCATGATTTTGTACGCAAAAATCACAAAACAAACTAATTGAGAGAGATAAAACCAGTCCAAATAGGTAGTAGTCATGGAACACAAAATAAAATCCACTTATGCACTCACTATTGCCCCTAACCTGCAATTTTCTCCACCTTCCCCATTCGAAACAATAATCCTAGCAGGTAACGCACAGAAAGGCCTTATATCGGGTATCTGTGAGATTTTAAATGCTATCTCCCTAGAAGTGCAAGGCAAACATTCCTATATGATTAAATGAGAGAAACTCCTCAATGAAGAAATTCCAATTACACAATAGCAGGCGATATGGTCCCAGGCAGCGAAGAGTTCACTGTGCACACTGTACAAAGAAAATTCCTATAAAATCCTCCTATTTTGGTACATGTCTCCAGATGTCCTCCGCGCCATCTTCCCTACTAGCTCCGATAGATGCTGGCGATGCCAGGGAGCGAAAGGTACTCTTCTACACATTTATTGGAGTTGCCCACTAATTACCCCATTCTGGACCATGGTTCAGCACCTGCTAACCCACCTTTTAGAAACACAAATCCAAGCGACCCCAAAATTCTTTTTGCTAGGCTTATCACCACTAAAGCTTCCAACACCATACAAGAAATTAGTGCGCCATGTACTCACAGCAGCACGCTGCCTCATAACCCTGTATTGGAAACGTCGCACTCCACCCTCTGCTGAAGATCTTTACTCCAGAATTAAAGATGTTGAACTAATGGAGAAAATGACGGCTAGAATGCAGGACAGATTGGAGGCACATAACAAGGTCTGGGAGCTATGGCATCTCTGGGAGGACCCACCATGATCAAGCAATAACCCCACCCATGACTTCTTTACCCCCTTCTCTTCCCCCCTTTATCTTCTTAACTCACATACTCATGCGACTCTTACAGTCTCAGATGACAATTTACGGTTTAATAAACGAATCACCGTTGCACACTTGCCTAAAGAACTGCTAAAAGTTGAATGTTAAAATACTACTGCCACTTGGCATAATCTCAGTGTTTTTGAGTAAATGTATGCTAACAAAGATGTATATGACAATTTATGCTGGTGATTTTCTACGTTTCTTTATACTGTATCATAAATACGAATAAAAATGTTATTTGAAAAAAAAAATAAAAAATCCACTTAACCACCCTACATAGAGGGTATTAAGGCAGCGAGTGCAACATAACTAGTGCTATAACATATGAACACTCACAATAATATCCTGGCTTAGATAAACCAACATATCTCCAAAACCAATAATAACTCAGTACCCAAAACTTGGACATAAGCAAAGATATCAGTGGGAAAAAGTAATGGGAGGAAGAGAGGTGAAGAAGGGAGGGCAGGGGAAAGGGGAGACAAAAAAGGGGTGGAAGGAAGGTCACAAAATAGCACTCTACTGTAAAATAATTTAAGTTATGCTCTAAAAATCTCAGAGGATCTGGTCTAATCTGTCTTGTACAGTCAACCTTCCTTTGAGGTCAATGGCCTTAGATAGTCCTGACAGTATAGGGGATGGGTCAGATGGGGCTGTTTGAGATCCCGGAGGGTCGTGAAGAAAGACCTGGATAGGGAGGTGGGCACATTTGCAGTAAAAAAAAAAATTACGGGGCAACACATTCATCTTTAAGACACTGATTTGGCCCATTCATTAAAAGGTAGTACGGTCCCAACTTTGTAAATCCGCTCATGGTAGAAAGCAGCAGGGCGTAGTTGCAGGTGTACAGCTGGAAGCAATGGGAGGGCAGATGAACCCTAGGTACTTCAGAGAAGTATGACACCAGGTGAAGGAAAACGAGGATTGCAGCTGTGTACACAAATCCGGAGGTATAACTAGAGGGAAAATTTCTGATTTACTAGAATTAATTTTAAAATTTGAGCGAGTCAAAGCCTTAAAGCATTGCCATGATGTTTAGGAGAGCGATCAATGGATCAGAGATTTGGTAAGCACATTGCTTATGTTCCATTGGCCCCACATGAAATCCTTTTAATATCGGGATTCAAATGTATTTTATTAAGCAGTGGCTCAAGGGTAAGGGCAAAAAATGAGGGGGGGGACACCCCTGCCTCATTCTATTGCAAATGGGTAAAGAGCCAGAGAAGATGCTGTTTACCCTAACCCGAGCCTCTGGGGTGCTATAAGGAGACGCTATCCACAAAAGCATATTGGGACCGAGGCCTAACCTGGCCAGCACTGCCCAGAGGTATGCCCAATTCACCCTGTCAAACGCCTTTTTGGCATCTGTAGAAAGCAGCAGACAGGGTGGGATGGTCAGCTCCCAACAGGGCCCAGCGAAGAACTGTTTGGTCAGGGTGGACCACTGTTGGCAGGATATATTTTAAGACGGTTGGATAAAACCCTCGCTAGTATTTTTCATATCGGTATTTAAAAGCCATATCGTTCTGTAGTTACTGGGGATAGTGTGCTCTTTTCCCTTCCTTGGAGATGACCGTAATATGTGCAAGCAACACCTTGGGTACAGCAGTGCCTGATGCTAAGGCATTAAAATAAGCGCACACAGACTGGAAAGAAGTGGGTAGAATTTACAATAGTAAGCGTTGGTGAAGCCGCCTGGGCTTTTCCCCTTTGGGAGGTCTTTAATAACCGCCGCCAACTCCGGGGTAATGGGTGCTTCTAGTTGGTTGCTAACTTGGGTGATGAGCTGCGGGGATTGAGCTTCCTCCAAGTATTGCAGGATGCGCTCGGCTTTCTGAGCCTCCGTAGAGCCAGATAATATGTAGGGAAGGTGGTAGAGCTGGGCATAGTGACAACATTTTGACTTTTCCATCATTGTCTGTCCCTGTGACCAAAAATGATAGTGAATCTTCTTAGCAGGGACGTATCCTGCAATAAAATCTTTTCAGAAGTTCTAACTCATCCATAGTGTATCCAAAACAAAGAAAAAATTGGATTTTGATGCAATTTATTGTGCATTAGATGCAACTTTTTGTCCCATTTACTGTATTTTAAAGTGTAACAACATATGATGTTTCTTTGGTTACAGATGCTAGTGGTATTTAAGTCTGCTCCCATCTTAAAACGAGCATTAAAGGTTAAACAGGCCATGATGCAGTTATATGTGCTGAGGCTGCTGAAGCTCCAGACTAAGTACCTGGGCAGACAGTGGAGAAAGAGCAATATGAAATCTATGTCTGCTATCTACCAAATGGTGCGGCATAGAATGAATGATGACTGGGCCTATGGCAACGGTGAGTAAAACCCCCATAAACACATCATCCATTTACCTTTGTGAATTAATTATAATTTCAGAATTAATATCAAGCATAAATGTGCACACCATTGCAGTATAATGGAAGTTAAAGCAGAGTTCCACCCACTTTTGAGAGGTGGTCTTAAGCAAAAGACCAACTCTCCACCCCTCGTTTTTTTGTTTTTGTTTTTTTTCTTTAGTACCTTTTTTGGCAGTACTAAGTGTTCTTCCGATCCAGCCGGGGCGGCCCAGGACATTGTATCCTCCTCTGCAGCGAGCCACAAGGCTCCACTGCCAGTTTTCCTTAGTTGGAATGGCGGCGCCTGCACCCAATCCGATTTACGGATCGGCCTGGGGGGGGGGGGGGGGCAACATCGCGGGCTCCCTGGACAGGTAAGTGTCCTTACTAAGTCAGCAGCTACAGTTTTTGTAGCTGCTGACTTTTAAAAAAATGTTGGCGGCTGGAACAACGCTTTAACAAAGGTTTTTTGTGTTTTTTGAAGTGATTCTATACAGGTCATGTAAAGAACTCCACAGTTTTTTTTAGGGGTATATAATGTTGTGTTTTTTTTTTTTTTATCTTAATATAATGCATTCTTAGGAAATATATATATTAGTATATGTGTGTGTGTGTGTGTCATACTAAAGTGCTTAAAACAGACGGATGGGGTTTCCATTCACCATCCATCTAGCAGATCGGATTACCAGGAGCGGCCGGTCCATTAGGGGCGCCGGGGCGCCACCCTCCTGCAGGGAGCCGGATTTGTACGTTATTTTTTTTTCAGGTCACATGATTACAGCCTGAGGCTCTAATTGGCTTGAGAAAGGTTGGGCTCGGGGCGCAGAGCATTGCACCCCGAACCCACCCACTTGTGACAATAGCAAATCAATATTCGCTATTGTCTTCTCTCCTCTCCTCCTGGCCTATCATGGCGGATCTGGTTGGCCGGAAGGAGAAGCTGAGGAAGCCGTGGAGGGGTGGGACCGTCACCAACTAGTTTTTTTTTTTTTTGTTTTTTTCATATTTTTTTGGTGGGTGGGGTTGTCTTTGGTGAGATATAAGAGGTCTAAGCAGACCCCCATATCATTTTTTTTTTTTTTTTTTGAGACAGAGAAAGGTACTGAAGATGGTCCCTTTCTGTGTAGCTCTTTACTTGAATGAATTAGGAATCTGTATAGAGATTAATTTCATTCATAAAATGACAGTCTGATATATAGTAACACTCACGGTTACTATATATCAGCTGTTAGTGGCTTTAGGAGCGATTGCTGCTTATATCCACTGTACTGTACTACAGGGGGCGCTTGGTAAACACATAGTTACCAAGCACCCCCCCCCCCCCCCCCAAGCCTCAACTAAAGAAAATCTTCTCAGTCCTCATATTTATTCTGCCCATTATTACTACTCATTTAATTTTGTGATTGCTACTGTGATGTATAGAGGAACATAGGGGATGTCAGCTACTCTAAATATACCACTGGTAAATAAAAAAAAGTGTCCCTGAAATATTTTTGAAATGTTGGCAACTATGCACTTGAGCACTGCCCAAGGGCCACTGGGTCAGTGGGGGCCCCATGAGAGGACCCGGTGATATTAAAGCGGTAGTAAACATTGCTAACATTACTACTTTTTAGAGGCCCTGAGGTAGGTTATACCATAATGTACTAGTATGCGCACAGCACATTAGGGTACACGTACCTGTCAGACTGAGCCCTCCAGCGCTGCGATCAATCTGGTGGGTCCCGGGCGCTTCCATCTTCACCCGCCTTTCTCTCTCTCACACCAAAATCCTCAGCACCAAGCCCATGATGTTCTTAATCCGGCCCTGATGACAGCGCTGGATTAGTGATCTACCCACCCTGAAGCAGACCTGGGTGAGGCCTTGGGTGAAAATATCTTGCTTCAAGGGGGGGGGTTCCTAAAAGTTAGAGGAGAAGGAGGGGAACAAAGCAGTTTTTGGCTATAATGTGGTTTTAGATTGGGGTGCAAACTTGGTGGTGTTAAAGGTTTTTTTTGTGTTTGTTTTTTTATAACAGTAGTGGTTTTGCACGAAGCGGCTCTGATCCTCTTCTTTTCCAGGCCCCCCACTGGCGCTTCTGGCTCCTCCCCCTTGAGCAGTGCCCCAATAGAAAGCTGCTTGCCCGCTCTCTCTTGAGCTGCTGCTCTTTGCGTCCATAAGACACACAGAGCCGCGGCTTGCCCCCCCCCCCCCCCCCGCTCTCTGCTCATGGCTCACTGACTGTTATTGGCAGTCAGTGAGGATTTGGGGTGGGGGGGCTGCTGCACACACGTTTTTTTACCTTCAGCTTGTAGAACTACTTTAAATAACAAAAAAAATAAAATTGAATTTGTTAAATTATTTTTTTGGGGCTACCTTACCAATACATCACATGTCATTACAGTGGTGCCTGTGCTGCAACAGAAGCATGCATAAAGTCATGTATGTCTCGTAGTGGCGGCCCTAACAATTTATATGATCTGGTTCCCTACCTCAGTGGTTAAAGATTTAGATTAGTCACCAATAGAAACTACACTGCTGGAGTAACATTGTATTGTGGACTGGCTGCCTAAGTAAATAATCAATACAGTTTCCTGCCATAAATCTGATTTGTTATCTTTTTTAATATGGTTTTTAAAGCAGTCTTTTGTTTGACTATATTTTCTTTAGATATTGATGCCCGACCTTGGGACTTCCAGGCAGAGGAGTGCACATTGCGGGGTAACATAGAGAGCTTTAACAGCCGAAGATATGAGAAAAACCCCAACTGGGAGTTTGCCCCTGTAGACAACTGTCTGCAGAGTGTCTTGGGCCAGAGGATTGAGCTCCCGGAGGATTTTCATTACACCTATGAGCTCTGGCTGGAAAGAGAAGTGTTCTCCAGGCCAATCCAATGGGAAGAACTTCTGCAGTATTCCTGACTACCAAATGTAGCCATTCGGTCACATCTTGTGTACTATATGGTGCTATTCTGACACTGCACAACAGGGGAAATCCCAGAGTTATATGAGTAACTTGCAGGCATTTTCTCTCCTATGGGTCTAGTTTGAAGAAGAGTGCTTTGGAAAGATCAGAGTCATTTTCTATTTGCACGGAAGTGGAATGACTCTGTTTTTTTTGTCAGTGCTCTGTCTTAGTGGGAACATATCTGTTTGACATGCATCCCGTCCACAGGTTCCAATTACCTGATGCCTTTGATTCAAGTGCCTACACTTATGCTGACCATACACTATAACAAAAATCAGCCGAAATTCAGTCATTTAGTGTGGATAAATCGGTAATCGCTTGGGATGTTTTTGTGCCAAAAAAACGAAGGACAAGTTGGCAGATTTTCTGCCGAACAAACGATAAATTGAAAGGTTAATGTGTTTCCCATCCAAACTGTTTGCACTAGGTATATGTGAAAAAATGAACAAAAAATGTATTCATTTATGTCCACTGAATGATTTATCAGTCATTACATGATGGCACTATCGTTTGTTCTCGTGGCCGAAATGTTTGTTTTTCGAAAATGGGTTTGAACGATTTTTCGTACAGTGTATAGCCAGCATTTAATATGATGTCATACTAGTCGGGTAATTCGTGTCACCATTGGTGTAAAGCAGGGGTCTCAAACTGGCGGCCCTTCAGCTGTTACTAAACTACAAGTCCCATCATGCCTCTTACTGTGGAAGTCATGCTTGTAGCTGTGAGCCTTGCAATGGCTCATGGGACTTGTAGTTTCGCAAAAGCTGGAGGGCCGCCAGTTTGAGACCCCTGGTGTAAAGCTTTTGGTTTATAGCAGTTTTTCAGATGAGTAAACTTGTCTTTTGTGTTTTCCACATTGTGTGTGTGTGTAAAGGAACTCTAGAAATGTGACATTTTGATTTAATATAAAAGTGATTTTAAAGCCTCCTGTTTTAATTTTTTTCTGAAAGCCTAACCTATTGCACAAAAAAAAGAAATGGCTTCTGCTATTTGGATGTGGAGGGAGAAGTTAGAGTACAGCTGAAATAGCTAAAAATAAATGACCATACACGGGCTATTGAAAACAGTGTTAAAATACTTATGTATACATGAAAAACACGCTAACCAATGACAAACTGCAGCATTCGGAAAATTTTGTCGAAGAGAAACTACAGATTCCTTGGGCCCCTTTCACACAGGCCTTCCATTTGTTTCATCAGTTACGTTACGTTTTTTTTCAAAGAAAAAACGAATCAGTTTTTCCATCTACTTAACCACCTGAGTAAAATTTTTGGTTTACATGATTAAAAAATAATTTTAGTCCTTAAGATTTCTTAAAGCGGAGTTCCACCTGTTTTTTCTTTTATTAAAAGTCATAGCAACTGTGGGTACCCGGCTGTGACAGTTGATGGCGTCACGCTGCACTCTGCCATTGACCAGGCAATCTTCTGGGACTTGTGACGTGTCCCAGAAGATTGGTGACAGGGAGGGGCTGCCTAGGCGGCTGAGAAGAAGGAAGTGGGACAGGAAGTCCCACTAAGAAGAAAGTACCTTCCCCCCCCCCCCCCCCCCCCAAAAAAAGACATGTCAAATGTGGCATGTAGGGGGGCAAGGAGTGCTTAAAGCGGAAGTTTCACTTTTGGGTGGAACTCCGCTTTAAAACCCCCAACCATTATATATGTTTTCTGAAAACACACCGCCTAGAGAATACATTTGGGGTAGTTGCAAATTTTTATGCCACTTGATATTAGCACAATGGTTTATAAAATATAAAATTTCAGTAAAAAAAACACTTAAGTTAATTTTAGGGCACACAAACACAATAGTTTACCTATTTATTTGTAAAATATAAAAGATGAAGTTGCACCAAGTAAATGGATACCCAGTTAAATAAATATTGGGGGGTGTTTTGGATTCCCCCAATTTAATATAAATATGTATTAGACTAGCTAAGAGAAATAGACAAGTTATCAAAGCATTGATAATATTGATAGTATAATAACAAGGTTAGCTATACAATGAAACACGCTGTTTTAACGAAGCAAGGGTCTCATTTATTTCCCAAGACAGTAGGAATGTTAACATAAAAACACTAAAGGAAAATATTACAGACCATATTAACCAAAAGAACATAAAGTATACTTTATGTAAGGTCCTCCTCGAGCTGTTGTCTCGGCTAAACTCAATGGATAAAGGCGGTAACTCTAGCCAGTCAGTACTTTTAAAGCCCACTCTCACAAACACCCTCTGTCCAATGCAGTCTTTACTTATCACTAGGAAGTATAATATTCTCCAGTCCATCTTCCAGGAAGCATGCTGTAGTGTCCACTATCGGCAGCATTTGTCCATGTATCACCGCTATTTGACCCGGGTCATCCTTCAGTGACAGCTGGTCTTTGATCTTTTATAACTCAGGACATTTTATTCCGCACCTCCCCAGGAGGTCTTATCTGGTGCTTCTCTACCCCCGTACTTCACCTCAGGAGCCCTAGGTGAGAATATCATGTTAAGATATGCATTCCCATTTATGACTCCTTGTCACGGACACCCTCCTGGTTAAACTGTCTGTACTGGCATTTCAAGATGACATTTTCCAACATAGGCCAAGTGGCTGTATCCACCAGGCATTAAAACTCCAGAAATATGATATTAAACCATGTTGCCTTCCAACGCATGCCACTTTGTGCCTGAAGGGTGATTCCTTCTTCAGAAACAGCTTTGACAGAACAGTCTATCTGCCTTAACATGTTCCCAACATGTGCTGCTTTGCCCCTAAGTGACACACCACCACAATTCTTCTGTGACCGCTTCCATGGCACCATTCCACGTCTTCTCCTTTTTGATATCTGCACGATGGGGTGTACTATAGGCAAGTGGTGTCCATTCACTTATCATTCACCAACACACACTCCAGAGCCACATATTAACCAGCTTTCAGATACGGAACCTCAAGGTTGGCCTTACTCACCCATATTACTATCCTAATAGATGTACGTCAAACTATAATAGCACACCAATCAACACATTATATATATATATATATATATCCCACCAAATTAAGCATCCCACTTCCAACTTGCTATAACCGTTCATTATGTATATGGGTTGGGATTAGGCAGGCTTGCTCAATATGGCCTTTTCTACCGCAATTTTGGTGTGTCAGTGGGACTCTGAATTGCAAAGCCTCTAACTTGTACGAAGAGACCTTACCATCACTTCGTCCCTCAATTTGCATAAATAAACGTGAGACCTTCCTATATAAACATTGGGTCCAACATCACATACCAACCTGAACCAATGACGAAACTGCAGCAATACTTAATGAGTAATACTACAAACGGATGTATCAAATAATTCAATATACACTTTGTACTGGGGCAATAAGGAAGCTAAATCCCTGGTTATAAAGGGTTAAAAAAAAAAATTAAAGTCCATAAACTTTTATAGTCCATAGAACATCCGTGGATAGGAGGGAAGGTAAATGTACATATATGTGTGTGTCTAACAGGGATATGGTAGGCGGCAGCTATCCTCAGAGTGTAGCCACCTCTGTAAAAGACAAGAAGGGGTAGAAAGGGGAAGTGCCACCTAAGTGTAGAGATTAAAATGTGCTTTATTAGCGCAAGGATTAGGAACACTTAAAGGATAAGAGTAGGTTTCAGGCTCAATAAAACCAAGGGAGAAGGAGGTGTAGAAGCCTTTAGTGTTCTTCCAGGTTCCCTGTCATTTTCCCAGGCTGTGTGGTCAGATGGAGGGTCTTCTGTGCGTCCTGTGGCCACTGGGAAACAGGAACCACAATCAGCATGGATTCTCTGCCTGCCTAGCCCGGCCATATCCCTTAAGGTGACGTAATTTTCAACCGCGTTCCATGCTGGTTGTGGTTCCTGCTTCCTGGTGGCCACAGGACACACAGAAGACCCCCCCCATCCGACCACACAGCTTGGGAAAATGACAGGGAATCTGGAAGGACGCTAAAGGCTTCTATAGGCCTTTTCCTTGAAAAATAAAAAAAAAAAAACATCAAGGTCCTCCATAATATTCCAAACACTGAGAATCGTATCTAAACCTTATTCATAGCAAAGAAACGTTAACCAGAAAGTTCTTCCCATCCATGCAACTCACTAAGGGATGCTTACAAAAGATTTGTTTCCCCCAGTGCTATACCTTAGTGAACATGAGGCTCCATTTTGAGTTTATTCAGCTGTTCTACGTACAGATGCCTTTCCTGCCCTAACTGATTATTTTCAGTTTGTAGTCTAACCATTTTGGGTATTAAAAGGGACACGGGTTTGATTACTATGGCCTCTATGCCTTGGATTGCTACCCCATCACGCAGAATAAACTTCATAATGCCTTGGTGTAGTTTTAGGGTAGTGCGATTTCCTTTACATATTATTAGCCACCAAATACCTGGCAATGTAACCCCCCTTTTTACAAACAAAGCATTTGAGAGCTGGTCTCCATGCATATGGCGATGAAGACTCGCATTGCTGCATAACAGTACTATGATTGAAAGCAACAGACTACACTTTTATTATCTGAGGAGTAGTCACTAGCAATGGACTCATCAGAAGTCTCCACTGTCACCTTGTTACTATTCTTGAAAAGATTAGGCCGTTTTCCAATTTAACTCCTGAATCAACTTCAAGAGCAGTTACAGCACTTTTGTTGAACTCCTCCTCCACATTACCAAGATTGAATCCAACCAAAGCAACATCACTTGCAGCAACCAGAGCATCAGGTTTCCCTAACCGTTGCTCTAGAGCAGTGTTTCTCAACCCCAGTCCTCAAGGCGCCCCAACAGGTCATGTTTTCAGGCTTTACCATTATTTTGCACAGGTGATTTGATCAGCTTTACTGCCTTTGTAATTACCACTGCTGTTTCATCTGAGGGAAATCCTGAAAACATGACCTGTTGGGGCGCCTTGAGGACTGGAGTTGAGAAACACTGCTCTAGAGCAGGGGTCTCAAAGTGGCAGCCCTCCAACTGTTGCGGAACTACAAGTCCCATCATGCCTCTGCCTGAGGTAGTCATGCTTGTAACTGTCAGCTTTGCAATGCCTCATGGGAATTGAAGTTTTGCAACAGCTGGAGGGCTGCCAGTTTGAGACCCCCTGCTCCAGAGCCTCTATCTGTGCTGAACATTGAGACTGCTCAGCCTTTGCCTGTTTGGAGGATAACTCCATTATTGCAGACTGGGCTTCATGTAACTCCCTCCTAAGTAGTATTATAATACGCTCATTCCCAGCCTCCTTAATTTAAAGAGGCAATACAACTTTCTCTTAGCTTACCTGTTTCTTCCAATTCATCAATTTTCTGTTCCAATACATACTTCTCAGTCACCAGTTGTTCAATGTGATCACAAACATTTGCATCTGCATTTGTATCTGTTCTATTAACTGCTTTCTCTGGGTATACCACTGCATTTCTTTTTGTTGAGCAATGTCCTTCATTCTCAACAGCATGCATACCAGATTCGCCATTCTTGCTTTCTTGCCTTTCTTAGATGACGGTTTCTTTTTCATTTTATCACATTGATTCACCAATTTAATGATTTATTAAACCATGCATTTTCTCTGCAACTGTTAAAACTGACACAGGCATGTCTCCTAAGAAAATCTTCAGTGACCTCCATTGATATGCTAATTACGTTCACACTGGAGCCTGCCTAACCAGTTTGTACAGCAGCAGCTGTTAAGAGAAGACATACAGATACAAATACACAGATACAGCTGTTCCCAAGCTAATATGGACTTGTAGTCCTACAGGAAGAAGCACACTAGGCGGCACAGTGGTGTAGTGGGTAGCACTCTCGCCTAGCAGAAAAAAGGGTCACTGGTTCGAATCCCAACCACGACACTACCTGCCTGGAGTTTGCATGTTCTCCCTGTGCCTCCGTGGGTTTCCTCCGGGTACTCCAGTTTCCTCCCACACTCCAAAGACATGCTGGTAGGTTAATTGGCTTCTGTCCAAAATTGGCCTTGGTATATGGGTGAGAGTTGGAGACCTTGGATTGTGGTCTCCTTGAGGGTAGGGACTGATGTGAGTGTGTGATGTATGTGTGGAGCGCAAATTGACGGCGCTATATGGGTACCTTTAAATAAATAATAATAATAATAATAGATGAGCATCTTAATGAGACACAATGTACAGGGATAGGGACAATTGTAGACACACACCCACACTCACTCAGGTTGAACTGGATGGACTGGTGTCTTTATTCAACCTCACCAACTATGTAACTATTAAATCAGTGCCCTACTCTCTCCTTACCATCACTGATTTTAGCCCTCTTATCTCAAATCGTGACCACATTGTTCTTCTGTTAGAGCAAAGCTATTTCACTTTCCCGTGGATACAAAAAAATATTTCTCCCACTTTCTCCTCAAAGATGTCTGGTTTATCCTATAAATCTGCAGGGTACCTCAGTTAACCAAGGGTGATCTGCCCTTAGCTTGCACAACTGAACAGCTAACAGGCCTAAAACAATTTGCATTAGCAATACAATAAACTTTTGACACATACACAGTATACCAGCCAAAAATTCTTAAACACTACCACCCAGCCAACCAGATCTGCACGTCTGCTCAGTGATTGAGTATTATTCCACAGAACTTTCAGGACCACTCAAGCAGGGCCTCAGAATTCATGAACCAGCGCAAATCTTGTCCACAGTATAGAAATGCTTTCTGTTCTGGGTCTTGTAGAGTTGAGGACTCCTTAGCTTATAGGAACTCAAGACAAAAGTACATTAGGGTTTTGGATTTTGTGCAGAATGTATTTCCACACTCCTGCTTCTGGGGTGCCAAATAAAATAAATATTGTTTTTTTTTTGTTTTTGTTTTTTGGATTCCCCCTATTCATTATAAATATGTATTAACTTGTCTATTCCTATAATTAGCTAGTTTATCAAAGCTCTGATAATGTTAATGGTGATAATGCAATAACAAGGTTAGCTATAAAAATAAACACACTGCTTTAACAAAGAAAGGGTCTCATTTATTTCCCAAGAAAGTAGGAATGCTAACTTAAAAACACTAAAGGAAAATATTACGGAGCATTTAACACAAAAGAACATAAGTTATACTTTACGTAAGGTCCTCCTCGAGATGCTGTCTGGGCTGAGCTCAATGGAAAGGAGGCGGTAACTCCAGCCTTTCAGTACTTTTAAAGTCCACACAGGCACCACCCACACAAACACCCACTGTCCAATGAAAAATCCATTAGAGGCAGTCCTTCCTAATCACCAGGAAGTATATTTTTCTCCAGTACATCTTCCAGGAAGCATGCTGTAATGTCCACTAGGGGCAGCATTCTTCCATGTATCACCGCTATCTGACCCGGGTCATCTTTCAGTAACAGCTGGTCTTTGATCTTCTGTAACTCAGGACATTTTAATTCGCACCTCCCCAGGAGGTCTTATCTGATGCTTCACTACCCCCGTACTTCACCTCCAGCTCTCTGCAGCACACACTATCGCCTTCCAGGATGCTTAGCACCCTCTTGACAGTCACAGGAGCTTCAGCCAGCACACCTTTCTCCACTCACTTTCTACATGAGACTGTCCTCCCAGTATAGGCTTTCACAATTTACTTTCCTCCTCCACAACATCCCCTCTTAAAACTTGTAGTCCCACTCAGTCATTTCCTTTCTGGACCATACCTGCATGGGAACTACATACCTCACGAGTACTTGCAACCTCCAGCCTTAATGGGCAGGCCCAGGGCAGCAGCACAGCAGTGTGAGTGAGCTCTCCATGCTGAGTAGCTCATCCCCCCCATTAAAAAGTCTTTGGTCCCCAAAAAGGTAACATTAATAAAGACAAATATAATATTAAACTTGATATAAGATCATGAGATAATTTAACAACAAACATCTCTTCTGATATCTTCACCACCTTCCTCCTCTTCTTCCTCAGGCTAGGATGCAATTGGATTACTGGGCCTTGCCAAGCTTGAGTTAATTGGTAATGGCTCAGTTTGCTATGACACCTGAACAGTCTGTCAGGGACAGAAGATGATTCCAGTGCTAAAGGCCCCGTCTTCCCCTCTGGGCAGATCTGATACACTGGCAAGCTGGACAGTTGCTTGCAGATGATATAGAGCTGGGATCTCCATTGGTCACGTAGCTTGTGCTTGCTGGGGATGCCCAAATTCCTCAGCAGTACATGATCACCTAGCTTTAAATCTTGAACTCTCACCCTTAGCTCAAAGGTTCTTTTGTTATGCTAGCATCAAGTATCTAAAACAGCTTTGGCCTTCCTATATGCAGTCTTCAGACTCTTCCTAAGCTGATCCACATATCCTCTGTAAGTCGCAACAGAGGTCTTGGTGATGGAAGTACCAAAGGCCAAGTCCACTGGCAGTCACGCCTCTCTTCCAAACCTGAGCATGTATGGGGAGTAACCAGTGGCATAATCTTCCATACTGTTGAAGACATGGATAACTGCAGTGATGTGTTAGCCCCAATGCAGTTTCTTCTGCATGATCAGAGTCCCTAACATGTAAAAGAGGGTGCAGTTGGATCTAAAGGGGCGTGGATCCCCTTGTGGGGGATAGGGCCTCATTGTGGACTTCTGATTAGTCTCTGCCTTCTCTACCCATACCTTGAAATCTCTCATACAGACAAAATGTCCATGGGACCTTTAAGAGGTATCCCAAAAAATAATTTGATTAATCACATGGTACAGGTAGCCAGGTACCATGCGATTGCTTTGGGTCTATCACAGATCACAACAGTAAACAAGCTGTTCATGAATGAAAAGCCATTCATGACAGGTTGTTTACATTAGTATCATGTGATTGCTATGACTAATACACATGATGCCGGTTATCGGTAACAGTGTTCCGCTGTGTCTGGTCCTAAACTGCAGCAGGCTCAATCATGCATATATGTTACTGAGCCTACCTGTGCTGCCCCGCCGCAGTATATCTGCATGGGTGGGGTTGCAAGTGGTTATAGCACTGTATAAAAACAATTACCATTTTTTTTAAAGCTGGACTCCAGGTTTAAGCTTTGTTGCATACTTATATTGGTGGAACCCTGGGCTGTGGAGAGGGTGGGAGAGGCCGACTCAGGCTCTGAGGTTTGCTAAGAGGCTAAGCCGGGTGCCGGTTCAGGCATGTGGGCAGATCCCGACCGTATGGTCGCAATCTTTCCTGAGCCTGGACTGGCTCTGTGACGTCAGCCGACAGCGGGATTCAGCCCGTTATCTGCTGAAAACGGGTCACAGAGCTGCAAATTTATCTGCACTCCTGTGATCCACAGAAGTATAGCCAAACAAGCTTTGGCTGTACTTCTTCTTTAATGCTGAATGCAATTACTCTGTGATTGCTGTTTCCTAAGTTATCCCTTATTTCCACATCAGAAATCAGATCTCTGTGATTTGTAATTAGTATACAATAATGTGCAAAACTTTTAGGCAGATGTGAAGAAATGCTGTAAAGTAAGAATGCTTTCAAAATATATTTTTAAATTGTATATTTTTATCGATTTTAAAAAATGCAAAGTGAGCGAACAGAAGAAAAATCTAAATCAAATCAATATTTGGTGTGACTACCCTTTGGCTTCATATCAGCATCAATTCTTCTAGGTACATTTGCACACAGTTTTTGAAGGAACTCGGCAGGTACGTTGTCCAAACATCTTGGAGAACTAACCACAGATCTTCTGTGGATGTAGGCTGCCTTAAATCCTTCTGTCATGTAATCCCTGACAGACTCAATGATAATGCGATCAGGGCTTTGTTGTCTTGCTGCAGAATAAATTTGGGGCCAGTCACACTCCTCCCTAATGGTATGGCATGATGGATAAATATTTGCCTGTATTAGCCCTGAGAACACCATTGATCCTGACCAAATCTCCAACTTTATTTACAGAGATGCAGCCCCAAACTTGCAAGGCACCTCCACCATGCTTCATCGTTGCCTGCAGACACTCATTGTACCGCTCTCCAGCCCTTCAGGAACAAACTGGCTACAGCCAACTAGTTCAAAATTTAAGTCATCAGTCCAGAGCACCTGCTGCAATTTTTCTGCACCCCAGTTCCTATGTTTTCATGCATTCAGTAGTCAAGTCACTTTGCCTTGTTTCTATATACTTTTGCACAGTAATGTATAGAAATAGGTACCTGGGGGCACCTCAGAAGTGCCCTTGGAAAAAGGAAGAAAAGTTTGGACTATCTCGGTACCTCAAGGACATAGACAAGAGTATATATGATTTTATATAAAAGAAATTTAATAATCTATAGAATATAAAAACTTTGTGGGACGAAACCACATTGACAAAATAGTTGGATACAATTGATAATTACAGCCTTGTATGCTGCTTCAAACAATTTTGCAAGAAATGAAGGTGACCCCCAGTGTTGAAGTGGGGTATCGGATATGATGCGTCTTGGCAATTGTCCTTAACTAGTTTCGCAGCAATTACTGCTTCTTCAGAAGGAGCCAGTCATAAGCATCTATTGAGATAAATCATAATTTCATGTTTAAACCATTGTTTATGACGTTGTATATTTCAAAACTTGAAGGTTATTTTCTTTAATATTGTATAAGATTGATATGAGTTCTGAGAAGGATACATAGGCACTGCTTACCTAGAGAAGGGGGAGACTGCTGCAGTGTGGCAGCAATGACAGAGGCACCCAAAGGCAATTTTCCCCCCCATGGCGGACATGGGAAGCACCTAGGACCACTGAATTTTACATTTATAAAATGTATAGGTAGTATGGTATATCATCTGGCAATCATCTATAAGGTGTGTGGTGCAAGAAAGCAGAATTAAAAGAAAAGAAAAAAAGAAGGCGATGGAAAGAGGGGGGCAGAAGAGGGGGGGTGAGGTTCAAGGGAGGGGGGGTTTGAAAGCTGAGACGCTGAGAATGGCCCCTAGCAAGGAAGCAGGAGTTAAACGGTGAGTCATATGATATCTGAACAGCAATCTACCTACATATATGCCGACCCCATGCTAACTGTATACAGAATGCCAAGCTTGGCACCGGAGACAGACGCATGGTTATAGGCATTAACTGCCATGTAAATATGGCAGGAGAAACCTATTATATATCCCCTTTCCTATTGATCTCTGACTACGCAAACTATGTATATCTATTAGACATGTGCAGAATGAAAAAATTTGTTTAGTTTCGTTTCGATTCGTTACTTAACTAAATTTGTTTAGTTAAATCCATTGCATTCGTTATAATCGTTTTCAGGATTCGTTTTGTTTGGTATTCGAATTCCAAAAAAAATCTACCGCATTCGAAAAAAAAAATCTACTGAATTCGAAAAAACTATCAAATTCAAAAAAATTCTACCGCATTCCAAAAAATTTGACCGAATATGAGAAAATAAACTATATATAACCATTTTCCGAAATTCAAAATTTGTATAGAATGAAATCGAATTTGAATAGAAAAGATTAGAATAGAATCGAATAGAAATACTAGAAAAGAATAGCATAGAAAAACAATAGCACAGAACAGAAAAAAATATTTTATATATATATATATATCTATCTATATATATATATATATAGATATATATATATATATATATATATATATATTTTTTTTTTTTTTTTCACGATAGATATATATATCTATGATATATTTATATATATATTTATATATATAGATATAGATGTATATAGATATATAGCTATATATATAGATATAGATATAGATATAGATATATACCTATACCTATCTATCTCTAACATCTTCTGAAATTCAAATTTTGTATAGAATGAAATCGAATTAGAATAGAATAGAAAAGAATAGCATAGAAAAACAATAGAACAGAATAGAAAAAAATATAATATATTCTATTCCAATCTTTTCTATTCATATTAGAATTAATTCTGTACCAAATTCAAATTTCGGAAGATCGTGTATATATATATATATATACATACACATATATATATAAAACTATCTTCCGAAATTTGAATTTGGTAAGAATTCTAATACGAATAGAAAAGATTAGAATAGAATATATTATATTTTTTTCTATTCTGTTCTATTGCTTTTCTATTCTATTCTAATTCGATTTCATTCTATACGAAATTTGAATTTCAGAAGCTGTTAGATAGATCTATATCTATATATATATATATATATAGATCTATATCTATATCTATATCTATATCTATATCTATATATATAGATATATATAGATATAGATAGATCTATATCTATATATATATATATATCTATATATATATATATATATATATATATATATATATATATATATATATAGATATATAGATAGATCTATATCTATATCTATATATATATATATATATAAAATATTTTTTTCTGTTCTGTGCTATCGTTTTTCTATGCTATTCTTTTCTAGTATTTTCGTATTTTTGAATTTGGTACAGTATTAATTTGAATTTGAATAGAAAAGATTAGAATAGGTATATTATATTTTATATATATATTATATCTTTTTCTATTCTGTTCTATTGTTTTTTCTATTCTAGTCTTTTCTATTATGCCCCGTACACACGGTCGGATTTTCCAATGGAAAATGTCCGATCGGAGCGTGTTGTTGGACATTCCGACCGTGTGTGTGCTCCATCGGACATTTTCCATCGGATTTTCCGACACACAAAGTTTGAGAGCAGGCTATAAAATTTTCCGACAACAAAATCCGATCGCGTCAATTCCGACTGTGTGTGGCCTATTCCGACGCACAAAGTGCCACGCATGCTCAGACTAAATTCGGAGACGGAACAGCTCGGTCGGGTAAAATTAGCGTTCGCAATGGATACAGCACTTTCGTTACGGTGCTATGTCAAAAATGGTTTAATACAGCGCACTCTGTTCTTCTTTATAATGTGAGAAGAATTAAGTAGTTTTGCTGCTCATATTTACAGACTTCTCAAAAACTTATTTCTTTATTATTTATTGTGATTCCCTCAATATATTTTGATTTGTCACATTTGACCAATTTGTTTTTGGTTTGTTTTTAATTTTAAAAAAATTGTTTTCAAGGCTGTTTTTGGTTCAAATTTTTTTAGGCTTTTTACTAAATATTTTTTTGGTGTGTGTTTTGTGTGTCAAGTTACCACAACACCATTGATATCTTATATTATTGAATCTCAATGAGATTGTTTGGTGTTGGTGTCCCCTGTTAATTTCACATTGTATTTTGAAATGTACCTGAATCCCCACCAACAAACTGTCCTTTTTGAAGGAAAAAACACATAGGAGAGTATAATTGACCCAAAAATTCCGTTATTAAGGGCTCACAACCAAACAAAGAGGGAGGCAACACTGGAGAAACAGCAGAAATTTGCGAAGCCTTTGGCCCCCAGGGCAGACATCAATTATTTTACTGCAAAATTGTTGGCCTGAGGATTCCATATCTAAGGGAGTGCAGTCTGGTCCAGAAGTCCCAGAGATCCGGTAAGCAGAAGATGACATCTGTGTCCCCAGGCTGTGGTCATACAAGAGACAGCATCTTTTGTCAGACCAGACTGAACCCAGGGCCATCACTCTCTGGTCTTCCTTCCACGCTGTGGCTCTGGTGGTGGAGTTGTGGCAGCAGGAGGAGGAGGAGGATGGTCCAACTCAATCACGTCGGTCTTGGGTGTGATTTCGCCACTCACCCCCTTAGTTAGGACTTTATAAATAAGTTGCTCACACATGAGGCGTTGACCCTCCTGCATGCACTTCAGTTTGGTGGCAGCCATGCAGGCAAAGGCCTCTTCAGGAGTGGGTAAGGCTCTGAGGGACGCAGAAGCCTCCTGAATGAGCCTGAGCGCAGAATCCTGCATGTGAGTCGCTTTCCTCGCTCTTTTGTATGAAAGGCGGAGGGGAGGAACCTGCGATTCGGTCAGGCTGCGACTGGTCCCAGACTTCTCTTGGCTGCAACTTAGCCCCGCCTCCTCCTGGCTGCATCTTAGCCCCGCCTCCTCCTGGCTGCCACATTCCAGAGCCTCCTCCTGGCTGAGGTCTTCCTGTGTATGAAAAAGGGACATAATTTTAGTTTGTTATTCATCAATCACACGCAATTTTCATCTCATGACTGTTGCAAATTGAATGTTAACAAATATAACTGATGATCATTCTGAGCCCAGCATTTTTCATTATAATACGGGGTCCGTTATCCGGAGAAAGTTCCTGAAATCATCAGGATTATTCTCACGGATCTCACGGAGCAAAGGCATATGACAGAACTGGTCATGCTGAAGCAACCAATTCTAGGTCCATGAACTCCTCCCCACCCTGTTCATGGACTGGACTTGTGTCAAGGCCAGGACCCCAACACCAAGCCCCCACACAGCACGAACTCTACGAGGAGTACATATACGCAACATGGCTAGAAAACGGTCGGCTGCTCAGAACGAAGTAACAGAACGCACTGAAGAACAGCAAGGCCTGTGAAGAATGACCTGAAAAACTGTAAGGAACGAACAAGAACACATTGACTAATCAAAGTCACGCGTAGCTTGCTGCAGGCACTGAAGAGCAGATACAAACCCACAAGCACAAACTGAACAGCAGAAAACGATCTGAAAACCACGAGTCTGAAAAAGCGCGAATCGTCTCTCACCAAACTTTTACTAACACGAGATTAGTAAAAGGAGCCCAAAGGGTGCCGCGCTTGATTCTGAACTGGCCTTTTCTAGTCTCGTCATACGTGGTTGACGTTACCGCGTTCTTGGCGATCGGAAATTCCGTCAACTTTGTGCAACCGTGTGTACGCAAACACAAGTTTCAGCCAACATCCTTCGGAAAAAATCCTAGGATTTTGTTGTCGGAATGTCCGATCAATGTCCGACCGTGTGTACGGGGCATAAGAATTCCATTGCATTCGATTTCATTCAAATTCATTCTGTACGAAATTAGAATTTCTGAATTTCTGAAATTTCTAAAATTTGAATAGAAAAGATTAAAATAGAATAGAAAAGAATAGCACAGAAAAACAATAGAACATAATAGAAAAAATATAATATATATAAAAAATATAATATATCCTATTCTAATCTTTTCTATTATTTTCTTTTTGAATTAGAATTTACTCTATACAAAATGCGAATTTCGGAAGATGTTTCATATATATATCTGTGTATAGATATATATATTATATTATATTTTTTTCTAAGCTGTTCTATTGTTTTTCTATGCTATTCTTTTCTATTATTTTCTATTTTAATCTTTTCTATTTGAATACGAAATAATTCTTTACGAAATTCGAATTTCAGAAGCCATCTTCCGAAATTCGAATTTCGTATAGAATGAATTTGCATTCGAATAGAAAAGATTAGAATAAAATAGAAAATAATAGAACAGCATCGAAAAATATAATCTATCTATCTATCTATCTATCTATCTATCTATCTATCTATCTATCTATCTATCTATCTATCTATCTATCTATCTATCTATCTATCTATCTATCTATCTATCTATCTATCTATCTATCTAGATATATAGATATCGATATATATATATCTATATATAGATAAATAAATATATATATATATATATATATATATATATATATATATATATATATATATCTATGTATATTAACCATCTTCTGAAATTGGAATTTTGTATAGAATGAATTTTAATAGAAAAGAATGGAAAATAATAGAAAAGAATAGCATAGAAAAACAATAGAGCAGAACGGAAAAAATTATAATATTATATACATATATATATATATATATATATATATATATATATATAATCTTCCGAAACTCAAATATTGTATACAATGAATTTGAATAGAAAAGATTAGAATAGAGTAGAAAAGAATAAACTAGAAAAACAATAAAGCAGAATAGAATAAAATATAATATATATATTATATTTTATTCTATTCTGTTCTATTGTTTTTTCTTGTGTATTCTTTTCTATTATTTTCTATTCTAATGTTCTATTCAAATTAATTCTATACAGAATTTCGTATAGAATGAATTTGAATAGAAAAGTTTAGAATAGAATAGAAAAGAATAACATAGAAAAACAATAGAACAGAATAGAAAAAAATATATAATATATTTTATTCTATTCTGTTCTATTGTTTTTCTATTCTATTCTAATTTGATTTTATTCTATATGAAATTAGAATTTCGGAAAATGTTTATATATATATATATATATATATATATATATATATATATATATATATATATATAAACATTTTTTGAATTTCGTATAGAATGATTTTGAATTCGAATAGAAAAGAATAGGATAGAAAAACAATAGAACAGAATAGAATAAAATATAATATATGTTTTTCTAGTTTATTGAAAATAGTGTAATCCCTCGCTCCACTAAGTGAACAAACAAATAAAATCAAATATAAGTGAATAGAATATAATCAAATATAAGTGAATAAGATATGCGTGAAAATTGCTGCTAGATCTTTAGTGTACACAGTGCACAAAAAAATGGGTATAAATGTAATAGTGATCAGCGTAACTTCCTATAATTGGATAACATACACTGCAATGATTACTGTGACAAAATCCATAAAAAAATGCACAAAAATTATAATGATAACGATCGGTCAATTGCTGTGAAAGAAAGTCCTTTTCAAACAATGTTCCAAAATTCCTGTGATCTACAAATCTTGTGAAAAACAATTCTTGTAATGAATGATTCTTCTTTCTATATGTGATCTACGTGTGAACTTAATGCTGCCAGAGCTCTTACCTCAATGAGGAAAGGAGGAATATAAACCGCCTTAACGATCTCCCTGAGACAGATCAAATCTCCATCTCTTGATCCCACAAGGACACTGTGGTTTCTGATAATACTGGACACAGCTACAGGTTTTCCACCAGTGTCTCTGACTTTCCAGGCTCCCGATTATATGATGGTTCCAATGTTGTCAGATGTTATAATGGGATAAACAAAAAGCCTCCCATAGCGTAAAAACGTTTAACTAAACTCAACTCAATTTATTAAAGGCCAAAATGGACTCTTGCCTTTAATAAACTGAGTTTAGTTAAACGTTTTTACACTATGGGAGGCTTTTTTTAATCATTTCAGTGTATGTTATCCAATTATAGGAAGTTGTGCTGATCACTATTACATTTTCTAGTTTATTCTTTTCTATTTTCTATTCTATTCTATTCTATTCTATTCTAATCTTTTGTATTCAAATTCATTCTATACGAAATATATATATACATATATTTTTTTTTCTGTTCTGTTTTATTATTTTTTTTATGCTGTTCTTTTCTATTCTATTCTAATCCTTTCTATTCAAATTCGATTTCATCCTGTACAAAATTCTAATTTCATAAAATGGTTATATATTAATCATTTTCCAAAATTCTAATCTTTTCTATTCGAATTTGATTTCATTCTATATGAAATTTAAATTTCGGAAGATGTTTCATTCATATATATTTATTATATATTTTCTATTCTGTTCTATTGTTTTTCTAGTCTATTCTTTTCTATTCGAATTCAAATTCATTTTATAGGAAATTCGAACTTCAGAAGCCATCTTCCGAAATTCGAATTTTTGTATAGAATGAATTTGAATAGAAAAGATTAGAATAGAATAGAAAATAATAGAAGAAGAATAGCATAGAAAAACAATAGAACAGAATAGAAAAAAATATAATTTATATTATATTTTATTCTATTCTGTTCTATTGTTTTTCTAGTCTATTCTTTTCTATTATTTTCTATTCTATGCTAATTCAATTTTTCTATATGAAATTAGAATTTCGGAAAATGGTTATATATTATACATTAGATATATACCTGACCGGATTATCTAATCAATGAGAATGAATTTAACCCTTAATGCTACTAAAACCACAAAACTCCATAAACACCGTGAATACAAATCACAAATAATAAATATTTACACATGAATAAGACAATGAGAGCATCGATATGTAAATTAATCATATCATATAACGGGAGACAGACAGGGAACAATGTCTCATCACTGTCTCACTCCCTATCATTATAAAGCTGAAAAAAAAACCCATTGTCATTCCTAAAAATTGAAACAGTGTCGATAATTCACGTTTGTATTTTACGATGCTACTATAACATTTCCAGAGGGTGTCACTTCAATGCAATTTCCCCTGTTACAATGTGATTCTTCTTTGCTTCAGTTTCATTCCAACGCATGCATAAAGAATGCAGGCATTCAGAATCTCGAATCATATCCATTGAATATAAGGGAAAGAAAAAACATATACACACGCACACACACACGGGTGTGTTGAATGGATTTTCCCCAGACATACAATTTAAGATGCACATTGGGTGTGACTCGGTTCCATTCTTGGACACAAGGATCTACATAGATCAAGGTCATATTGACTCCGATCTGTACACTAAACCTACTGACAGAAACCAGCTGCTACTATTTAACAGTTATCACCCGCCACATGTCTTTAAATCTATTATGAGGAGCCAACTACTAAGGGTAACACGCATTGTCAGTAATGAGACAATTAGGAAAACCAGATTAAGGGAGATGTGCCAGAAGTTCAGAGAGCGAGGATACCCAGAGAGACTGATTCAGCAGGAATTTAATAATATCCAGCAAAATGATACACTTTCTATCTCTAGGAAACGTAAAAAGGGGAGACCAAGAATACCGTTTGTTTTTCAATTTCATAGCTACAGTGAAAAAAATCTTCAACATTGTTAAAAAACATTGGCCTCTGCTCAAAAGATCTTACCCCCAAATAGATATACTACAACAGATCCCCATGAGAGCCTATCGGGGAAATAGAACACTGACGGACTCTCTGGTTCGATCTGAATTTAGGTCTAATACCCAAGAAACTAAAACAACATTCCTTGGGAGAAAGAGAAAGGGATGCTTTCCCTGTCTAAATTGCATTCAATGCAAACTCCTACTTAAAGGTGATCATTTTATGCATCCCAGCAGTAGAAAGAAAATAATGATTAATGGTTTTCACACATGCCAGTCTTCTTATGTGGTATATATCCTTATATGTCCATGTAACCTCATATATGTTGGGGAAACAACGCAAAAAATCAAGGATAGAATAGCCCAGCATCGAAGCCGATCAGACATTCACAACCAGGTTTACCAGTATCGAGACACTTTTCAGAGAAAGGACATAAAGAATCAGAGTTACATTTTATGGTATTGGAGGAGGTATTCCGTGATAGAAGAGGTGGTGACAGAATTTTAAAACTCAAAAAACAGGAGGTATGGTGGATTCATAGGTTACAGTCTCTTCATCCGAATGGGATGAATAGAGACTATGATCTTTATCTATTTTTGTAAGATACATGGACAGGGATTTTTTAAGTATATACATGTGTATATTTTTACACATATATATATATATTTGTTTTTTCTTTCCCTTATATTCAATGGATATGATTTGAGATTCTGAATGCCTGCATTCTTTATGCATGCGTTGGAATGAAATTGAAGCAAAGAAGAATCACATTGTAACAGGGGAAATTGCATTGAAGTGACACCCTCTGGAAATGTTACAGTAGCATCGTAAAATACAAACGTGAATTATCGACACTGTTTCAATTTTTAGGAATGACAATGGGGTTTGTTTTTCAGCTTTATAATGATAGGGAGTGAGACAGTGATGGGACATTGTTCCCTGTCTGTCTCCCGTTATATGATATGATTAATTTACATATCGATGCTCTCATTGTCTTATTCATGTGTATATATTTATTAGTTGTGATTTGTATTCACGGTGTGTATGAAGTTTTGTGGTTTTAGTAGCATTAAGGGTTAAATTCATTCTCATTGATTAGATAATCCGGTCAGACACCTGTGCGGCACACCTTGGGTTGGGATAAATGTACAATTTTTGTATCGGTATGTCACACACAGCCAGATAAGCCTGATGAGGAGCAGTAATGCTTGCAACTGTACAGTGGCTTGCGTTTTGTACATTTTGGATTGAATATTGACATAAAGAAGAATTGCATTGAAGCATTGGGCCCGTCTTTTTCTTCTATTTCCATGTTGGTGGAGCAGTGGGAGTCCACCCTGACTGTGCTTTGATCTAAACAAACTTAAAGAAAAGAAGGTAACCTACCCATTGATTGTTTTATATATATATATATAACAAATATTTTTTTCTGTTCTGCTTTATTGTTTTTTTATTCTAATCCTTTCTATTTGAGTTCGATTTCATTCTATACGAAATTCTAATTTCGGTAGGTGTTGCATACATACATACGTATGTGTATATATATATATATATATATATATGTGTGTGTATATATATATATATAATATAATATATTTTTCTATTCTGTTATATTGTTTTATATGCTATTCTTTTCTATTATTTTCTATTCTAATCTTTTCTATTCGGATTCAATTTCATTCTAAATGAAATTCAAATTTCGGAAGATGTTTCATATATGTATATATATATATATATATATATATATATTTTTTTTTTTTTTCTGTTCTATTGTTTTTCTAGTCTATTCTTTTATATTCAAATCTTGTTTATTCAAATTCATTCTATACGAAATTCGAACTTCAGAAGCCATCTTCGAAAATTTGAATTTTGCATAGAATGAATTTGAATAGAAAAGATTAGAATAGAAAATAATAAAAAAGAATAGCATAGAAAAACAATAGAACAGAATAAAAAAAAAAACATATTTAGTCTGTTCTATTATTTTCTATTCTATTGTAATCTTTTCTATTCGAATTCATTCTATACGAGATTCGAATTTTGGAAGATGGCTTCAGAAGTTCAAATTTCGTATAGAATGAATTTGAATAAAAAAGATTTGAATAGAAAAAAATAGAAAAGAATACACTAGAAAAACAATAGAACAAAACAGAATAAAATATAATATATATTCTGTTCTATTGTTCTAGTTTATTCTTTTCTATTATTTTCTTATCTATTCTAATCTTTTCTATTCTGATTCGATTTTATTCTATACAAAATTCGAATTTTGGAAAATGGTTATATATATAGTTTACTTTTTCGAATTAGGTCAAATTTTTTCAAATGCGGTACAATTTTTTCAAATTTGATAGTTTTTTGTAATCCGGTAGATTTTTTTCAAATTTGATCACATTTTTTCGAATTCGGTCAAAATCTTTTCGAATTCGAAACTTATCTATTCTAATCTTTTCTATTCAACTTCGATTTTATTCTATAAGAAATTTGAATTTCATATAGAATGAATTCAAATTTGATTAGAAAAGATTAGAATAGAAAAGAAGAGAAAAGAAAAACAATAGAATAGTATATAATGTAGAAAAATGTAAAATAATGCATTTGGGTGGCAAAAATATGAATGCAATCTATACACTGGGGGGAGAACCTCTGGGGGAATCTAGGATGGAAAAGGACCTGGGGGTCCTAGTGGATGATAGGCTCAGCAATGGCATGCAATGCCAAGCTGCTGCTAATAAAGCAAACAGAATATTGGCATGTATTAAAAGGGGGATCAACTCCAGAGATAAAACGATAATTCTCCCGCTCTACAAGACTCTGGTCCGGGCGCACCTGGAGTATGCTGTCCAGTTCTGGGCACCAGTCCTCAGGAGGGACGTACTGGAAATGGAGCGAGTACAAAGAAGGGCAACAAAGCTAATAAAGGGTCTGGAGGATCTTCGTTATGAGGAAAGGTTGCGAGCACTGAACTTATTCTCTCTGGAGAAGAGACGCTTGAGAGGGGATATGATTTCAATTTACAAATACTGTACTGGTGACCCCACAATAGGGATAAAACTTTTTCGCAGAAGAGAGTTTAATAAGACTCGTGGCCACTCATTACAATTAGAAGAAAAGAGGTTTAACCTTAAACTACGTAGAGGGTTCTTTACTGTAGGAGCGGTAAGGATGTGGAATTCCCTTCCACAGGCGGTGGTCTCAGCGGGGAGCATTGATAGCTTCAAGAAACTATTAGATAATCACCTGAATGACCGCAATATACAGGGATATGTAATGTAATACTGACACATAATCACACACATAGGTTGGACTTGATGGACTTGTGTCTTTTTTCAACCTCACCTACTATGTAACTATGTAACTATGTATAAAATATAATATATATTATATTTTATTTTATTCTGTTTTAGTGTTTTTCTATTCTTTTCTATTTTAGTTTCCATTGTTTTGAATTATATTCCAATCTATTCTCGAATTCGAATTTATACTATTCGGAATTCGAATTTCGGAAGACGGTCATGTTCTATTTTATTACATTCTATTAAATTTTGTTCTATTCTTTACTATTCTTTTATTTTTATTTTATTGCTTTATTGTTTTATATTCTATTATATAGTATTTTTTAGAAAATCGATTTCTATTTTTTCAATTTGTTTTCGAAATTCGATTTAAATTCAATTAGAATTTCGTTCGCTTTTTTTCCGATTTGAATTGTTATTTCGGATTCGTTTAAATTCATTACTTTTGAAATTTGGAAATTCAGATGTATACGAATTTCTGAATAATGAAAAATTTGTCTGAATTTCGATTCGTAACGAAATGCAGATGTGTAATATCTATCCAGGGATGCTAGCTTGCTGTGACACATCGTATGAATAGATCACCGTTTAAACACCAGTCAACACCTGCCTGGCAACAGACTGCTAAATAACCAGCTGTAACTATTAATACTCCTGCATCTCCTTTTCCCGGTGTGTTATACTGGACATCTTGACTTAATACAGTGGGGACAGAAAGTATCCAGACCCCCTAAATTTATCACTCTTTGTTATATTGCAGCCATTTGCTAAAATCATTAAAGTTCATTTTTTTTCCTCATTAATGTACACACAGCACCCCATATTGACAGAAAACAGAATTGTTGACATTTTTGCAGATTTATTAAAAAAAGGAAAAACTGAAATATCACCTGGTCCTAAGTATTCAGACCCTTTGCTGTGACACTCATATATTTAACTCAGGTGCTGTCCATTTCTTCTGATCATCCTTGAGATGGTTCTACACCTTCATTTGATTCCAGCTGTGTTTGATTATACTGATTGGACTTGATTAGGAAAGCCACACACCTGTCTATATAAGACCTTACACCTCACAGTGCATGTCAGAGCAAATGAGAATCATGAAGTCAAAGGAACTGCCTGAAGAATTGTGGCAAGGCACAGATCTGGCTAAGGTTACAAAAAAAATTCTGCTGCACTTAAAGTGGTGTTCCGGCCGAAATTTTACTTTTTAAATAAAAATACCCCTATAATACACAAGCTTAATGTATTCTAGTAAAGTTAGTCTGTAAACTAAGGTCTGTTTTGTTAGTTTATAGCAGTAGTTTGTTATTTTATAAACTTACAGCAGGCCGTGGCCATCTTAAGTGTGGGCATCTGAAGCCAGACTGTATTTCTTCCTGGATCTCATCCTTGCAGATCTCACACATGCTCAGTGCAGCACAAGCAGTGTAATAGGTTTCAGGTCAGGTTTCCATAGCAACGGCAGTTTCAGAGGAAGTTGCCGCCCCTTCTCAGAAGGCATTGCAAACAGGAAATGATGCGATGGGCCGCGGCCAGGGAGGAGGAAGTGAAAAATGAATACAGCAGATATACAGTAGGTGCTGAGAAAAAAAATAAAAAAATATCCAATTTGTTTACAGTGCACAGTTTAGTGAGGGATGCTGAAGAGTTGTAAAAGTGGGTGGAACTCCACTTTAAGGTTCCTAAGAGCACAGTGGCCTCCATAATCCTTAAATGGAAGACGTTTGGGACGACCAGAACCCTTCCTAGAGCTGGCCGTCCGGCCAAACTGAGCTATCGGGGGAGAAGAGCCTTGGTGAGAGAGGTAAAGAAGAACCCAATGATCACTGTGGCTGAGCTCCAGAGATGCAGTTGGGAGATGGGAGAAAGTTGTAGAAAGTCAACCATCACTGCAGCCCTCCACCAGTCAGGGCTTTATGGCAGAGTGGCCCGATGGAAGCCTCTCCTCAGTGCAAGACACATGAAAGCCCACATGGAGTTTGATAAAAAAAACACCTGAAGGACTCCAAGATGGTGAGAAATAAGGTTCTCTGGTCTGATGAGACCAAGATAGAACTTTTTGACCTTAATTCCAAGCGGTATGTGTGGAGAAAACCAGGCACTGCTCATCACCTGTCCAAAACAGTCCCAACAGTGAAGCATGGTGGTGGCAGCAGCATCATGCTATGGGGGTGTTTTTCAGCTGCAGGGACAGGACGACTGGTTGCAATCGAGGGAAAGATGAATGCGGCCAAGTACAGGGATATCCTGGACGAAAACCTTCTCCAGAGTGCTCAGGACCTCAGACTGGGCCGAAGGTTTACCTTCCAACAAGACAATAACTCTAAGCACACAGCTAAAATAACAAAGGAGTGGCTTCACAACAACTCCGTGACTGTTCTTAAATGGCCCAGCCAGAGCCCTGACTTAAACCCAATTGAGCATCTCTGGAGAGACCTAAAAATGGCTGTCCACCAACGTTTACCATCCAACCTGACAGAACTGGAGAGGATCTGCAAGGAGGAATGGCAGAGGATCCCCAAATCCAGGTGTGAAAAACTTGTTGCATCTTTCCCAAAAAGACTCATGGCTGTATTAGATCAAAAGGGTGCTTCTACTAAATACTGAGCAAAGGGTCTGAATACCTAGGACCATGTGATAGTTCAGTTTTTCTTTTTTAATAAATCTGCAAAAATGTCAACAATTCTGTGCTTTTCTGTCAATATGGGGTGCTGTGTGTACATTAAAGTGGAGTTCCACCCACTTTTACAACTCTTCAGCATCCCTCACTAAACTGTGCACTGTAAACAAATTGGATATATATATATTTTTTTTCTCAGCACCTACTGTATATCTGCTGTATTCATTTTTCACTTCCTCCTCCCTGGCCGTGGTCCATCGCATCATTTCCTGTTTGCAATGCCTTCTGGGAAGGGGTGGCAACTTCCTCTGACACTGCCGTTGCTATGGAAACCTGACCTGAAACCTATTACACTGCTTGTGCTGCACTGAGCATGTGTGAGATCTGTAAGGATGAGATCCAGGAAGAAATACAGTCTAGCTAAAGATGCCCACACTTAAGATGGCTATGGCCTGCTGTAAGTTTATAAAATAACAAACTACTGCTTAAAACTAACAAAACAGACCTTAGTTTACAGACTAACTTTACTAGAATACATTAAGCTTGTGTATTATAGGGGTATTTATATTTAAAAAGTATCATTTCGGCCGGAACACCACTTTAACCACTTGCTTACAGGGCACTTAAACCCCCCTCCTATCCAGACCAATTTTTAGCTTTCAGCGCTGACGCACTTTGAATGACAATTGCGCGGTCATACAACACTGTACCCAAATGAAATTTTTATCATTTTTTCCCCACAAATAGAGCTTTCTTTTGGTGGCATTTGATCACCTCTGTGTTTTTTATTTTTTGTTAAAAAAATTTAAAAAGACCGAACTTTTAAAAAAAAATTTTTTTTTTTGTATATTTTGTTATAAAATTTTTAAAAAGGGTAATTTTTCTCCTTCATTGATGTACGCTGATGAGGCGGCACCAATGGGTGGCAGTGATGGGCACTGATTGGTGGCAATAATGGGCACTGATCTTGTACACTGCTAGGTGGCACTGATTGGCACCACTGGTGGGCATTGTTAGGTGGCAATGGTGGGCATTGATAGGTGGCACTTGTAGGCATTGATAGGTGGCACTTATGGGCATTGATACGTGGCACTGGTGGGCACTGTGGTGTGGCAATGTCAGGTGGCACTGGCAGGGGGTACTTGTGGTACAATTGAGGCATTATTGCCTCCTCCTCTTCGGGACCGATGTCCCTTGCTGGTGAGCCGGTGATCGTTTTTTTTTTCTCCTCGCACTGTCAGCGCGAGGAGAAAAAAAAAACGATCACAGAGCTTTTGTTTTGGTCATGTGATCAGCTGTCATTGGCTGACAGCTGATCACATGGTAAGGGTCCGGGACCGGCCCCTTACTTGGATCGGTGATCACCCGAGTCTCAGTGACTCGGTGATCACAGCGCGATCCACGCGCGCCCTGCAGGGCGCGCGCAGGGCACGTGCACAGGGGAGGCCGTCATATGACGGCCTCCCAGGAATTCAGGTCAGCGCTGTAGCCGTCATTCGGCTATAGCGCGGATGTCAATCGGTTAATGGGGGGAAAAAATGAACTTAAATGATTTTTGCAAATGGCTGCAATATAACAAAGAGTGAAAAATGTAAGGGGGTCTGAATACTCTCCATCCCCACTGTAGGTCGGTAGTCTAATATATCAGTCTTTTAACCACTCCATCTCACTTTCTATTATTGTTTAACTCTAAACACTTAATTTTTACTCTTTCCTTCTATTTGATCCCACTATGCTTCTTTTTTCTCCCCCTCTTTGTTTCTTCTTCCTTCCCTTTCCTTGTTTTCCTCCCTTTTCTCCCCCACCCTCATTTACCCTCTCTCCCAAATCCCTTCTCCCCCCTCCTCTTTCATACCCCTTTCTCCCTTGACCCTCATCCCCCTCTCTTCCGCCCCCTCTTTCCATTTCCTTAATTTTTTCTTTTCTTTTAATTCTGTTTTCTTGCACCACACACCTTTTTATTAGTGATTTCCAGATGATATACCATACTACCTATACATTTTATAAATGTAAAATTCAGTGGTCCTAGGTGCTTCCCGTGTCCGCCGTGGGGGGAAAATTGCCTTTGGGTGCCTCTGTCATTGCTGCCACACTGCCGCAGTCTCCCCCTTCTCTAGGTAAGCAGTGCCTATGTATCCTTCTCAGAACTCTTATTAATCTTATTCGATATTAAAGAAAATAACCTTCATGTTTTAAAATGTATATCAATAATGGTTTAAACATGAAATTATGATTTATCTCAATATATGCTTATGACTGGCTCCTTCTGAAGAAGCAGAATTGCAGAGTTGAGGACAATCACCAAGACGCATCATATCCGATACCCCACTTCAACACTGGGGGTCACCTTCATTTCTTGTAAAATGGTATGAAGCAGTATACAAGGCTGTAATTATCAATTGTATCCAACTATTTTGTGAATGTGGTTTTGTCCCACAATGTTTTTATATTCTATATATTATTAAATTTCTTTTATATAAAATCATATATACTCTTGTCTATGTCCTTGAGGTACCGAGATAGTCCAAACTTTTTTCCCTTTTTCCAGGGGCACTTCTGAGGTGACCCCAGGCACCTATTTCTATGATATATGGATGATGGTACCCACCCCTATCTCAATAAAAACTCCTAATTGAGTCAATATCCTATTGTTAAAGTAATGTATATTACAAATGTATTATTTAATATATTAAAGATAATATGAGGTTCCAGTGATTGGGTTTACATATACTTTAACTGAGAAAGGGTGATAAACAAGGCCTACTTGATCAGAATTGGACCAGCTGCCTAGTCTATATGTATTCTCTGTCTGTGGGAGTGAAATTTCTAGCACTAACATAAGAGAGGAAATTATTTAGATGCAACCAGTCCTTAGATTGGAGATAAATGTAATAAATGGCGAGTGACAAATTAAATATACAACAATTCTTTGAATATAAAATAGCTGAAAATTATCAAAATGCACCAGATAGTTACAATGGCCCTACAATTTATTGTTCTAAAGTCAAAGAAGCCAGAGTGGCATCTAATAATAACATTTAGAAAGATTATATGTCTTGACAATTCACCCAGTTTTCATCGTTTTGGCACCAATATTAAACTGGTACGACTAAACGCAAAACTATTTCTTTTTCTTTCCTTTCTTTCCTTTTCTCCCTTTCTTTTTTGGAGCTTCAGGCCAATTAAAGCCTCGAAATTCCAAACAGTCCACAGCATTGTGAGAGATATAGTAAGCATTCAGCATTGCAGCAGGGCTCAGTATGTCCACTTCAGGTTTGGGCTCTTTACTCTTCTTTGTTTTTTTCTTTGACTTCTTTCCCTTTGTTTTCTTTGAACTGGCAGACCCCTTCGATTTGGCACTTTTAGTTGGCTTAAAAAAAAAAGTAATTAATTTGTTAAACATCTTGCAGTATTCTTGTGAGATATAAAGTATATTATAGACACTGAAAATGTACTGTAGTTGATTTTCAAGCAACTAGCCATATAAAATGTACTAAGGGAACGCGGCTACATACAGTATACAGCACTGTGTTCCCACAGTGATATGGGGACTTCCGGTCCAATTCTCAGAACAAAATCAAGTCAATTCATCTTTATCAATGAATAGAAGTCTTCTTCTGAATTGCTGAGGTAGAGAGGCAGGCAGATGTCACGATCGCACCTCAGCCATTCAAAGGAAGCCTTGTATTCATTGATACAAATACAATAAATACAAAGCTCTCAGTGAATGGCAGAGGAGTGTGCAGCCAGACTTTATTGGGTTCTAGGAACGGGACAGGAAGTGCCCGTACAGCTGCTGGAACACAGCGCTCTATATTATATGTAGCCGATACATACAGTTTATAGAATTCTGACAGTGGGGACATGTATTAGTAAAGGAAATAGTTGGTTTGGACCTGCTTGGCCCAAACAAACTATTTAACGTGACCGCAAAGCTGGAGTTACTTTAAAGTGGATGTAAACCCTCACATATACCCAGTAAAGTGAACAGCCTCAGATGATACACTGATATTAAACATATCTCCCTACATAAGTTTTACATGTGTATCTGCTGTCTTAAGATTTATATACTATTTAGAAAGCGCACGTCCCGTTAGAATTTTTTCTTCCTGTTGCAGCAGGGGGAGGGGAGTCTTGCCATACATTGTGAGACAGCTGATTGGAGGAAAGGCACCCCCCCCCCCTCCATATTGGCAGAGACTTGCAGAGCTGTGCTGTGAATTGACCAGCTGTCTGCTAATCTATTTATAGAACCCATCCTGACACAAAATTCAGCCTGATTTTATCACGTGTCAGAGAACTTGTCAGAAGCTATGCTGATAACAGAAGAAAGGAGCAGGAGAAAGCCACAGGACTTAGGGCTATGGAGAAAGATAACAAAACACTGCAGATATGTGCCAAGCTCAAATTTCATGAATCAGGTTTACATCCACTTTAAAGCAAAACTTAAAGAGGAAGTAAGCTTTCCTTGATTATATTACCTGATCCTCCGCTCCTGCAGTCTCTTCTGCACTGCTATAAAAAGGCTTACCTATGGGTACTGTAAATATCTCCTAAACTTGCACCGTTTAGGAGATATTTACTGTATAAGCTGCCGATGACGCCACCGATACTTGCATTCTGAAGGAATGGCCGCCCATGTTTTTTCTTTAGAGCCGTGACTGGCAGCTCCCGCGTGCAGTGTTTACTTCCTGTTTAAAGCAAAATATATTTTTTTTTCATTATAGATAGAGTAAGGGAGGGTTATAACCCCGTTTGTTTTTTGTTTTTTTTCTTTTTCCCACCTTTGGCCCATTGGGGATATTCCCCTTGACTTTCTGTTCCATAGTTCTTGCATCGGTCTTGAGTGAACGCCAACTTTTGGATTTTTTCATACCTATACGGGGAGATACACCCATAGGACAAAGGATGCCTTGGAGTCACTTACTGACCTGACCTGGAGCCTTATTTAACCAGTTACCAACCGGCCCATAGCCTCCCAGAGAACCACTCCCGCACACGGGAACATCTGTGTTCGCCGGGTTCACGGGACCCGGCGCAACACGGATCGCGGTAAAGGGCCAATGACAGCGGCCCTTTACCACGTGATCGATCCGTCCAATGACGGAGCGATCACAAGTGTAAACAATGCTGGGTCATCAGGAGTTCATCACTCCCCTCTCCTCACACCAATGCAGCGTGAGAGGAGAGGAGAGCTATACGGTGCCAATCTGTAAGTGTTTGATATATATCAGTGCCAAAGCAGTGCCACAACAGTGTCATCTGTGCAACATCTGTGCCACCAGAGCCACACCAGTGCCACTACAATGCAAACCAGTGCCATCTGTGCCAATCAGTGCCGCCTGTGTGCCACCAGTGCCACTACAGTGCACACCTGTGCCCATCAGTGCTCATCTGCACCACTTCAGTGCCGCCTGTGCCCACCTTCGCCACCTCTGCCACCAGAGCCACACCAGTGCCACTACAGTGCACACCTGTGCCCATCAGTGCTCATCTGCACCACATCAGCCTCACCAGCCACCAGTATGGCAAAAAGATATTTTAAGACCGAGGAGGCCTACCAGGATTTAAGCATGAGCGATGAGAGCAGCAGGGAGCTCTCTGAGTCTCAGTCCGATTCGGATTCGACCTATGAACCTGTGACAAGCAGCAGGTCTGATACAGAATCGGAAGAGGAACGTGTGCCCGTGAAAAGAAGGTATTCTGGCGTGGAGCAGCAGCCTACTAGCAGCAGCCCAGGGCCATCCACCTTGAGCGCAGTGCCGTCCACCTCGAGAGCAGTGCCGTCCACCTCGAGAGCAGTGCCGTCCACCTCAAGCGCAGTGCCATCCACCTCAAGTGCACTGCCACTGTAACAAAGGCCAGGCACCAGTAGGGTGTCATCTCAGCCCCAAAGGGATAGGGGCCATACCAGCCTTCCCTATGCCCTTCAAAACCCCCTGTGGCTTCCCTCTAATTCCAGAGCAGCAAATATCCCCCCTTTTACCGCCCAGCCAGGTGAACACTGATGATTTTGTCATGCTTGATTTTTTTCATTTGATTTTCACCGAAGACTTATTATCGTCCATGGTGGACCAGTGCAACCTCTATGCACAGCAGTACATAGTAAGCAACCCTGGCTCTAGTTATGCCCATCCCTTTGAGTGGAGAGAGCTTACCATAGAGGAATTCAACATTTTCTTAGGCCTAACTTTTAATATGGGACTCACAAAAAAAACAAAACGAAATGTACTCATATTGGTCAACCAACCCCATCCACCACATGCCACTCTTCTCATCGATAATGCCAAGATCAAGATACCTTATGATTTTGCACTTCCTCCACTACAATGACAACATCCAGTGCCCTCCCCGAAATGACCCAGCTTTTGACAAATTATTTAAAATTCGGCCACTCCTATATTTCTCAGAAAAATTTCCCCAGTTATATACCCCCAAACAGAATATCTCCATTGATGAGTCCCTTGTAAAATTCTTAGGCAGGCTTGGCATCAAACAGTTTATCCCCAGCAAAAGGGCCCGATATGGGGTTAAAATGTACAAACTTTGTTACCGAGCCACGGGGTACATTTAAGCCTTCCGGGTGTACGAAGGGAAGGACTCCCAACTGCATCCCCCTGAATATCCAGAGTATATTGGAGCCAGCGGCAAAGTTGTCTGGGAGTTTGTTTATCCACTCTTTGGAAAGGGGTACCACCTTTATGTGGATAATTTTTATACAAGTTTGCCCCTCTTCCGCAATCTTCATCGGAGGGATACCCCAGCATGTGGTACCATAAGAACCAATAGAAAGGGCTTCCCGCAATAACTGGTCAATGTAAGGCTACGATGAGGGTAGACAGCGTCTTTGCGGAACCAGGAGCTATTGGCTGTCAAGTGGAGGGACAAACGAAACGTCCAAATGCTCATGACGATTCATAATGACACCTACGTGGAAGTCTCCAGAAGAAACGGCCCAGTCCAGAAACCAGCTTGTATCTATGACTATAATTTATTTATGGGGGAGTGGACTTCAATGATCAGATGATTGAACCCTACCTTCCCACAAGAAAATCCCGTCATTGGTATAAAAAAAGTGTCCATTTATTTTTTCAGTTTGGCCATGTATAACACTTGTTATTTACCAAAAATCCACTGAGACCCCCGTATCCTATCTGCACTACCAGGAACAAGTAATGTCCGCCCTTTTGTACCCTGAAAGCTCACCAGAAAATATTCGCTCTGATTCCATGAGCAGACTCCACGAACGCCACTTTCCTGACAAAATTCCCCCTCTGTGAAACAGGCCACAGACGTCAGAAGAAATGCCGGGTGTGCTCCAGAAGAGGAGTTAGAAGAGACACCACGTATTATTGTCCCCAATGTCCTTCCCAACCAGGCCTCTGTATAGGTGAATGTTTCTGCCGTTACCATACTTCTCTACATTATTAGGGAAGTACGGTAAACATAATTCTCATTTTCTGTCATTTTCCTCCACACCCCTTATGCCACTGCACTGAACTGTACATACCTCTGCCTTGTCTGGAACAGACCCTGGCCTGTTATACAACCAAGCTTGTGCCTAACAATAAACATACCTCTGCCTTCTCCAGAACTGACCCTGGCCTGTTATACAACCAAGCTTCTGCCTAACGCTAAATTGTACCTACCTCTGCCTGCTCTGGAACTGACCCTGGACTGTTTGACCACGTTTTTTGCCTGCCTCTTGGACTGATCATTTACCCTGCTCTGCTAGTGGGAACACAGGGGTCTCACATATGTGAGGGCCTCCAGAAATGTTTTTCTGGATGAAGAAAAATAATTTGTTAGTTTTCTCATTCCCAGATTTAGGGTCTGGAGACTCGGAGGCTACAAAGAGATTTGGGTGGGAGAAGCCTCTACCCCTGTCCCCATTCTTTCCTGGCCTGCTACTTGGACCATGTTCCTGCTTACTACCAGGGCCAATATTTTAGCACTGCTGGCAATGTCTCTACTTGCACTGACCCTGGACTGTATATGTACAGTATCCCTGCCTGTACTGACTATAGACAATATTCCTGCCTGCTGCCTGGACAATTCCGTTCACTGTCGCTGACCACGTCCCTGCCTACTACCTGGATCAGGGCTCTCCTCCTGTGGACAACTGCAATACTAAAACCACAGGTAAACTTTTGTTTACCCTTTGCTTAGCAGAATGTGTTTTAGGGTGTAATTCTTGGTATGTTCATGCTATGTGTTAGAAATATGAAGGGCCTTCCAAAATGTGATAGATTGCAAGGAAATTAGATGTGTAATTTAGGCTTATATGCAAGTTATTGCCATAAAAAGTGTTTGGGGACCGGGGCCTGCCCCAGGGGACATGTATCAATGCAAAAAAAAGTTTTAAAAACGGCTGTTTTTTCGGGAGCAGTGATTTTAATAATGCTTAAAGTGCAACAAAAAAAATGAAATATTCCTTTAAATATCGTGCCTGGGGGTGTCCTTGGTATGCCTGTAAAGTAGCGCATCTTTCCCATGTTTATAACAGTGCCAAAGGAAAAAGGACAGTTCTAAAGGAAAAAATTACATTTAAAACTGCTCGCGGCTGTAATGTATTGTCGGATCCGGCAATATAGATATCAATACCAAAAAAAAAAATGGCGCGGATGTCCCCCCCCCCCAAATCCACACCAGGCCCTTCAGGTCTGGTATGGATATTAAGGGGAACCCCGCACCAAAATTAAAAAAAAAATGGCGTGGGGGTCCCCAAGGCACTATATACTCTGAGTATATATATTATACGGCCTGCCCTATATACTCTGCAGAAAAACTGGGCCTTAGGTGTTGGTGGTACCAGAACACTGTAAGCCCTCACAGTTACTCTTGTTAGGGGCAGGAATGGGCCCTGCTGTGAAATAATATATCAAAAATTGTAATTACATGGCCTTGTTAAACAGGGGCAGAAAAAGTGGGCTTTGGGTGGTGGTGGTGCCAGAACACTGTAAGCCCTCGCAGTTAATTTTGTTGGGCGCAGGAACGGGCCCTGCGTTGAAATATTATATCAAAAATTGTAATTTCATGCCCCTGTTAAACAGGGGCAGAAATATTGGGCTTTGGGTAGTGGTGCCACAACACTGTAATCCCTCACAGATACTCTTGTTGGGCGCAGGAACGGGCCCTGCTGTGAAATATTAGATCAAAAATTGTAATTACATGCCCCTGTTAAACAGGCAGAAAAATTGGGCCTTGGGTGGTGGTGGTAGTGCCCTAAACCAAAAATATTGTTGGGAGCTAGCATCATCAAGATTGAGGAGGAATAGGATAGTCAGCATAGCCAGTCTTCAAGGGATCCCAGATCCATGGCAAATTCAATCAGTTACATCAGCATCAGGTGCTTGATAGCTGCTGATCCAAGACTGGTTCATTTTTATGAATGTGAGCCTATCAACGGAGTCTGTGGACAGGCACACTCTTTGATCCATTACAAACCCTTTAGCTGTACTGAATGTGCGTTCAGAAAGCACGCTGCATGCAGGACAGGCCAGTAGCTCAATTGCATATTGAGCAAGTTCTGGCCAGTTGTCCATCCTCAAGACCCAGTAACCCAGTGGATGCTCTGTTGGAAAGTTCTCCAAGTCTGCTCTTGCCCCTAGATATTCCTGCAGCATATAATGCAGATGCTGGAGATGGTTGCTTGAACTGATCAGACCTTGGCGCTGAGGACTGAAAAATTGTTTAAAGGCATCGGTCAGCTGGCCACCTTTTCCACCGCTCTTCCTCTGACTGAACGAAGCCTCAGCAACACGTTGTCCAGCACCAGGAAATGGTAACCTCCCAGGGTCTGGAATTGCATTGCACAAACCTTTCTTCAAGGACTCCTGAAGATGTTTCATCCTCTGCTCCTCTGCGAAGGCATCATTTTTGCAACTTTACCCTTGTAACATGGATCAAGAAGGGTTGACAGCCAGTAATGATCCCTCTCCTTGATACTATGAATCCTAGGGTCCTTTTGCAGGCTTTGCAGAATCAGGGAGGCCATGCAGCGTAAGTTTGCAGAGGCAATCGATTCTGAGTCCTCTGGGTCACTAAGGATCACATTATCCGTAACCACCACGTACACATACCATGTACAACTCCTTTGGTTTCTGGGGACTGAAAACCATCCCTTGAAGACTGCTGCTGGGTGTTATCCTTTACATCCATGCTGACACAATCCTCCTCCACTTCTTCCTGTGTGTTTGGAGGGCCTGCAGGAACGCTATCTGGATAAAGGGGGCCTTGAGAGGAACGGAAGTCCCCCTCTTCCTCCTGCTGTTCTGCCTCAAGTGCCCTGTCCATGATTCCACAAAGCGTTTGTTCCAGCAGGAAGACTAGAGGGACAGTGTCACTGATGCATGCATTGTCGCTGCTCACTATCCTTGTGGCCTCCTCAAATGGTGACAGGACAGTGCATGCATCCTTGATCAGTAGCCACTGGCGTGGCGAAAAGAAGCCAAGCTCCCCTCACCCTGTCCTGGTGCCATACTCGCACAGGTACTCATTTATGGCCCTCTGCTGTGTGTGCAGCCGCTGCAGCATTGTCAACGTTAAGTTCCACCTGGTGGGCTGTCACAAATGAGGCGGTTGGTGGGCAGGTTGCATTACCTTTGAATGTCAGCCAGCCGAGCACTGGCATTGTATGACCAGCGGAAATGAGCACAGACTTTTCTGGCCTGCCTCGGGAGATATTGTAAGCCTGGGTTCCTGCTCAAAAACTGATGCACTACCAAATTCAGGACATGTGCCAAACATGGAACATGGGTCAAGTGTCCCTGTCGGAAAGCGGAGAGACGGTTGGTGCCATTGTTGCATACAACCATTCCTGGCTGAAGCTGGCATGGCGTCGACCACCTCTGAGCCTGCCCCTGCAGAGCTGACAGAATCTCTGCCCCAGTGTGCCTCCTGACCCCTAGGCAGACCAACTCAAGCACCACATGGCATCCTTTAGCCTGATTGCTTGCATAGCCCCTTGAATGCTTACGGAGCACCGCTGGTTCAGAGGACAAATCTGCAGAAGAGGTCATAGAGGAAGAAGAGGAGGAGGGGGTGGAGGAGAAAGCTGTGGCAGAATCACCACTAGCATTTTGGAGGCATGGTGGCGGAACAAGCTCCAACAACACTGAACCCTGTCCTTCATCCTTCCCAGCTGCCAGCATAGTTAACCAGTACGCCATGAAGGAAAGGTAATGCCCCTGCCCATGCCTGCTGGACCATGGGTCAGCGGTAATATGAACCTTACTGCTGACCGCCCTGTCCCACAAGGCCAAAACATTGCCTTCTACATGCCGGTAGAGAGCCGGAATGGCCTTCCGTGAAAAGAAATGGTGTTTTGGAACCTGCCACTGAGGTACAGCACATTCCACAAATTCCCGAAAGGGGGCAGAGTCTACCGGCTGAAAAGGCAGCAGTTGCAGTGCTAGCAATTTGGCCAAGCTAGCATTTAGACGCTGAGCATGTGGATGGCTGGGACCGAATTTCTTTTTACGGTTCGGCAACTGGGGTAGGGAAATTTGCCTGCTAAAATCAGTTGGTGGTGTACTGCTAGCAGATTGGCTGCAAGTACTTGGGACACCTATTGCTACACCTTCATTCCTCTCAGTGATGGTTTTTGAGAGGACTAGAGGTATAGTGGGGTTGGAGATCCCAGATGTGGAGCAAGGAGAAGTCCGCCTTTTTTTTTTGATGGGGGTCTTTCAAGTGCTGGCCATGCTTGATCCGCTTCAGACATAGGTTGCAAACAGCAACGGTGCAATTTGCTGTACACCTGTTGAAAAAGGCCCACACCAAAGAACTTTTAAAAGTCAGTGGGTAGTCAGCAGGGCCCTGCACCTGCGGAGCTCTGTGGTGCGATGCAATAGGATGGCTGGCCTTAAGCTGCCACCTAGAGGACATTCTGCCTCGTTGGAGTTGTGCCTCCTCACTTTCCTCCTCTCTTCTCTCAGGCACCCAAGTACAGTCAGTGACCTCATCATCCCCTCCCTCCCCATCACTGGAGCAAACTTGGCAGTATGGGAGAAAATGACTGCCAGTTTCTTGTCCTTCTGTGGCACCCCTCTCTCTAAGCTCACGTTACTCCCTTCCTCAACCTGTGAACCAACATCGGAGCCTTCAAATCGCTGCGCATCCTCCAGCAGCATGTAACCGTCACTGTAGTCGAATAATTCTGGGGACTCCTCCGTGCATGATGGTGGGGCTATGGAAGGAGTGACTGTGGACAAGGAGCCAGTGGAATAGGCTGATTTGGCAGCTGTGTTGGAAGGCAAACTACTCTGAGCCTGGGTGACAGAGGATGATGAGGATGAGGATGGCTTTGTTATCCACTCCACCAACTCTTGTGCATGTTGTGATCCAATAACACGGCCAGCAGCAGCAAAAAAGGACAAGCGTGCCCCATGGCCACCTGCAGAGGATGCACCATGTCCATGACCACCACTGTTGACTGTAGACACAGAGGCTGCTTGCCCTCTTTTAGTGGCCTGTGAGCATCTGCCTCTCCTTGGTGGCCTTCCGGACATGATGTATTTTTTGTTTTGCAACACCACACTACACTGTATTAGATACTGTGTACACCGCCTGAAGTGTATTAGTAAGTGTACAATGGCTGCACTGTATTGTATACTGTGTACACCACCAGAAGTGTGGTAGAAACTGTACACACTGTATTAGATACTGTGTACACCACCTGCACTGTATTGTATAATGTGTACACCACCAGAAGTGTAGTAGAAACTGTACACACTGTATTATTACTGTGTACACTGCCTGAAGTGTATTAGAAACAGTACACCACCGAATGCACTGTAGATATAGGCTACACTGAATGCAGAGTGTATCTGTGTATATATGTATGTGTGTGTGTGTATAATATATATATATATATATATATATATATATATATATATATATATATATATATATATATATATATATATATATACACAGTGGGGACGGAAAGTATTCAGACCCCCTCAAATTTTTCACTCTTTGTTATATTGCAGCCATTTGCTAAAATCATTTAAGTTCATTTTTTTCCTCATTAATGTACACACAGCACCCCATATTGACAGAAAAACACAGAATTGAAAAGAAAAACTGAAATATCACATGGTCCTAAGTATTCAGACCCTTTGCTTAGTATTTAGTAGAAGCACCCTTTTGATCTAATACAACCATGAGCCTTTTTGGAAAGATGCAACAAGTTTTTCACACCTGGATTTGGGGATCCTCTGCCATTCCTCCTTGCAGATCCTCTCCAGTTCTGTCAGGTTGGATGGTAAACGTTGGTGGACAGCCATTTTTAGGTCTCTCCAGAGATGCTAAATTGGGTTTAAGTCAGGGCTCTGGCTGGGCCATTCAAGAACAGGCACGGAGTTGTTGTGAAGCCACTCCTTCGTTATTTTAGCTGTGTGCATAGGGTCATTGTCTTGTTGGAAGGTAAACCTTTGGCCCAGTCTGAGGTCCTGAGCACTCTGGAGAAGGTTTTCGTCCAGGATATCCCTGTACTTGGCCACATTCATTTTTCCCTCAATTGCAACCAGTCGTCCTGTTAATGCAGCTGAAAAACACCCCCACAGCATGATGCTTCCACCACCATGCTTCACTGTTGGGACTGTATTGGACAGGTGATGAGCAGTGCCTGGTTTTCTCAACACATACCACTTAGAATTAAGGCCAAAAAGTTCTATCTTGGTCAGACCAATGAATCTTATTTCTCACCATCTTGGAGTCCTTCAGGTATTTTTAGCAAACTCCATGCAGGCTTTCATGTGTCTTGCACTGAGGAGAGGCTTCCGTCAGGCCACTCTGCCATAAAGCCCTGACTGGTGGAGGGCTGCAGTGATGGTTGACTTTCTACAACTTTCTCCCATCTCCCGACTGCATCTCTGGAGCTCAGCCACAGTGACCTTTGGGTTCTTCTTTACCTCTCTCACCAAGGCTCTTCTCCCCCAATAGCTCAGTTTGGCCGGACGGCCAGATCTAGGAAGGGTTCTGGTCGTCCCAAACATCTTCCATTTAGGGATTATGGAGGCCATAATCAAACACAGCTGGACTCAAATGAAGGTGTAGAACCATCTCAAGGATGATCAGAAGAAATGGACAGCACCTGAGTTAAATATATGAGTGTCACAGCAAAGGGTCTGAATACTTAGTACCATGTGATATTTCAGTTTTTCTTTTTTAATAAATCTGCAAAAATGTCAACAATTCTGTGTTTTTCTGTCAATATGGGGTGCTGTGTGTACATTACTGAGGAAAAAAAATAACTTAAATGAGTTTAGCAAATGGCTGCAATATCACAAAAAGTGAAAAATTTAAGGGGGTCTGAATACTTTCCGTCCCCGCTGTATATGTATATAATATATGTGTGTGTGTGTAGGTATGTATGTATATATATATGTATGTATATATATATATATATATATATATATATATATGTATGTATGTATGTATGTATGTATGTATATATATATATATATATATATATATATATATATATATATATATATATATATATATATATAATCAAATACACTGCCACTAACTGAATAACCTGCCTGCTTAATCTAACTCAAGCTATCTCTCTGTCCACGCTAACAACACTACACATGGCCGCTCTGTAAGCAGCCTTATATAGTGTGGGGCGTGGTCTTAGTCCCCCTGAGCCATGATTGGCCAAAGGCACCCTTTGGCCAATTATGGCTCTCTCAGCAGAGCATGCTGTGATTGGCCAAAGCATGCAGGTCAGGTGCATGCTTTGGCCAATCATACAGAAATGCACTGCAATCTCACAGTGCATTATGGGGTGTTCCACGGCACTCAAATTTTACGCAAACGCCCCATAATGTTTGGCGAACGGACGAACACCCGATGTTCGAGTCGACCTGAGCGTCGAGCTCATGCCTACTGCAGAGGTTGAAGGTGGTGGGGGGGTCAGCATGACCAGTGTTCAGACCATATTCCACAAATTGGTCTGCATGGCTGTCGTCCCAGAAGAAAGCCTCTTCTAAAGATAATGCACAAGAAAGCCCGCAGTTTGCTGAAGACAAGCAGACTAAGGACATGGATTACTGGAACCATGTCCTGTGGTCTGAGACCAAGATAAACTTATTTGGTTCAGATAGTGTAAAGCGTGTGTACTGGCAACCAGGTGAGGAGTACAAAAACAAGTGTGTCTTGCCTACAATCAAGCATGGCGGTGGGAGTGTCATGGTCTGGGCCTGCATGAGTGCTGCCGGCACTGGGGAGCTACAGCTCATTGAGGGAACCATGAATGCCAACATGTACTGTGACATACTGAAGCAGAGCATGATCCCCTCCCTTCAGAGACTGGGCCACAGGGCAGTATTCCAACATAATGACCCCAAACACACCTCCAAGACGACCACTACCTTGCTAAAGAAGCTGAGGTTAAAGGTGATGGACTGGCCAAGCATGTCTCCAGACATAAACTCTATTGAGCATCTGTGGGGCATCCTCAAACGGAAGGTGGAGGAGCGCAAGGTCTCTAACATCCACCAGCTTCACAATGTCATGATGAAGGGGTGGAAGAGGAATCCAGTGGCAACCTGTGAAGCTCTGGTGAACTCTATGCCCAAGAGGGTTAAGGCAGTGCTGGAAAATATTGGTGGCCACACAAAATATTGACACTTTGGGCCCAATTTGGACATTTTCACTTAGACGTGTACTCACTTTTGTTGCCAGTGGTTTAGACATTAATGGCTGTGTGTTGTTAGTTTGAGGGGACAGCAAATTTACACTGTTATACAAGCTGTACACTCACTACTTTACATTGTAGCAAAGTGTTATTTCTTTAGTGTTGTCACATGAAAAGATATAATAAAATGTTTACAAAAATGTGAGGGGTGTACTCACTTTTGTGAGATAATGTACATCAACACAAAAAATAAGGCTTGCAGCATTGTGTCTTGCAGCCTGTTCACAACACAGTGCTGCAGTTGGTGCACTGTGGTGCTTTTGATTGTAAATCGCACCCCAGTGCATCTTCACAACAAATGTGCTGAACTAGTAAAAATGCGGCATGTTCTATTTTTGTCCATTGTGGTGTTTTAGGCAGCCCATTCTATTGAATGGGCTGTCTTAACGCAATGCACACTAATGCGATAAACACACTACAATGGACTTGACTGGTGTGAATGGGCCCTAAAGCCTAGTACACATCACTAGTCTTTTTTTTTTTTTTCGTTCAACCCAGCGGGCTGACAGCTCCTGTCAGAGCAGCTGTAGTAACAATCCGATGTTAGTACAGAGATCTCGCCTGCTGTAATATTGTGTTCTGACAGGGGGGTGGCCCTCCAAACAGAACACTCTGGTCAGCGTTCTCAGCCATTGGCTGAGAACGCTGATCGGGAGCCAGTCGGCTGCTGGTTTTACAGCATGTTTGTCTGACAGAAGTCAGATCGGCTGCCATACATACAGGCCGAATGTCGACTGTTTTTAATTGAACCGGCTGATGTCACCCGACATTTGGTCCGTGTGTACTAGGCATTACTGAATAATCCTGCATGTGTAACAGCATGCTAATCCTGTAATTAGCCACTGTAGTACTGGCTGATTGAGTTCTTACTATTCGTGGCAGTGAGACCCCTTTCACACTGGGGCGCTTTTCAGGCGTTTTAGCGCTAAAAATAGCACCTGAAAAGCACCTCTCATGCTTGCCCAGTGTGAAAGCCTGAGTGCTTTCACGCTGAGGTAGTGCGCTTGCAGAACGGGAAAAAAAGTCCTGCAAGCAGCATCTTTGGGGCGGTGCGGGATACACCGCTCCCCAAAACGCCCTGGCCATTGAAAGGAATGGGCAGCGCTGCCAAAGTGCCTGAAAAGCACTTCGGCAGCGCCGCAACACGGGGGCTTTTAGTCCTTTCTTCGGCCGCTAGCGGGGGGTTAAAAGTGCCCCGCTAGTGGCCGAAAAGCGGCGCTTTACCGCCAACGCACCCCCCGCCCCAGGGTGAAAGTAGCCTACAGCTGAATTACAACATTAAGCAATAACAACACATAAAGTCACTACTACTATTGTATTACCATGTTGAGCACACTGAAGACACTGTGAGCAAAGTTTTACATTTCTATGATCCCAATTCCTGCAAAAAAAATAAGAAAAATTATGTGCGGATAGTAAATACATATGTTGTAAACTGCAGATAAAGATGTTGGTGTTTTTTTTATAGACATCCTGGCACAAAGATTAATTTATACAATCATTAAATGCTAAAAGGAATACAGAAAACCTTATTTAGCCCTGGTTCACACTGGTGAGGTTTTGGAATTGCTCTAATTCAGCGCGATTTCAAAGCTGCACATCCATGAGATTTGCAGTGCCGATTTCATTGCACTTTCATTTCATGAAATCGGTAGAAAGTAGTGCAGGAACCTTTTTCATAATCGCTGTGACATAAGTCGCGGTGATGGTTCCATTGCCGGCAATGGGGTGTGACTTGTCATGCAATTTGGAACTGTCAAATCGCATGACAAGTCTCCCCGGTGTGATTAGGGGCTTAAGCTTTTGCATGGTTTATCACTTTTTAAAGTGTATGTATGGACGTTACCCAATTTGCCTCCCTCCCAATACTAGAGCATGCCCTAGCATTATTTTTTTATTTTGCCTTGTTCCTGAGGCAAGAATCTGCCCTTATTACTTGCTGTGATTTCATTACTCGGCTTTGTGGAGGGGCAGCTACTGAGCTCAGTTCTTATTGACATAGGCTTGCCTTCAGAGAACTATACTTCCCAGAGCCCTTTTCCTATACATAGTGTGTACTCAGATGTTTGGAAGCCATGTCAGCAACATTGGGGGTGATTCACGAAAGCTGTGTGCCATCAGTAGAGGCGCAACGCTCATTTCCATATTTACGAAATGGTGCTCTGGTAACAGATCACGAATCCACCATTTACTATCGTGATCCCGGTGCATAGGAGGGTGCAATCTGTGTGCCACTATAGACATGGCCCATGGCATCTCCAGTTCAATATTAACAGAAGATGGAAATGCCAATATTATGGGGTGATGTGAGGAAGTTTAGTAACAACTGCCCAAGTAACAAATATGCCCAAAATAGAATGAGAAAGTAACTTTTTCAGAGAAAGCCTGCTGTGCCTGCAAGTACGTTTAGAAATGCGTGAGTTCAATGTAAGCAGTGCGCATGCGCAAGCAGCTCTTGCGCTCGTTCAAATGCGTTTGTTCACTGCGCGGCCAAAATTTTAGTAAATGTTAAGCAACATACATGCATTTGCATGGGTTGAACGGGCGCACCTCTAAACTTGACAATTTTTTGTTGAAGCTGGTTTACTTTTATGTATTGTTTTAAGGAGATTTTCACACAGGTCATGTAAGCATGTTATGTTGCCAACATGTGACATGCACCTTGTTAAAATTATGTAAAAAGACTTTCGCTCCTCTAGCTCCTCCTAAAAGGGCATTTAACCTTCCCCCTCTAATGCATATGATTTCCACGGGCTAACTTTTGCTTTTAAAGGGGAACTCCACACTCCATTCTCCAATGCTCTTGTCTCCCCCCTCTAACCCCTTGGCTTTCCATGGGCTAACTTTTGCTTTTAAAGGGGAACTCCACTCCATTCTTAAAAGGCTGTGAGCTGCCTTCACCAATCCAAACCACATCCTTTTTCAGAGCATACCACAGGGCCAGCTAGGAAAGGGGCCAGAAGAGAGATTGCCCAACCCCCTCCTGAACCATACAAGGCCACATGCACTCAACATAGCTGGCTGCCTTTGGGGCATGTTAGGCTCAGCCCAGTACCAAGGGTGGGACCTGGGCCCCCATACCCATTTTAAGGCCAATAACTAGAATATAAGCCAGCCAAGTGGGGATTAGCAAAATTACCAAGTCAGTTCCCATAGACTGCAATGGTATTTGTTGTATAACTTTTGCCCATGTTAGGCTCTTTGTTTTCCCCCCTAGACCGGGGGGTGTTTGTCGCATCTGTAATTTTGTAGCATGCTGGATGATGTGCTTAATTTTGGACAGGGGGTGGCTTATTTTGTGCTCGTTGCATTTGGGTTGTTCTGGGTATGCTCAGGGACTTTGGTTTTTTGCTATGGCTTTTGGTGTGTGAAATGCATTTGGGTTGGTCTGGGCAAGCTAAGGGACTTTGTTTTTTTTTTTTATTGTGTGTGTGAACAGCACTTGGATTTTTCTGGGCATGCTCAGAGAGTGTGTTTTTTGGGTTAGTAATTTAAGGACATCCTTAACAGGTGTACCCACTTTGAAGTTCTGTCTCTACATTGGGTGAACTTGCATTTTGTGTGTTTCATGGACTGTGCATGTGTTTTTAATTGCCTCATTAGCACACAAACCTTTGTTATATAAAGATTGCAGATGTCCCATCCCCCATGTATTTTGTTTATGCTTTTGCAAAACAGATGTGTTTTAGAGCAAGTATTTTTTATTTTTTGGGGGGGGATATTTTTCACTGAAATATTTTTGATGTTGTCAATGTTTGTAGGCTGTTAGTTTCACTTTGATTTAATTGTCTGTGCTGCATTATTTTGCAAAATCTTCCTCAAGATGTTGTGACTAAAATGTTTAAATCCTTAGACTGCTTTCCCGCTGAGGCGCTACAGCGCTAAAAATAGTGCCAGTAAAGAGCCTCTCCTGTCTCTCCAGTGTGAAAGCCAGAGTGCTTTCACATTGGAGCGTTGCGCTTGCAGGGCGGTAAAAAAAAGTCCTGTAAGCAGCATCTTTGCAGTGCTGTAGGAGCGGTGTATACACCGCTCCTAAAGCGCCCCTGCCCATTGAAATCAATAGGCAGCGCTACTAAACCACCGGCAAAGCGGCGCTTTTCGGGGTTTTTTTAACCCTTTTTCGGCCCCTAGCAGGGATTAAAAGCACCCCGCTAGCGGCCAAATAGCGCCGCTAAAACCGTTGTTTTACCGCTGATGCCTCGGTGTGAAAGCACCCTTAAGGGATTGTCCATTTGTGAGCGCAGTCATTTTAACTCCTGTTCATTTCCTGCAAAATGGTCAGACCTCAAAACCATATTCTGTCTCAAATTAACATACATGTGCTTTTTGCTTTCCTTGCTCTTTTCCAAGTCCTGTTTTGTTGAGCAATAAAATTTGTAGAAAATGTTTGTTTTATGTGTTTTGTTAATGATTTGTTTTGCAGATGCATGTTCAATCCAAGTAATGCATTTTACACCCCCCCTAAACAATTTTCATGCAACAGATTTCCCAGCTGCAGCTTAACTAGGCTGATTGGCATGGCAAAACAAAAAAAGATGTGATTTGTCTAAAAGCTACTTTCCTGGTGCCTTCATGGTAGCATATGCATGGATTGTGCGAGTCCCCACCCCCTACAGTTAGAATCACTCCCCTAGGAAACACATTTAACCCCTCGTGTCCCCCTAGTGGTTAACCCTTTCCCTGCCTGTCACATTTATACAGTAATCAATGCAATTTTATAGCTCTGATCGCTGTATAAATGTGAATGGTCCTAAAAATGTGTCAAAAGTGTCCGATGTGTCCGCCATAATGTCGCAGTCAGGAAAAAAATCGCAGATCGCCGCTACTACTAGTAAAAAAAATAAATAATTTTTTTTTAAAAATGCTATAAATCTATCCCGTATTTTGTAAACGCTATAACTTTTGCGCAAACCAATCAATATACGTTTATTGCGAATTTTTTTTTACCAAAAATATGTAGAAGAATACGTATCGGCCTAAACTGAGGAAAATTAGTTTTTTTTTTTTTTTAAATTGGGATATTTATTATAGCAAAAAGTAAAAAATATTGTGTTTTTTTCAAAATTGTCGCTCTTCTTTTGTTTATAGCGCAAAAAATAAAAACCGCAGAGGTGATCAAATACCACCAAAAGAAAGCTCTATTTGTGGGGAAAAAAAAGGACGTCAATTTTGTTTGGGTACAACGTCGCACGACTGCGCAATTGTCGTTTAAAGTGCGACAGCGCTGAAAACTAAAAATTGGTCTGGGAAGGAAGGGGGTGAAAATGCCCTGTATTGAAGTGGTTAAAGATCAAGATCTGAAAGAATGTATTTATTGGGTTTAGAAACACTTCTCTGTTCTTTGTAATGTATTGAAAGATTTGGGTAACAAAAGAAAAAAAAACACATTTCAAAGATATATTAGAAGTGATAGGAATGAGATTAGCATCAAAAGGGTTAATTAACTGAGAACACCTACTAATTGCCTAACAAGACACATCCAATGAGATGAAATTAACCAATTGTATTGGGCGTGCGCTATTATCAATGAGAAAACCACAGTTACCCTACCGACAGTTGCAGTTTACATATGCGGGTATTTATTTACGCTATTTGCGCTTCAATGTGTGCCGGTTCGCACGTTCGATTAATGACTTTCAGGCGCAACCCCTTTTCTCTTTTTTTTTTTTAAACTGTGAAGCTAAAATCCTGTGGTGTAAGGAACCAGCATTTCATCCATTTATTTGTTTCTTTTTTTCTGGGCTATCCACTTCAAAGAGGCATGATCTGTCACCAACTTAAAGTGGAGTTCCACCCAAAAGTGGAACTTCCACTCATCAGATTCCTCCCCCCCTCCGGTGACACAGTTGGCACCTTTCAGGGGGGAGGGGGGTACAGATACCTGTATATTACAGGTATCTGTACCCACTTCCGGCGTAGATAGCCGCAGAATCTGCGGGTATTTACGCCACTTCCTGCACCCTCCCCGCTGCCTGCTAGGAAACACACGGCTCCCAGAGGCAGCAGGGACCATTGGTATTGCGCTGCGCGACTCGCGCATGCACAGTAGGGAACCGGGAAGTGAAGCCGCACGGCTTCACTTCCTGATTCCCTTACCGAAGATGGAGGCGGCAGCACCCGAGGACGGAGAGACGCTTCGGCCTCGGGTGCCGACATCGCGGGCGCCCTGGACAGGTAAGTGTCCATGTTTTAAAAGTCAGCAGCTGCAGTATTTGTAGCTGCTGACTTTTAAAAAAAATTTTCTCGGTGGCGCTCCGCTTTAAAGTGGATGTAAACGCTCTCCTATACCCAGTGAAGTGAACAACCTCAGATGATACACAGAGATGAAACAAATCTCCCTACATAAGTTTTACTTGTATATCTGCTGTCTTCCCCTTTCTACACCCTTTGAAAAGTGCAGATCATGTTAAAAATCTATCTTTATTATTCAGCAGTACATAGGGGTGGGTGGAGAGATTGTATTTGCACTATGAGAGACCTGATTGGAGGAAAGGGACACCCCCCACTCCACATAGGCAGAGGAATGTATTTTGAGACAAGCTGTGTGCTTATCTCCCTCTAAGCTCACACTACAGATATATGTGCTTAGTTCAAATTTAATGGATGGGTTTAACAACTACTTTAACCACTTGCCGACCAGCTGCCGGCGACCCGCGATCGTGGTACACAGGGGCAGAACGGGGATCTCCCTATGTAAACAAGGCGATTCCCGTTCTGACATGAGACATCTCAGAGATCTGTTGTTCCCAGTGATGTGGAACAGTGATCTCTGTCATGTCCCTGGTAGCCCATCCCCCCTACAGTTAGAACACACCCAGGGAACACAGTTAACCCCTTGATCGCCCCCTAGTGTTAACCCCTTCCCTGCCAGTGTCATTTATACATTTTTACCAGGTGCATTTACCAGTGCATTTTTATAGCACTGATCAATGTAATGATGTCCCTGGTCCCCAAAAAATGTCACATAGGGTCAGATTTGTCCTCCACAATGTCGCAGTCCTGGTAAAAATCCTGCAGATCAGTGCCATTACTAGTAAAAACATAAATAAAAAAAGTCCATAAATCTATCCCCTATTTTGTAAACGCTATAACTTTTGCGCAAACCAATTAATATACGCTTATTGTGATTATTTTTACCAAAAATATGTAGAAGAATACATACTGGCCTAAACTGAAGAATACATTTGGTTTTTTTATATATTTTTTTGGATATGTATTATAGCAAAAAGTAAAAAATATTATTTTTTTCAAAATTGCCACTCTTTTTTTGTTTATAGCACAAAAAATAAAAACCGCAGTGATCAAATACCAAAGAAAGCTCTATTTGTGGAAAAAAAAAGGAGATCAATTTTTTTTGGGTACAGCATCGCACGACCGTGCAATTGTCAGTTAAAGCAACGCAGTGACGTATCATAAAAAATGGTCTGGTCAGGAAGTGGGTAAAACCTTCCGGGGCTGAAGTGGTTACATCTTCCGCCCGCCGTATAGGAAAATGACGATTGCAAGGTGGTTCTATTGTTCTGAGACGACTTCCTATGATGGCGGCGATCGTCGGTGGGCTGTGTCCCCAGGAAACGGCGCATCCCCGATCTCGGTAAAGAGCCGATGACGTGGCTCTTTACCCATGTGATCAGATGTGTCCAATCACAGCTGATTACATGTAAACAAGGAAATGCTGGTTAATGACTTTCCTCTCCTCACACTGACAGCATCAGCGGCATTTCCTCACAGGAGATACCTGCACAGATTATCAGTGCAGCCCCAACAGTGCCCATCAGGGATGCCAATCAGTGCTGCCTATCAGTGCCCAACAGTGCCCCCTATCAGTGCTGCATATTGGTGCCTCCTTATCATTGCAATCTCATCAGTGCTGTCTCATCAGCGCAGCCTCATCAGCGCACATCAGCGAAGGAGAAAAATGACTTATTTTCAAATATTTTGCAATTAGTACAAAATGAAAAACTCAGTAGCGATTGAATACCACCAAAAAAAAGCTCTATCTGTCTTAAAAAATGATAAAAAATTTGTTTGGGTACAGTGTTGCATGACTGCGCAATTGTCATTGAACGCTGAAAATTGGCCTAGGCAGGAAGGGGGTAAGTGCCCTGTATTGAAGCGGTTAAACTATCTTCCTAGCAGATAGAATTCAACACCCTTTGATGGATTAGCATTCTTTCCAATGACTTCATCATTTCGGAATAATGTTTTCCATTCTGTACATAGGACAATACCACCCCAAACCAACATCTGAGGCATAAAGCGGGGGTCCACCTATCTATCGTTTTTTTTTTTTTGAGTTCATTTACAAACTTTTCTTCTCAGCATTACATACTCACATATTGTGTGTAATATGTCCGCCTGTGTCAGATTTTGTCGGAAAGAATAATTTATATTATTCACTGCAGGCGGTTTCCATCTTCATTGTGGGCATTTGAAGCCCACAAGCATTTATTTCCTGGATGTGGTGAATGCTGTGCTCCCAGCATTCACCGCTCGTTACCGCACATGCTCAGTGGCATCCTGGGAATCCTGAGACTAGCTCCCAGGAGTCTGGGAGAGGCTAGAAACACGCCTACTTCCACGGGAGGAGAACCAGGAAGTGCAAAGAAGAATAGAAAAATAAAAGATAATTACGGCGATTTAAATTTTTTTAAACGGCATGTCAGCATCTAGGCAAGGAAGAGAATACATACAGATGTTGTTCAAAATTTGGGTGGAACCCCGCTTTAAGTCTAGACCAGGGGTAGGCAACCTCAGCACTCCAGCTGTGATAAAACTACAAATCCCATCATGCCTCTGCTTCTAGGAGTCATGCCTGTGATTGTAAGGGTCTTGCATGGTCTCATGGGACTTGTAGTTTCACCACAGCTGGAGGGCCGAGGTTGCCTACCCTTGGTCTAGACCAGGGATATGCAATTAGCGGACCTCCAGCTGTTGCAGAACTACAAGTCCCATGAGGCATAGCAAGACTCTGACAGCCACAAGCATGACACCCAGAGGCAGAGGCATGATGGGACTTGTAGTTTTGCAACAGCTGGAGGTCCACTAGTTGCATATAGACAATACATATTAATCTGTAGAATGTAACACTGGCTGCTCTGCACTTAATCATTGCAAAGTCTGCAAATATTCTATATTGCACCGCAATACATAAAAAGGCCCAAATCTGCTTCTTATTGGCAAGATGTGGCCACCCCTGGATGGTGTTTGAATTATTAACTTGGGGTTTGATGATCCCATAGCCAGTGGTATAACCCAACTAGACCAAAGAATATCTTCTGATCTGCTCCCGATCAGTGCTATCAGCCAATGGCATGGAGCAATGACCGGAGTGTTCTGGCTGGAGGCCGCCCCCTGTCAGAACACAATAGCACAGCAGGGGAGATCGTTGTACTCACATCGCATGGTTAGTACAGCGGCTTCTCCAGGGCTGTCAGGCTTTTTTTTTTGCTCGGCCTTGCTGGGTTGAACGATCAAAAAAAAAAACTACTAGTGTGTGTGTACTAGGCTAGGTGAAATTCTGTCCGGCACAAGGACACTGGAGCTTGACCTGTTACTACTGGATTCTTCAATAACCCCCAAATCCAACATTCTCCTAATTTCTTTGGTTATCGCTTCTCTTTTAGCTTCTGCCATCCTGTAAGGTTTTAGATTTACTTGTTCCCCAGGCCATGCTTAATAACTGTGGTCTGGCCCAAAGAATGAAAAAAAAAATCTCTATTTCCGAGCAGCAAGTCTTTTTAGTTTCTTGTTTTCCGATATTCAACAAAGTATCAGCCTGTGGAGTATAGAGAATAACGTTTGCAACAAATGGTTTCTTATCTTTCCAGAATTCTAGCAAATTTACATGGTACGTTTGTTGCTTTTCCTTTTCTGGCGTCTCCTAGGCAGACGCACTCCATCTGTCATACTGCATTGAAGCAGGTTGGCTTCTCTTGACAAACATTGTATGTTGTTGTATCCAGCGTGGGACTCCATAGTGAATACTCACTGTATTGTGGATATTACATACACATCAAGTATCTGTCTGAGATAACAACTGAGCAGTTGGTATAATAGATTCCAGAAGCAATACTGAAAATGATTTTCTTTGGGGAGATGTTCCAAGCTGGTACAAGTGATTACAAATAAACTGTTGTGTGTGCATATGCTGAAGCACTACTTGCAATGTGCTCTTATGTGATGTTTGCATATTATGATAAAGCTGCATTTGGGCTTATGCACATTGTAGCTCAAAGAAGAGGTTCCTACAGGCTTTTGAGCTTTTCTGAGCTCTCATTTTTTCTGCCTGGAAACTCCTCTCCATGTTGGCCAATGTGTCCATGCACACTATGATTTTTTCAGGAGTTTACAGGTATATTCTCTTACAGGCAGAACCCCCCCACCACCACCAAACTTGCGTTTTTTGAGAGGAGCTTGCGAGCAAAAAAGATGCCTAAGTGCCCAAAAACGTGTGAAATACTTGAAAACACACACACACAAAAAAAAAAAAAGGAAAAATGAGCTGAGGGGAGGGTTTGCGTAGAAAAAAAACCACTTATGCTCAAAAAAGCTCAACAAAAATGTGCAAAAGAGGATAAAAAAGCACAAGCTTCTTCAAGCTGAAATAAAAGCTCAAATGCCTATAAAAGCTTTTTTTTTTTTTTAGCTGCATTCTGCATGAGCCCTTAATGTCTAGATAGGTTCTGAGTTGTGGAAATAATACATTGTTGCAACCCAACACTGGAATACAGTATTTGTGAATATTACAAAATGTGCATCAAGGGATCCCTCTGGGATGAACTGCTTAGTCTGTTTGATAGTTTATACCAGCATAGAGCCCTTCACGCTTCAATGTAATATAAATTATTATAAATAAATATATAGCTGTACGCATACAACACAGAGCAATGTGCACTTATGTGGTGTGTCCATTATAAGTTTAATCTTCAATAATATATATATATATATATATATATATATATATATATATATATATATATATTTTACATGTGTGGGTGGGTCTACCGCCTCCATCTCCTAATCCACAATATTAGAATGGTTTACGCTGCAAGTGTGATTGGGGTACATATAACAGTCTTATGTATCTTGCTTGTTTGAAGTGTCCAGGAGCCTACATCTTTTCTATGAATATTGTGGATGATTATATTTTAGATACATAGAAATAAAGATATTGTTACTGTCACTGTACTGGGAACAGCAAACCCTTTTTTGTTACTATCTCTCTTCTTTTTATATTGTAGGGCAGGGGTAAGCAACCCGCAGCACGTGAAGCCTCTTTTGCCGGTGTTCTGCCGAGAAAGTTCCCCTCGGCGGATAATGACCCCCCTGTAGTGCGCAGGCGCAGCGCTTGCGGAGTAGGAACAACAAGGGAGCCGTCGAAAAGAGCCGAAGCTGAACACTAAGTCAGCTGTACACGGCGCCTGTGTGCCAAGACTATAGTAAAAAAAAACACTTTGTAACAGGCCCCTCGCGGACTCGCTACGCTCGCCAGGCTTCGGGCACGGCCTCGCTGCGTTCGGCATTTTAATATTTTAACTCTATGTCCACTTGGATGGTGGGGCTTTAACGTGGACTTAGGTTAGATTGTAGTGCGCAGACGCTGTATAGAGGTGACGATCAGCTGTTCTTCTTCGGCTCTTTTCGGCGGCTCCCTTGTTGTTCCTACTGCGCAAGCGCTGTGCCTGCGCACTACAGGGGGGTCCTTATCCGCCGGGGGAATTTTCTCGGCAAGACACCGGCACTCGACTCCCTCTCCATCAGCAGAGCAGAGCAGGGAAGTGTCAGTGAGACACTAATGCATTCCAATTTCAGAATTCCCCACGCCGCACTGCACTGAGGGGGAGGCACGGTACCCCCACACATTGTACAAGATGGGAAACATTGTTTGGTTGTCTAATTTTGCTGTAGCTGCGATCGTCAGCTTTTGTGATGGGGAAGAGATTGGGTGCAGTTCTGCTAAGGGGGGCGGTCCCTGTTTCCAGGAGGACTGTCTTGGCCCCTGCTAAAACCAATCACAGTCCTGCTAGCCCCGTCCACCATCTGGAGGAAGATGACTTGCTTGGTTGCCACTACCAATCTCAGAAAGAAGGGATTTCACTGTGATTGAGAAAACCACAATCAGGTGATAGTTTGTGGAATTACTGTTGAGCTTCTGGGAACTTTGTTGAAATTATTCCTGAACCTTTGCGTCACCTACTACTGAACCCTGCACTCTGTGTCCCTTTAAAGTGCAGCCAGTATTCAGCGCAATGAAAATCGTACCCAACCACTTTTTCTCAGCTGCGGGGCCCCAACTTATGATCCTGCACACAGGCCCACTGCTTTCAGAAAATGTCCCTGACCTGAGCTCATTATTCCGCATGCATTCCATATGCTTGTATGATATCACATACATCACATACAAGCACGCGGGCTGGATGCAAGAGTTGAATCAGCAGGATAAGTGTGCCAGGACAGGTAGATGTGTCTCATCTCTGCTTCCTTTCACCACTCTGCATATCACGCATATCATAGATGAGAAGAGGGTACAGCGGTGGAAGAGATGAGAAGGGGGTTCAGCAGTGGGACAGATATGCAGGGGGGTACAGTGATGGGCCATATGAGCAGGGGGGTAGAGTAGTGGGGCAGATGTGAAATATGGTGTATTGGTGGGGCAGATGATCAGGGAGTTACAGTGGTAGAGCAGGGGGAACAGAGGTGGGACAGATGTGCAGGGGGTACATTGGTGGGGCAGATAATAAAGTGGGTTACAGTGGTGGGGCAGATAATAAAGTGGGTTACAGTGGTGGGGCAGATAAGAAAGTGGGTTACAGTGGTGGGGCAGATAAAAAAGCGGGTTACAGTGGTGGGGCAGATAAAAAAGTGGGTTACAGTGGTGGGGCAGATAAAAAAGCGGGTTACAGTGGTGGGGCAGATGAAAAAAGCGGGTTACAGTGGTGGGGCAGATGGGTTCAGTGTTAGGACATATGAGAAGGTGATTCAGTAGTGAGACAGAAGAGCATGGGGATACAGCTGTGGAGCAGATGTTCAGGAGGTACAGTGGTGGGAGGGATGAGAAGGGGGTTCAGCGGTGGGACAGAAAAGCAGGGGGGTACAGTGATGGGGCAGATGAGCAGGGGGTTACAGTGGTGGGACAGATGGGCGGGGGTTGGGTTCAGTGTTGGGGCAGAGGAGAAAGGAGGTACATTGGTGGGACAGATGAGCAGGGGGTTACAACGGTGGGGCAGAGGCGCATGGGGTACAGAGGTGGGACAGATGTGCATTGGTGTGCAGTGGAGAAAGGAGGTACATCGGTGGAACACATGAGCAGTGGGTTACAGTGATGGGGCAGAAAAGCAAGGGGAACAGAGGTGGGACAGGAGATACAGTCATGGGGCAGATGATAAAGGGGGTTACAGTGGTGGGGCAGATGAGCAGATAAGTTCAGTGTTAGGACAGATGAGAAGATGGTTCAGTGGTGGAACGTGATGTGCATGGAGGTACAGTGGTGGGGCAGATGTGAAAGGGGGAACATTGGTGGGGCAGATGAGCAGGGGATTACAGTGGTTGGACAGAAGAGCAGGGTGGTAAATTGGTGGGGCAGATGAGCAGGGGGTTACCGTGGTGGGACAGATGCGCAGAGGGGTACAGTGGTGGGGCAGATGAGCAGGGGGGTTACAGTGGTGAAACATATTTGCAGGGGGGACAGTGATCTGAGGTGTGGAGTTGCATGAATTGGGGCTGATCTGAGACGTGAAAGTGCAGGATGTTAATTTCTCACTACTAAAGTAGTTTACAGCATTTACTTTATAAAAACAAACCCTTTTTCGTGATTGAGAGTGTGAAGTTGACATTTTTTTGTTATAAAATCGGCAATTTCTTTGAAAACATTTTTCGGCACACTGTGCTCAAAAGGTTGCCTACCCCTGTTGTAGGGGTTCCCAGTACAGTGTTTTTCTGTTTGCACTAAAGGAGAAAGGAGTAGTGGAGGTAATTGTATCATTATCTGTATGAACAAAAGCAGAGAAACTAAGGCTCGGCTTACACTGATGCAATGCATTACATCACATGTCATTTGCACAGGAAACGCACCGCAATGTGTTTCTATGAGGTGCAATTTGAGCCCATCACTTTGTATGGCTCAAATCACACTTCATCCACACAAAAAAAGGTGCTGGCCCCTTTTTTTTTGGGCACTGGAATCAGATCGCATGGGAGGATTGGGCCACTCTGTGCACAGAACAGGTAAGTATGACATGTTTTTTTTATTTAAAATAATAAAAGTAAATACATTTTTACAGAAGTTTTAATCTATGAAAACCTTCATCCCAAAAAGAAGAATATAAACTGCTGCTGTAACTGCCTATAAGGCTCCATTTGGTGTTTTGGGATCTCAAATCAAATCACGTGATTCTCTCCGCGATCTCAAACCGCACTACAATCGCAAAACACATGTTCGGGTGCCATCCATTTTCAATGACACCTAAATGTGGTGTGTTTTTTCTGCGATTATCCCGTGGCAATTGCGGCAAACTGCAGTGCGTGGAGCTTTTTGCCCAAAAGAAGTTCCTGCTCCTTTCTGGGCGACAAGCTTTGCGTGTTGCGGTCTGCCGCATGATAATTGCAACAAAACTGCAACACATTTAGGTGCTATTGAAAATGAAGGGCACCTGAACATGTGTTTTGCGATTGCAGTGCGATTTAAGATCGCCAGTTCAGCCCTCCCCCCAGACTGACAGTGGTGCTGGCCAAAGGTGTCTCTATTGTTCCTCTTTCAGAGTGGTGACACCTTAAGGGTAATGTCCTAATAAATGAAGATTCCTACAGCTAGCACATTGGTAAGCTGCGATATAATACTTCATACCGATTTAATGGAGAGAATTGAGATCATCATCATTATCCATCATTGTTATTCGATACTATTCATCATCATTATAATAATTTATCAATCATCATCGTTATTCATTATTCATCATCATCACCACCACCCAGCAGTGTGCAGAGCTCCCCTCGCTCATACGATGAATACATACACAGAGCCCTCGGTGTTGTCACTGCTGGAGCCGTTCTCCTCGCTGCATGTCGTGTTGCTGAGGATACAGTGTTGCAGTGGTTGCTATGGTCACGGCGGATGCCCCGCCTCCGGGAACTTTAGAACAAATCAGAAGGGCCGATTAGATGATAAAAGGTGGGGTGGATGTAGCTCCCCTGTAATAATCAGCTCTGTGAGCTTTGTGTATCAGGATAGAATAGGTCAGAGAATGCTTATAGAAGAAACACTTAGATTTCATATCTCCGGGTTTAATAATTATGGTTAGAGCTCCCCAGCACCTAGACACTCACATTACTATTACAGAACATTAGACCTTCCTAATATGGCTGCCGGCAGCGGACGTCACGCACACCAAGAGGCCGGTGGCGTCATGACGGCGGTGACGCAAGCTCCTCCAGCCTCGGTCGTGTGCAGCGTGGGCTCCCGCAGCCACTGCAGCTCAGAGAGGTCCCAGTTAGAGTGTCACGGCGCAGGCTCGGTGTAGCGCAGCCGCTCTGAGGTGAGTGCCCTACCGCGCAATCTCCAGCTATCTCAGCCCTGCTGGCGCAGCCGCAACACGGAGCTCGGGCTCCGGGGCTCTGCCAGCAGCTCCGCCCCGCACAGTGCTGGCCGGGCAGCGCAGCGGGACCTCGGAAGCCGGGAGGCGTGTGGGGGCTTCAGAAAAGGCGGGGAGGAGGCTGCAGGCCGCGCTAGGCCCGTGCGCATGCTGTACTGTACTGGGGCGGGGAGAATGGGAGCCAGCGGCCTGAGTCTTGTGTGAGACAGAGAGGGAGTGTGTGGACGGCCTCAGTGCTTACAATGAGCGGAGAGGGCCTCTCACCTCTGTGTACATTGTACTGTATACATACACCTCTGTGTACATTGTACTGTATACATACACCTCTGTATATGGCACTGTATACATACACCTCTGTGTACATGGCACTGTATACATACACCTCTGTATATGGCACTGTATACATACACCTCTGTGTACATTGTACTGTATACATACACCTCTGTATATGGCACTGTATACATACACCTCTGTATATGGCACTGTATACATACACCTCTGTATATGGCACTGTATACATACACCTCTGTGTATATGTTGCACTGTATACATACACCTCTGTGTATATGTTGCACTGTATACATACACTACTGTGTATATGTTGCACTGCATACATACACCTCTGTGTACATGGCACTGCATACATACACCTCTGTGTACATGGCACTGTATACATACACCTCTGTGTACATGGCACTGTATACATACACCTCTGTGTACATTGTACTGTATACATACACCTCTGTGTACATCGTACTGTATACATACACCTCTGTGTACATTGTACTGTATACATACACCTCTGTGTATGGCACTGTATACATACACCTCTGTGTATGGCACTGTATACATACACCTCTGTGTATGGCACTGTATACATACACCTCTGTGTATGGCACTGTATACATACACCTCTGTGTACATGGCACTGTATACATACATCTCGGTGTATATGTTGCACTGTATACATACACCTCGGTGTATATGTTGCACTGTATACATACACTACTGTATACATACACCTCTGTGTACATGGCACTGTATACATAGGCCCCTGTGTACGCTGCACTGTATGTATAGGGGCACAGGTATTGCTGCACCCCCAGCAGAAGGGTCACTTGTCTCCATGTCATGAATGGGGGGGGCCCCTCAGATCCTGACCTCACGCTGTGCCCCCCTCCACCATATACAGTGTACAATCCATATGTTGGATGAGTGGGATCCCAGGTAGAGGTATGTAGTGGTCTCCTGTAATGTAGTCACACAATGCATGGTGGCACTCTGCATCCTATTGCTTTATTCTTTTCAATCTTATTTTATTGAAAGGTGAGAGAAGAACAAATGTAATAATCATGTTACAGTATATTGTGGAAATGTTGTTTACACAGTGCAGTGAAGTAAACATATGCAAAGTATGTGCAATCTGAGACTTCCTGTCTAGTATTCCTGAGGGAGTGGTAATGAAACACATAGTCACATAAAAGAGTAATAATATATGGGCGAATTCCCACATACAGTCTAGCTCCAGCTATGAGAAGTATTAAAATATTAAGTCAAATCAGAACGTGTTTGGATGCTGTAGGGATCTCTCATTATCTTAAGATATAAAGCTAGTTCATGGATCTAAACTTCACATGGGACCGCAGTCAGAAGTTCGGATATTTGATTCAAGGAGGGAAGGAGAATATTTAGAGAAAAATACCACAAAAAAAAGAATAAGGAGGGTGAGGTGTCACTCCAGCATATCTATATAGTAGATGACAGTATGGAAGCTTTTATGTATTTTTGGGGATCCATGGGCAACACGTGCCCCTGAAAAATTACATTCTTTGAAGACGATGGGATCACCGTTCCATCTCTCAAAGAGCCCAGGCTGGGTATTAAGCCACAAGCGAGTGTGATCTCCTGTAATAGGAGATCATTTGGAGTTGGTAAGCGCGGCAGTGTGTGCAGAGGTCTTTATCGCTTTTAACCATGACTCTTGGGTGTATCGTGTGTTAATTTCATGGTTGAAAATCACCTTAAAACATTGGACTATTTAAAACATGATCTAATCAATTTTTATTTATGTATGGAGTCACTATATATATATATATATATATATATATATATTACACTTTTTTTTTTATTTAGCACCGTTAAGGTTTATTGCTAGTGTTCACTCACATAAGAGCATAGCGCAACTTAATATAGTAGATGAGGTTGGGTCATCTTCGGAGTAACAAAATACTGACCATGAAGACCAAGTGATGGAGAACTGTTTCTCCTTACCTGTTTCCTGGGCCAACAGACGCTCCAGATCTCTTATCCGATCTACTAGGGAAGGAATGTCCCTTGATCTCTAATGACGAGGAATCACCGTCCTAGCTGCGGCGAGGAAGTGCAGCAGGATATCTTTTTTTTTAATCGATTTGAGGGGCCCTGGGATCATAGATAAGAGGGCTACCTCTGGTGTGGGCTTAATTGAGGTTGCCATCAGCCTGCAGTATAAGTCAAAGACTCTTTGCCAGAATTTCCGTATAGAAGGGCAGTCCCATTAAGTGTGAAGCATAGTACCTCTGATGTAAACCAATCTATGATACGAGTACCGCCGCCTTGAAGTATACGGAAGCGTTTGGGACCCCAGCTCTTCCCAGGGCCTTCGGAAGAATCATAGTATCATGTCTTGTCCTAGGACGGTCCACCGTCCCATATACATTTGGAGAAAATCTGACAAAGTTTCTTAACTGCTTCCCGACCGCCTCGCCCGCCGGGAGCTCCGTGAGCGTGATCGCAGGTCCCGCGGACTCGATGTCCGCAGGGATACCAGCGATCGTCTCACGGAGAGGAAGAACGGGGAAATGCTAATGTAAACGAGCATTTCCCCGTTCTGCCTAGTGACACTGTCACTGATCGCTGCTCCCTGTAATCGGGAGCGGTGATCAGTGTTGTCACACACAGCCCCTCTCCCCCACAGTTAGAATCACTCCCTAGGACACACTTAACCCATACACCGCCACCTAGTGGTTAACACCTTCATTGCCAGTCACATTTACACAGTAATCAATGCATTTTTAATTGCACTGATCGCTCTATAAATGTGAATGGTGCCAAAAGTGTCCGATCTGTCCGCCATAATATCAAGGTCTCTATAAAAATCGCTGATTGCCGCCATTACTAATTAAAAAATTATTAATAAAAATGCCATAAAATTATCCCCTATTTTGTAAACGTTATAACTTTTGCGCAAACCAATCAATAAACGCTTATTGCATTTTTTTAAATTTATTTATTTTTTTACCAAAAATATGTAGAAGAATACGTATCGGCATAAACTGAGGAAAAAAATGTTTTTTTTATCTATATATTTTGGGGATATCTATTATAGCAAAAATGTACAAAATAATGCTTTTTTTTTTTTCAAAATTGTCGCTATGTATTTGTTTATAGCGCAAAAAATAAAAACTGCAGAGGTGAGCAAATACCACCAAAAGAAAGCTTTATTTGTGGTAAAAAAGATGGACGTCAATTTTGTTTGGGAGCCATGTCGCACGACCACGCAATTGTCAGTTAAAGCGACGCAGTGCCGAATCGCAAAAAGTGCTCTGGTCTTTGGCCAGCCAAATGGTCCGGGGCTTAAGTGGTTAAAGAATGAGGTGGGAATATAGATGGGGATGGTTTGAAAGGGGTATAAGAACCCCTACCCAACCAAGAGAGCCGTTTGGATGCGTAGGTTGTTAGAGCCACTTGTGTTCTGAAAAGCACGGGGGTAAAGTTACTTGAAAAGAGCTGAGATGCATATGTTGGAACGCGAATCCCTAGATAATGAATAAAGGTGGAACCCATCTTGAAGGGAAAGGAGTACGAAAGTTGTTGAAGGGGCCCCCTTTTGAAAGTGAAATATTGAGGATTTCTGACATACTTTGAATAACTTTGAAGTTACTCCCTTCTCCACATTTCGGGAACTCCTGTAAAATTGAGGGCAGGGATACTTGCAGTTGGGTTACGAACATTAGCAAGTCAAGGCAAAGAGGGCGATTTTAGTATGAACAGAACCCATTTTAACACCTTGAATGGCTGGGTTGTTCCTAAGGGCGATGGCCCGATGTTCCGTGACAAGAACGTAAAGGGGGAGCGAGGGGCATCCCTGTTGTGTTCCATTATGGATAGTAAACATTGGGGATAGTGATCCATTTAGTCTAATTCTAGCGGAGGGAGAGGAATAGAGAGACATTATTCTGGAGATCATATTGTGGCCCAATCCTATCTGCTGCAGAGACAAGTGAAGGAATTGCCAGTCAACGCGGTCGTAGGCCTTCTCCATGTCGACTGTGAGGAGGCACAAAGGGATATCGCGGGTGCGGGCATAGTCAGTGAGGAGAAGTGTTTTTAGAGTATTGCCTCCCTTCTGCTCATAAAGCCAACCTGATCCAATTGTATTAGGCGGGGCAACAATGGCTGCATTCTATTAGCCAACACATTAGCAAACACCTTCAAATCTACTCCTATCAACGATATAGGCCGATAGATTGCAAATATAGTCGGGTCTTTGTCTGGCTTTGGGATGAGAGATATGAGCTTTAACCTCCCTGGCGGTTTTCCCGAGTGTGGCTCGGGGTTAAAATTCAGGACCATTAGCGGTAACCCCGAGCCACACTCGGGATTGCATCGCAGGATCCTGGTGCCTCCTTACTTACCTTGTCCCCGGGATCCTGCGATGTCCCCCGCAGTGTCTGCGGGCTGTGTCATGTTCCGAAGCCTCTCCTTGCCAGGCTCCGTTCCCTGCGAGCGTCGCGACGTACGGGGGCGGAGCCTGGCGGCAAATTCAAAAAAATGTGAAAAGCATAACACATACAGTACTGTAATCTTACAGATTACAGTACTGTATGAAATCATTTCACATCCCATTTGTCCCCAGTGCTCTGGCCCATGCCCTGCATGCAGTTTTATATTGCATATACTGTTCTTTCTGCCTGGAAACTGGAGATTATCCATAGCAACCAAAAAGTGTCCCTTTACGTCAAAAATGGCTTTAGACCAGCTAGAAAACAGCGATAGTAAATTAGAACATTTGCAGAATTGAGCGATAGTGAATCGTGTGGAAATTTATTTTATTACTATTTATTTTTATTTTTTTGAATTATTTTTTTTTTTTGTTATATTATAATTTATGTTTTTGTGTTTCAAACTTTATCATACCCGGGATATCTACTAGACTCTTGTTTGGACAGATTTAAGTGTGTTATTGTTAAGAATTACAGGCCTACAATATAAAACGCCAAATTTCCATGCAAAATAATTGTACCGCTTTCAGCACCTAAAATCAGAAAGAATCATACCGCCAGGGAGGTTAAGTGTTTGCGAATGGAAAACTGATCCTTCGGAGAGGGAATTAAGCACTTGTTGAGAAGGGGGGCAAATTGTTGATGAGTAAAGCCATCAGGGCCCTGACTTGCTAGATGGGGTAGCAGCGATAACGCAAGCAACTTCATCTTCCGAGATCGATGTTTCAAGATTCTCAATCATTTCGTCATCTAGAGTAGGTAATGCGGTTTGTGAAATATAAGAGGCCTTAGCTTCTTCCGTGGTGGAGGGAGAGTCAAGAGGTCTTGCAGCAGGTATGTTATACAGGGATTGATAAAAATCCCTGAATATCTGGGTTAGTTTAGAAGGCGAGGAAACTGTTTCCCCAGATTTGTCCTGTATGTGGGATATAAAAGTGGAAGGTTGTTTCGTATGAAGGGAACGGGCTAATGATCTACCACATTTGTCCTGAAATTGATATTGATGGAAGGCAAGTTTATCCGCAAATGTACGGGCTGACGCTTTGCATATTTACTTAGGCTGGGTGTGGGTGGAAGAAACCTCTGTAAGCATTTCCACTGTTGGAGAGCGCTTGTGTGTAGTCTCCAGTGTCCTAAGCTTATGAACTGTGGCATCTATCGCAGCCGGGCATTTTTTCTTGAGATGAGCTCCTATTTGGATGAAGCTGCCCCATAAAACCGCCTTTAATGCCTCCCATTTAATGGGGGGTGAAGCATCATCAGAAGCGTGATCCACAAAAAAATGAGATTTGGTCTCTGAGATCTGCATGACACACTCTGGATCCGTGAGTAGTAAGTCGTTGAACCGCCATGTTCATTCATTCACTGGAGTGGAAGGGATCGAGAATGTCAGATATATGGGAGAATGGTCGGACCAAACCATAAGATCAATTTCACATTCCAGGGACCAATCTAGACAGCTATGGTTGATTAGGAAATAATCAAGGCGACTATATGATGAACATGAGAGAAGTGAGTGTAGTTTCGCAATTTAGGGTACAGTATCCTCCAGACGTCAATAAGATGTATATTATAGATGGCACGTTTCAGAGCCCGCAGCTTAGGAAAAGATGTAGAAGAACGGGAGGTCGAGGAATCCAAAAGTGGATCCAGAGGAGCAATTAAAATCTCCGAATATGAGCTTGCCCTCCGTGAAACCCGCCAAGATCTTCAAGTACTGCAAGGCTTATGAAATTTGAGTATTGGGTAGGTAGATGTTGGCAACCATAAATTTAGTCCCCCACAAGGAGGGTTTCACAAAAACGTATCTTCCCTGGGGGTCCGACAGATGATCAAGTAATTAGATAGGGAGCGCTTTATGTAAAGCAATAGATACTCCCTTAGAGTTTTGTGTCGGGTTGGTACTATGGATCCATCTGTTAAAGTATCTGTTGGAGCAGGAAGGGGTGGAGTCAGAGTGGAAATGTGTCTCCTGTAAAAGGAGCACGTTAACCTGACGTTTATTCACTTCAGGAGTGCGTTAGAGCTGTTAGGACCCCCAATGAAGAGAATGGTGTGGCGGATGGGGATAAGGCATTGTTCTCCAAGGTAAATCTGGGTCAGTCTTCTGGAGAGGTAGGTCATTGTACTTCAGGACCACAGGATACCGATCTAGACCTAGGACGTCTACGGTGTTGCGAGAAGGGACCAAGTCCCAACTGTCTTGAACGGTCATCTGGAGGATCCAGCCAGTTCAGAACATCAACTGGTTCTTGCTCGAGGAAGAGAAAGAAGTCGAGCAGCTGGTCTGGGTCTGACAACACAAATCTGCTGTTGCCTCGAGTGACCTTAGGGCTGAAAGGAGGGCCCCAGGTATAGGAAGCTCCGGCTTGCCGTATGAGGTCAAGCAGAGGGTGCACCACACGGCGCATGTACAGCATGTTGTGAGATAGATCTGGGTACAGATGGATAGAGGCACCGTAGTAGTCCACTGGGCCCAGGCTTCAAGCCTTCCGCATTTTTTCCTCTTTTAGGGTATAATAGTGAACCCAGCAAAGGACATCTCGAGAGCGGCCATCCCGGGTACTACCCAGGCCCCCCAATCTGTGTTCATGATCGAGCTCAATTGATGATGAGGTCTCTCTTCCCAAAACTTGAGCACGGATATGACAGTAGACTTCAGATCTGCACCAGATGTTGCTTAAGGTATGCCTTGCAGCCTGATGTTTCTGCAGATGCGGTTTTCACTTTCCTTTATGCGGAGCTGCTGATGGCGCAATCGACAGAGGTTTGTCGCTGCTGAGGATTCAGGGGCTACTATGTGGGCTTCATGATCGTACTGGGTGGTAGCCAGAGCTGACACAGCCACCTTTTAAAGTTGTAACCTTTTGTTTCAGGACGTTTAGTTCAACATGCAGGGACTCCTCCATTTTGATTGCCCAAGATTCAAAATCTGCCCTAATGGCGTGGAGAGCTGTGGCTTCAGATCTAGTGGGCTCCCCTGTTAAGGGATGTATGTCTGTCTGGTATTCCCCTGTGCATGTGTCATGTGGCATTACTGACCGTGTAGAGGAGGCTCCTCTCTGGGAGCCTGGAGTCAATCGGTGCTGTCCTTGCATGGGTGAGCTGTTGCTGGAGGAGAAGGCCTGATCTTCCCTGTGTTACGGCCGGGTGCCATCTTGTCCTTGGGGGTCTGTGGGTCAAGCAGCGCCGTTCGGAGTAGATAGCGCTTTATGGTGCCTTGTTGCAGTTCAGCGGGGTGAGAGCTCGCCGCTGCCATGGAGATCGCAGGTGTGCGGTAAATTTAATAAAGCCTGCTGTCGTCGGGAAGGCATGGAGCTCAGCAGCGTGCGCCTTCAGCCATCCATCCTATTGCTTTATTCTTCTGTGGTTGAGAGATGACATTTCCTATGCATGTGGAAATCTTATTTCTCTTTGATTTCAGTAGAGTGCAGTCACCTGAAGAAATTAAATATAGAAAGCATATTTACCATTGTGTTCTATAGATTGGCTTGTGTGTGCGTAATGGGGCTTCTGTTTACTAACCTCTGGAAGAAAGAGACAGCTGGAATCTGGTCATGGTGAGCAGCCACTCTGCCTATCCTTACTACATTCATTCAGGGCCAGTTCACACCACATGCAGTCCAGTGCGTTTTTCTTTTCTGCATCAAAAATGCATAGAAAGTAGGTTATATGGTTTCCAATGGCATAGTTCACACCAGTGCGTTCCAGTAAAAAAAAAAAAAAAAGAACCTGCTGAATTTTTCCTGCACTGGAGTGTATACTGGAAAGCATCGCATCAAAATTCACCAGAATGCATTGGAACACGTCAATAACGCACTTGACCCCAGTACAGTAAAAAAAAAAAAGATCAGGAAAACATCTGGAATGCATTTGGAAACTCATAAAAAAAACACATTGGAACGCGTTAAAGCAGAATTCCAGCCTGAGTGAAAAAAAAAAATAAGTCAGCAGCTACAAATACTGTAGCTGCTAACTTTTTATATAAGGACAACTACCTGTACAGGGAGCCCGCAATGTCGGCAGCCGAAGCCAACCCGTCCATTGGCTCCGGTTGCGCCGGCATCCTTACTAAGGGAAACATGAAGTGTTTCCCTTAGTGTTTCCCTTACACAGAAGTGATGTTCAGCGCCTCAGCCCTGTGGGATGGAAGTCCCAAAGAAAATGCAAAAAAAATACAAAAACGAGGGGTGGTGTGGTTCCGGTTTCTAAGGTGTTCAATTCTTGCCTGGAACTCCACTTTAATAATGCGCATGCAGAAACTCATCAAACGGATCTGGAGTGGTGTGAACCAGCACTTAACAATTTCGTTGCCAGAGCAGTTTTTGTACACATGTTTAAAAATAATTTTCGGCCCGACCTTTTGAGGAGCGAGGGCCACTTTATCGACTTGGTAACTGGTTGCGGGCCACATTGAGCGTAAAGGGGGGATGGCAGGTCTGTGTCCATCTGCATATATAGAGCAGACACGGATGCAACCCGCTCTACCCTAAGGGCCCTCTGATCCGCCCAGACAGAAGGGGACAGATCCCGTTCTGTTTTTTTTTTAAGGAGATCGGATTGCAGATAGGCGGTGTAAATGGACACGCGTCCGTTTACATCTGCCACTCTATAGAGGTGAATGGAGAGTCCGTTTGAGTCCACCTGAAAAACAGACAGGCGGGCCCGATCGGACCGATCATGTGAAAGGGGCCTAAGGCTGTTTTCACACTGCACTGTGGTTTGACCTCAATCGTCACTTCTTCCTCAGGATTCCTGCAGCTGACTGGTACTGCCAGTGGGTACTGCTGGCGGGTACTGATACTGGTGGCTAGTACTGATACTGCTGGTTTATACTGATGACTGGTACTTCTGGTGGGTGCTGGTACTGTTGGTACTGGTACTCTTGGTTGGTACTGTTGGTTGGTACTGATACTGGTGGCTGCTGTCCCAGATTGCGGGTTCCTGTGTCCCGACCCGCCATCCCCGAGCATAATTGTGACAGAAGCATGCAGCTGCAGTAGAGAGCAGAGCCCATGCTTCCTGTCACAGGCGGAGTACATTTGGTATCACTCGGCCTGTGAAGGAGCCGGCGCTATACAGGAAGCATCGGCACTGTTTCGTCTAGTGGCAGCTCCGTTTTTTGCACTAATGCTCAGATCTGGGCTTGCCGACCCGCCATCTCAGAGCAAGACATGGCGGGCCACATCGGAGGGCGCCTCGGGCACCCCTGCCCTATAGAATAAAATAGTGGTAATTCCACTATTTTAGGGCAAACTTATGCAATAGATTATGCAAATATTTGGTAAAATATATGCCAAACCTTAAACTTTTGCGTGCCTGTGAAATGGCGTCAAAATTCTGTACCCTATATTTTCTATAGGTGACGTTTCAATGGCCCTCTATATGTATCAGTTTAGTGTTACGGAGGAGGTCTTGTGTTAGAATTATTGCTCTCACTCCTGTGTGCGCAGCGATATGTACATGTATCGCAATCGCCATTTTCACACGTTGGTGCCCTGACGCATGTTTTTATGTGCGTGTGTATAGGTGGGGGTGGCGGTGCCTCAACACTCTTTTTTTTTTTTTTTTTTTGGGGGGGGGGGGGGGATTTTATGTGCTTGGGTGTAACTATTTTTTTGCAAAAAAAAAAAACTTTTTTTTTTTTACTTAACATTTTTTTCTTCATCACATAGGGGACAAAAAGTCTATGTGATGTTTTTTTTTTTTTTTTTGGGTTACAGGTTCTCTTTGAGCACATGTCTCCTGTGCTCCACTAAATATTTTGCAATGCAGATTGCATTGCAAAATATTTCCCGGCTGAGCTAGCCAGGGACATCGAGCGATTGAACAGGAACTGATGTCAGAGAAGTTGCTTTTCAGGGGCACAAGAATGGGAGGAGAGTGGACGTATGTCCGCTCTTCTCTTTTCCCTTCAGCTGCTGGCACCCACCATGGAGTTACCAGGCCCGCCGTTCACTTTGAATGAAAAATAAACACTTTTTTTGCAGGTAATTTTTTTATTATTATTATTATTATTATTATTATTATTATTATTATTATTCTTTAGGAACCTGTACACCTACAGCATTGCACTAGGAATCAGTCTTCCCGAACATTGTACGGGCAGGTAGTTTCACATTGACGGGAAAAATCAATGAGCTACTAGGGGTGCGCATCTTCACTGGTCTCACAAATTGATTCGATTCCACGATGCATCACGATTAGTGCGCATGGTTAAAAACTTTTTATCCAAAAATTCAAGCAGTCAGAAAAACTCAATTTTTCTCCAGTGGCAGAGGGATGGCTGGGATCAGAGGCAAAGGTGATGGACGTGGAGGGATGGGATTAGTGACACTGGCGCTCACCAGCTCTGTCGATTTCCCCTCCATGCTGCTCAGTGTGTTTCCCTCTTCCGGTGCTTCCAGTGAAGCCTCTCCTGATGTTGGGACTCCTGGAGCTCCTCCCCACTGCACTGTACTGGCTGTCAGCTCATCAGCTGACTTTCTGCTTCAGTGAAGGGGAGGGGTCTTTATCCACCATGCAGGCTCTGGCTCTGTGTTTCTCCTGGAGAGGCAGAGCACCGCACAGAGCGACGAATGACATCACCAAACATCGATTCGACTGGCTCGCAGCATCGTGAATCGCGATGCATCGATGCTGCAATTATATTCAACACCCCTATGAGCTACCAGAGCACTCAACAGCGCCGTGGCAGTGCATTGAGAACTACAAGCCGACAGCCTCAAAGGATGTTGATACTTGTAGTTCATTCACAGAACTTTGTGGATGAATGACTTGGCCTGGTGGGTATGTGCTGGTATGGGGAACTTCCCCCTGTACTGCTGTCACACACGGGAAGATTTACTAAAACTGGTGCAACTGTGCATACTAACCAATCCGCTTCTAACTTCAGCTTGTTCAATTAACCTTTGACAATAAAAACCTTGAAGCTGATTGGTTACTATGCACAGCTGCACCAGACTTTGTGTACACCAGTTTTAGTAAATCTCCCCCATCAAGGCAGCGGAATTCTGAGCCTTAAAAATGGGTGGAACGTTTAATATGTTCCTGAAGGTGAACTTATCCTTTAGGTGCAGGGACGTCAGTTTTTATACACTCATTCTGCAAGGGCTCAAAACAAAAACATGGTTCTCTGTGCCTTGTTCACACCACACCATGCAGATGTTCTCTGTGCAGGAATCTGCAAGGGGAAAAAACTGATGTAACATCAACAGTGGTGTAAACAGGGCACATAACTGACACGCATGAAAACTCATGTTCCTGCAAGTGAAACTTGTGCGGTTTACCCATCAGGTTTTATAAACGTATGGTGTGAACAAGCCTTTAAAGTAAAATTCTGACTATATACCGAACTAGCCTCAAAACTGTCCCCTTCCTAACACCCATGTTAGACCCTTTTCACACTGGGTCATTTTTCAGGCGCTTTTGGGCTAAAAATAGCACCTGAAAAACACCTCCCCTGCAGTCCCAGTGTGAAAGCCAGAGTGCTTTCACACTGGGGAGATGCACTGGCAGAACGTTAAAAAATGTCCTACAAGCAACATTTTTGGGGGCGTGAAGGAGTGCTGCTCCTGCCCATTGAAATGAATGGGCACTGCTGTCAAGGCGCCTCGGCAGCGGCACTACAGGGGTGAATTTAACCCTTTATTTGGCCACTAGTGGGGGTTAAAAGCGCCCCACTAGCGGTGGAATACCGCAGCTAAAATGACAGTAAAGCGCCGCTAAAAAGCGGCGTTTTACCGTCAAAGCTCGCCCACCCCAGTGTGAAAGCAGCCTTAAAGCAGAACTAGACCCATCGATTTAACACTTTCAGAAAACAGTTACATTCCCACCATGGCAGAATTGCTAAATGTCACACTTGCTTGTGTCCTCAACTAAACTGTCAAACGTCTTGTGTCATAACTGATAACATGTGCAGCACCATGGCAGTTGCAGATTAAACAGAGGCCAAGATGGCAACTTCCATGGCTGAAAAGGATAGGCGTGTTTAGTTCTGCTTTAACTAACTAACCTGAGTAAAGCCGGGTATGCACATACTGACCGTCACCTGGTTCAGCAGGAACCAACTGATATTCGGTATGTGTGTACTCTTCTCTGTTCTACAGAAGTCGGTCTCCCAACTGGCTTCTGTCGAATGGTCATGCTGGAAGATCAGCATTCAATCAGCGCCAGCAGCCAGTGGCTACAAATGCTGATCAGTGTATTCTGGCGCAGGGTGGGGGGATGGAGCCCCCCTGTCAGAATGCAAAGACACAGCGGGAGAGATCCCTGCATCAACATCACTTGTGAAGATCTGTCAAGTTTTTTTTTGGTTTGTTTCATTCAACCCTCCAGGTTGAAGGGGGGGAAAAAAGCGTGTATATACAGCTTAACCACTTGCTGATCAGAAATATACCCATAAGTCGCTAGACTTCAAGTGGTTATACTGGGATGCATCATCCCAGTACCATTTTTTTTAGAGCTGGCGTTCGGCTGTCTTGTAAAAGCCATCCTAGTGGCTAAATAGCCGCTGGATTGCTTTTACAAGAAGCGGGAGGAGACATTAACCAAACCCCCCTTCCGCGGCTTTTTCGGGCTCTCTCATCCCATTGAGAGACCCGAGTGACCAGCCACCGCTTTCGCTGGCTAATCGGAGAGCCAAACAAAGACTGGATTGGCTCTGGGTTATGGTAACCTGGAAGCGATGACCTGACATCACGTTTACCAGTGCCATTTTCAAAAATCAAAAGCATTTAAGAACACTGATCTTAGTGTGATTGAATGCTTTTAAGGTCAGAGGAGGGATGACCCAGATCTCTCAAAGAGTACCTGTCACTTACCGTCACAAGGGATGTTTACATTCCTTGTGACAGCAGTAAGTGATAAAAAAAAAAAAAAGAGTAAAGCACCAGTGTAAAAATTAATTAAAAAATATATATAAAGTGCCCCACCTCCAAATTTGTGTTTGAAAAACCGCTGCGCATATACCATGTGAGATAAAAACAATTTGCAAAACCCATCATTTTATTCTCTAGGTCTGTGTTTCTCAACCTTTTTCCAGTCAGGGAGCCCTTGAAAAGTATTTTTGGTCAGCAGGCAGCCATGGTCGTATACATGCTGTGGAATGACGTGAAGGGAACCGCACTGCAACTTCCCTGCAACCACCTGCACTGCACGTGATTATGGTATGGTAAATCTGCATTCAAGGGATTAATGCAGGCACCGCCTGTCAAAATTCTGTCCTTCCCGTCATTGTGAATGAGTCCTAAAAAAGCAATTCTGATTGTGCAGGATTAGGGGTCAAAATTAAATGTAACGTAATACAGTATCTCACAAAAGTGAGTACACCCCTCACATTTTTATAAATATTTCATTATATAATTTCATGTGACAACTCTGAAGAAATTACACTTTGCTACAATGTAAAGTAGTGAGTATACAGCTTGTATAACAGTGTAAATTTGCTGTCCCCTCAAAATAACTCAACACACAGCACAGTCTAAACCACTGGCAACATAAGTGAGTACACCCCTAAGTGAAACTGTCCAAATTGGGCCCAATTAGCCTTTTTCCCTCCCCGCTGTCATGTGACTCATTAGTGTTACAAGGTCTCAGATGTGAATGGGGAGCAGGTGTGTTAAATTTGGTGTTACTGCTCTCACTTTCTCATACTGGTCACTAGAAGTTCAACATGGCACCTCATGGCAAAGAACTCTCTGAGGATATGAAAAAAAGAATTGTTGATCTACATAAACATGGCCTAGGCTATAAGAAGATTGCCAAGACCCTGAAACTAAGATGCAGCATGATGGCCAAGACCATACAGCGGTTTAACAGGACAGGTTCCGCTCAGAATAGGCCTTGCCATGGTCAAACAAGGAAGTTGAGTGCACATGCTCAGCGTCATATCCAGAGGTTGTCTTTGGGAAATGGACGTATGAGTGCTGCCAGCATCGCTGCAGAGGTTGAAGGGGTGGGGGGTCAGCCTGTCAGTGCTCAGACCATATGCCACACACTGCATCAAATTGGTCTGTCGTCCCAGAAGGAAGCCTCTTCTAAAGATGATGCACAAGAAAGCCTGCAGACAGTTTGCTGAAGACAAGCAGACTAAGGACATGGATTACTGGAACCATGTCCCGTGGTCTGATGAGACCAAGATAAACGTATTTGGTTCAGATGGTGTTAAGCGTGTGTGGCGGCAATCAGGTGAGGAGTAGAAAGGCAAGTCTTGCCTACAGTCAAGCATGGTGGTGAGAGTATCATGGTCTGGGGCTGCATGAGTGCTGCCAGCACTGGGGAGCTACAGTTCATTGAGGGAACCATGAATGCCAACTGTGACATACTGAAGAAGAGCATTATACCCTCCCATCGGAGACTGGGCTGCAGGGCAGAATTCCAACATAATGACCCCAAACACCTCCAACATGACCACTGCCTTGCTAAAGAAGCTGAGGGTAAAGGTGATGGACTGGCCAAGCATGTCTCCAGACCCAAACCCTATTGAGCATCTGTGGGGCATCCTCAAATTGAAGGTGGAGGAGGGCAAGGTCTCTAACATCCACCAGCTCCGTGATGTCATCATGGAGGAGTGGAAGAGGACTCCAGTGGCAACCTGTCAAGCTCTGGTGGACTCCATCATGCCCAAGGGGGTTAAGGCAGTGCTGGAAAATAATGGTGGCCCAATTTGGACATTTTTACTTGGGGGTGTACTCACTTTTGTTGCCAGCGATTTAGACATTAGTGGCTGCGCGTTGAGTTATTTTGAGGGGACAGCAAATTTACACTTATACAAGCTGTACACTCACTACTTAACACTGAAGAAATTACACTTTGCTAAAATGTAGTCACCTGAAAAGATAAAGATATAATAAAATATTTACAAAAAATGTGAGGGGTTTACTCACTTTTGTGATATACTGTACATGCATATAATTCAGGTGCATCTCATAAAATTAGAATATCAAAAAGTTAATTTATTTCAGGCATATATATAATTAGATGTGTTACACACAGAGTTATATATTTTAAGCATTTTTCTTTTAATTTTGGGGATTATGGCGTACAGCTAGTGAAAACCCAAAATTCAGTATTTCAGAATATTAAAATATTACATAAGACCAAAAGAAAAGAAATGTGTTTTTAATACAGAAATTATGGCTTACTGTGAAATATTTCCATGTACAGTATAGTATGCACTCAATACTTGGTCGGGGGTCCTTTTGATTTACTGCATCAATGCACCATGGCATGGAGACGATCGCCCTGTGGCACTGCTGAGGTGTTATGAAAGCCCAGGTTGCTTTGATAGCAGCTTTCAGCTTGTCTGCATTGTTGGGTCTTATGTCTCTCATCTTCCGCTTGACAATACCCCATAGATACTCTATGGGGTTTAGGTCAGGCGAGTTTGCTGGCCAATAAAGCACAGTGATCCCATTGTTATGGAAATGATTTAGGCTCCAATCGAGCTCAAGGTTATCTGCTGCTGTCTCTAATTTGAAAAGTGTGGATATGCATGCATATAAAAGTAAACACTCTGAGACACGCTCAGAACTGCTAACTCATTACACTTGTGATTTATTCAAGGCGGTGTTAATGTTTTATACACACAAATACGTCATTGCTATGTTAGTCTAATAGGTACATCTTATTGGTTAAGATAAAAAAAGAAGATGGAGAATTTTCATAACGAGGTTTGGCTGTCTTTGTTCTTATCTCCAGTTCCGCGTTCTTCTGTCTGTGGGAGGTAGGGGGTACACGCCATCTTGAGAAAATATAGGAACAGAGCAAATCTGTATACTTATATAATGAGTAAGGAGAAAAATATGTATGCACATAAGAAAATAGACATTTTCAGATTACTATTATTATTATCTACATCACATTCCTTCACAATCCCCCCTAAAATGACTATTTTCTCTTTTCTGTCCCTAATACTAAAGGTCCTACTTTGGCCTGGCCCTTCTCCTCAGCAACTCTTTTAGGCTGTATATAGAATTGGGCAGCAACTGTTCACTTCCCTCCTCGATACAGCTGGAGAGGTGCAGTCAGGCGCTCTCTATCCCTATAACCCTATAGGACTGTGAGATTATGGACAGGGAGTGACTGTAGAAGAGTGAAGGGTTTGTCACCTTCCATCATAAGGGGGTCCTCTTCTTCTTGGTGGAGAAATGTAGGTGTGCTATTGTCTACAGCCTTGCTCATTAACTTTTTACAAAAGATAGAATACAGCATATAATCAGGGCTAAAAGATCCAGGATTATTAATACCGTTACCCGTATCTGGGCGAGCACCTTCTGCCACCCACTCATCCAGCTAAAATATTGGTCCCATGGGTCTGTGATACCTGAGTTCTTCTTCAACTCTAGTGACAGATCTTCTAATTTCTTTATAGCTAAAGTAACCTTACCATTTGGGCCAGTATTATCAGGAATGTATGTACAACAGGTTCCCGTTTTTTCCTATGATTTTACAAAACACCTCCTTTCCCAGCTAGCACCATGTCTAAGGCCATCCGGTCCTGGAATGTCATGTAGGAAGTGGGGGCTAGCTGGTCAGCAATTCCCTGGAGGGCGTCTTTAGTGTAATTTACAAATCTCTGTTGGTTATAATATGTGTAGTGTCAGGTCACCTAGAGGCTGGGTGACAGATGCACACCGTTGGGATCAGGAGTGCACCGCAAGGTAGTGGACCCTACGGGTGACTGCTGCGGATTGTACCTTGGGAGGTTCAGGAAGCAGGTCTACTGGATCACTGACACAGATCCCACTGGGAGCTAGAGCATAGATTCCCCAGGGCGCGGAGTCTAAGAGCCAGCAGGTGTTCACCAGAGCCTCTAGTGGTGAGGATGGACTGCGCTGCAGTCTGGCTCCAGGTCACGGTCCCCAGGGTCTCACAGCTCACGCTCACGGTAGACTACAGAAGATGAGGAAGGAGGCGGCTGGCTGGAACATCAGGGTCACAGGCAAACAGAGATGGCCGGGAACAGGCCAAAGTCGGTAACAGAAATCAGATGTAGGAAACACGGCAAGTACACATAGAGGCTAACACACAGTGGTTAATCAGCACTGCTGGCTTGCAGTGCATAGGTTAATATAGGGTTCCCTGATAGGGCCTGGGGTGGGGCCATGCTTAGAGGAGAGGTTACAAAAGCAGTCAGGTGAGGGTCAGCTGGTCTCTAGAGATGAACACATGGAGACAGGTATGCTGATCGACAAACTCTATTGTATAACCATGACATGTAGTTAATCCAATCTACATTCTTGCTGACAGTTGTTATGGGGATCAAAGACTCAAAACCAGCTTTTACCTGATCCCTGCCTTTAAACTCATCAGGGACCCCCCTTGTAACCCCTATGACATGTATGTACACATGAGGATCAAAGCTTCCGGAGAGAGCTGCTCGCTTCCTCCTCTGACTGTGTGCTGGGTCAGTGTATGTATCAGGGGTATCTTTGGTTAGGATATGGGGGCTTTCTATTTTCCGTCTGCCCATTTACGTGCTGTAGTAAGTGCTTACAGCTCTGCATCCTGTGTAGACATCACCGGTGGTAAGGCTTCAGCTTGTAGAACAGTGTTTTCAGTGGTGACCGCGTGTCCTGTGTGGTCATGGGGTGACAAGTCAAGACTCTACTCCTCTTCCTTTCCCCCCCTCGAGAAGTGGAAGAAGGGTGGTAGGGTTCAGTGTTTGACAACTTAATAGAGTAATGCTGTCCAGTAGGAGGGAACACAGGAGTCTCAAGTGTCTGGTAGTGGACAAGTGTTTCGGCTGGATCCTGGTTGAATATGGCAACAACGTCATGGGGAACAAGCAGAATGAGGCAGTGTCCGAGGACCAAGTTCAAAGTTTTGTCAAGCAAGGCTTGTGTAGCAAATCCAGCTCGCAGACACAATAGGCCTCCTCTCGCTACCACATCCAGCCGACAGGAATAATATCCTATGGGGCGTAGGCTGATGCCGTGTGATTGGGTGAGTACACCTGCAGCATGTCTCAGAACATTCGGATACAAAGAGCTTGTGCGTTTTGCCGTAGGCTGGGAGCCCTAGCGCCTGAGATGGCACACTTGAGGGCCTCAAACTTAGATATTTCTCCAAGAGACATTTGGAAGGGTCTGATTGCAGAGTATCAGTAGGAAGGCTTCTGGAATCCATGCTCTGCACTAGGAAATTAGTCCAAGGAAGGCATGAAGGGATCTCTGACCTTGTGGCAGTGGGGTGTCAGAGATTACTTGCACCCTGTCTTCAGTGGGGTGTCGTGTCCCATGGGACAAACAGTGTCCAAGGAAAATGACAGATGTTGAGCACCACTGCAATTTGGGCTTTAAGACTTTGCAGCCCTGGTTGGCAAGATAGCACAACAGGCTTTCTGAGGTGACTTCAACAGGGGGTAAGTCAGCTGCACAAAGGAGAAGGTCATCAACATGTTGGAAGAGAATCACTTCCGGGTGTTCCTCTTGTCATGTGTTAAGGATGATAGCCATAGCTTTTGCAAACTGGCTTGGAAAGTTCTGTGCCCCTTGTGGCACAACTGTTTAGGTATGTTGCCGTTTCTTTCCGTGGATGAATGCAAAAAGGTACCAGCAGGAGGGGTGAGGGTGGACACTGAAGAAAACGTTTGTAAGGTCCACCTCTGTGAGGTACTTTGCAGTCAAAGGCATCCACAGTAGGTACCTGGTTCTCTTTTTAGGATTCTCTTCTTGGGGTTATTGTGGTTTCCGGGGCAATGAAGCGCCCTCTTTTAGCTTGACTGAAACAGGTGGCACCTTTAAGTGACCGTTGTCTTCCGGTCCTGTGGACCATAGGCACGCAGGGATTCTGTCAAGTACTTGCTGCAGTATTGAACTTGAAGTTTTTGCTTCATTAAGTGTCATCAGGAGAGGCTGAGAACACAAAGCAGATGAGTCTTCTAAAGATAGGGGAGTATGTAACTTCACCCCCCCCTTCAGGCGTGTCCTGATTGAGGCCTGTAGTCTGGACAACACATCAGCTCCTAGTAGATTCAAGGGACATGTAGAGGACACCACAAATTTGGTAAGCAAATCAGGAAGTGGACTGGAGCGGGGCACCCCATCCATTCCTACGCAGGAAACATCAATAGTGGAAAGGAAAGAATTATCAGGCAGGTCCACAGCCCTCAACACGCTTCTGGCTGTACCCGTAGAAAGGTGGTAGGTTTTCCTTGTATGGGTAACGTGACTTTTGCTAAGGGTTCCCCGGTTCCACTTGAGGACACTGCCATAAGGGGTGACACGGGTTTGCCCATTTCCTAGTGAGAGTTGGGGCGTGGTGGTGGTGGTTCATGTCCCCGTTGCCCTGCATAGGGTTCCCTGCCTCGTCTGGGACATCTTGGGGCTCTGCATTCTTTCTTTATGTGGCCCCGTTTCCCACAGTTGTAACAGGTGATCCTTTCCCTGGTATTGGGCAGTGGTGGTGGACGAGTGTAGGTGGGATCTTCGTCATGGGTTACCATGAGGGGCGTTGGTTTTTTACCTTTTTGATTTTCTATACCTCTGGCCACCAACAATAAATCAGACATTTTCATTGAATGGTATTCAGGGCGGGCCACCATCAGGCCTTTTCTGATATCCTCTCTGAGCCCTGAAACAAAAGCAGTTGATAACATGTGTGTGTGTGTGCCTTTATGAGTCTAGCATGATACTTCTTCACACACTACCCTTTATCTTGGGTAATATCTTGGATTGTGGTCTTCTGATCCGTCAACTTCTCCTTTGCCCAGTCGTGGAGTTGTGCACAGAACTCCACGCCTGAGGTGTAGGAAGTGGCACTTGTCAGGCAGGCATCATTGAAGGCCATCTGCATGACTGGCCAAAAGATATATCCTGCTTTGATTTGGCATAGGCTGATCTAGTCTCTCCAGGCAGCTGAGTAAGTTTCTTGTATCTGCACTATCCTGTGGTAGAAGGGAATTGGCTGCTTCTCTGGGTCAGGCAGACTTGTCACTAAGGCCGCTGCTTGTGATAGAGTAAAAGCGACATACATCACTGGTGCCCCTTCTGGTAACCGAGACTGTTGTTGGGGCAGGGGCTGACAAGAGGCACTGTTCTTTATGGTTGCCAGCATGTGTTTGAGATCCTCTCGGAACTGAGAGTCTGGAGCCGGATTGAGGGTTAAATCAGTGGGTGGCCTTGCTGCCTGCTGTCGGGCTTCCCACTCAGATGCTTCTTCATCATTAACATATCCGGCCTGGGAATGTGATGCTCCCGTATTGGGGAAGACAGGCTGTTTAAGCTTACTGGGTGTACCAAGATGGCCGCCGACAGGAAGTGCACTGGACTGGGTAGAAAGTGAAGGCATGGGTGCACTAAGATGGCCGCCGGGCTGAGTTGTCACAGTGGGTTGTGCTTGGGTAGTGAGAAAGGAGTGGTTGTTAGACGGAGGGCAGTGCTGTCCCTCCCCTCCTTTGTTTAAAGTTCCAACATATCATCAATCTGTGGTAGACATACATAATACAATCGCCATCTTTCTTAACTTCCTTTATCCAATTTTCTTTATCACACAGGATTTTTCTCCCTGTCTCTTCAGCAACATAACTTTCGCCATTTCTTTCAACTTTGTTAACTATTTCAACATCTTCTTCTCTCCTTCTTTACAATATCACTTTCATTACAATATCACTTTCTGTTTCTCGGCTAACGGCTTGAGAGGGGAATACATACAACCAAGGAGTTAATATTTTTCTCAGCGTTCTTATCAGCAAATTCTTTCGGTGGGGGCTTATACTGCGCTCCAAGTTGCTACTGTTTGCTATAACCCTGTAATGTACGGTTAATCTCAGAACAAGAACAAACACGTCAGGGGTAGTGAGGAGCAACGGCCCGCGACCCAATCCCCACCCCCTCTCGTGTATATAGTAAACAATAAACCACAAATACAATCACGACAGGACATTACACCTGCCACTCTTCGAACTGCAAAATTTCAGCAGGCTAAAATAACCGCAAAGGCATACCACCCTGCAAAATAAACCCGTTTATAGACGTTTTTCTACAGCTCTACACCAAGAGGCCGACAACTCTTCTTGGGGTGAGTCCTCTGTAACGCTTTCAGACTGCAAAGCCAGCAGCTGAGATAACCCTCAAAGGTTCCTCGAACCTAGAGTACACCCGTCCCATAAACGACTGCCACAAGGGAAACTATCTCACTCCAGAGGCCGACAGCTCGTCTGGAGATGAGAACATACATTCACACATGTAGCACCCTTAGACTGCTGAGTTTCGTAGCCCAAAGAATGGCAGACAGTGAACAAATACAGTCAGCAGAAACCCATTGACAGGTTCGTTAAACAACCTCAGGCGAGGAAATACCTGCCTCTAAGACAGTCTCAGCATACCGACAGAATCCAGCCGTCAACCGAAAGATAAGAGAGTCGTACAGTGGTAAGAATATCAATCAACTCACCGGTACTGTTAGGGCTGCGCAAGACCCCCTCTGTTATCTTTCAATTAACGCTCGAATGCTTGTCGCGGTATAACTTCGACCGTAGCCTGAGGTCCCGGGTTTCGGCACCAGCTGTTATGGAAATGATTTAGGCTCCAATCGAGCTCAAGGTTATCTGCTGCTGTCTCTAATTTGAAAAGTGTGGATATGCATGCATATAAAAGTAAACACTCTGAGACACGCTCAGAACTGCTAACTCATTACACTTGTGATTTATTCAAGGCGGTGTTAATGTTTTATACACACAAATACGTCATTGCTATGTTAGTCTAATAGGTACATCTTATTGGTTAAGATAAAAAAAGAAGATGGAGAATTTTCATAACGAGGTTTGGCTGTCTTTGTTCTTATCTCCAGTTCCGCGTTCTTCTGTCTGTGGGAGGTAGGGGGTACACGCCATCTTGAGAAAATATAGGAACAGAGCAAATCTGTATACTTATATAATGAGTAAGGAGAAAAATATGTATGCACATAAGAAAATAGACATTTTCAGATTACTATTATTATTATCTACATCACATTCCTTCACACCATGATCAATTAAAGTGATTGTAAAGGTTCAAGTTTTATTTTTTTTAAAATAACAAACATATACTTACCTCCACTGTGCAGTTCGTTTTGCACAGAGTGGCCCTGAGCACTGTCTTCTGGTGTCACTCGGCAGCTCTCGCAGTGGCTCCTCCCTGCATCGTATAACCCCCTGGGAGAAGCACTCTCCCGTGGGGTTACCTTGCAGGCGTACTCCGGAGTCCAGCATTCGGCGTCCATAGACACGAATGCTGGACTCAGCCCCACCGCCCACGTCATTGGATTTGATTGACAGCAGCGGGAGCCAATGGCTGCGCTATCTATCCAACCAAGAGCCAAGAACCCCAGGCAGAGGAAGAGCGCGTCTGAAATCAGCCGTGTGAAATTTCAGGGCTCAGGTAAGTAAAACGGGGGCGGTCACTGCCTGGTGTTTTTTCACCTTAATGCATCCTAAAAAAACAACCCCTTTAAACCAGGTATTGGTGCTTTTGGCAGTGTTGGTAGGTGCCAAGTCCTGCTGGAAAATGAAATTGGCATCTCCATAAAGCTGGTCAGCAGAGGGAAGCATGAAGTGCTCTAGAATTTCCTGGTAGAGGGCTACGCTGACATTGGACTTGATAAAACACAGTGGACCAACACCAGCAGATGACATGGCCAAATCCTTACTGACTGGAAACTTCACACTGGACCTGATGCAACTTGGATTCGGTACCCCTCCACTCTTCCTCCAGTCTCTGGGATCTTGATTTCCAAATTAAATGCAAAATTTTCCACAGTTCGTGATGATTTGTTATTGATTTATATAAAATGAGTTTTACTTTTTGAATTGAATTACTGAAATGGATAAACTTTTTGATATTATAATTTTATGAGATGCTCCTGTACATACTGTATACTGCTTAGCAGGGGATTAAAAGAGTGACACAGTTATCTTAGGAAGGGGGGCAAAAGTATAAATCTGTCCTTAAGCAAACACAGCCTCTCTGTGACTTTCACCGTTGCCATGCAAGCCTGGACACCGCCATGCCGCCATCATCACCTGTGCACCAGTATCTCACCTGTCAGACCTGGAGACACCTATACTTAATTATCACAGCAATGGCAGCCTACAGGTAACGAAGTACAGAGCAGCCTGTCTTGGGCATTGTCCCTGCCTGTTACCTCTGGGCTGTGAAGTCTTTTCAGCCTCACCTGGTGCAGACCACTGATGCCATTGGTTTTGGAGTTTAGTGCTGTCAGTGATCTTCTTTCCAACCTCGCTCTCTGCACCTCCCCCCGCCTCCACTCAAATCGTACAGCGTGTCCAGCATCCCCATCTGCCTGGACTCATCCAGATGCCTCCTCCGCTGCTGCCAGCGGGTTTCAGTCACTTCCTGGTTGGTGCAGGACCCGGCTCACTGGCGGAGCTGCTTCTTTTGCCTGCCCTGATTGAGCATCTATTGTGCCAATGTACACTTTGGCAGAGCAGTGGGAGCTCAGTTGAATCTGAATGCCATTCTCAAGCAGGCTGCCGTGACACCCCTCATGGCATTGGGTGGAACCCCAGGGTGCCGCTGCAACCCAGTTGAGAAAGGCTGCTCTAGGGCCTCTGCTTTAAAAACGTATATGTTTGAGGATTCTAACTGATTTTCTAGCAAAAAAAATACAGATTTTTACATTTAACCGAGTGTCAGAAAAAGGCCTGGGGATCAAGTGGTTAAGAAAGATGTATATACTTTCCTATTTTCTGGCCACTCCTTTCACCTGATCTCCCCTGTGTCAGTCAGCAGCAGCTCCAGGGGAGAGTGCTCTGACAACAGCTAGTAAAGCCTGAGAAAAATCCTGGACAGCCGCACTCCAAAGAAAAGGCTTTATTTTTCTAAAGGAATCAAAAATACATGCCACAGCAGAACGGACAGAAGAGCTTTTCACACTATCAAACAGTGCTTAATCATAGAATGTATGTAATTGTAATGTCCAGGATTTTTCTCAAGTTCATTGCTACATGCATTGCCAGCAACTGTGGCTTCCAAACTAGAGGGAGAGAGAGAGGATCATTCCAAATTGACCTGCCTGGAGCGGTGATATCTCTTTCCCAGCTAGTAAAGCCTGGTGATGTCACTCATAGGCTTCAATAGCCCATCCTTTTGTTGGCGCTCCCTCCTCTCCACTGAAGCCACTGCTGGCTGACACAGGAGCTGGATCATGTGACTGGACTGGGTGTTGGAAGGATGGGCATAGTTTTAAAGGCTAAATTCACCTTTGGATGGGGGAAAAAATAATAAATGCACATATTTTTGCAGGCAAAATGTGCATTTGTTTTTTTGTTTTTTTTTCCCCCCCAAGGAACCTGCAAAGTGTTGCACCGGTGATCAGTGGATGTCTGGCTCCTACAGACACTTACTTCAGCCTTCTTGCCCATACATCGGTTTTCTTTTAGAAAGCTGGACGAAGTGTCAGTGAACTACGAGGGTGCTGATCAGTGCCCTCTTAGTGCAATGAGAACTACAAGCTGGTGGAAGATGAGACTTGTAGTTCACAAATTGCTGTAAATTATTGATTTTGAAATGTGAAAGCTGGTGTGGGGGAGAGGAACTCCCATCTCTTGTTGCATGGGGTGCACCCTAAATACGGATGTAGCATGTAATATGCTGCAAAAGGAGCTAGTTAGGTGTAAGCTGGAATTCCACTTTAACCACTTCCTTTACCACGCTATAGTCAAAAAAACGTCTACAGCACGGCTCTCTAGTTACAGGAGGGCATCTATAGGCATCCTCCCGGAAGCACGCCCCTCCTACACCCCCTAGGGCACGCATCCAGTGCGCTCTGTGATTGCTATGTCCTTCCAATGGCCCTTTACCACGTGATCAGCTGTGTCCGATCACAGCTGATCCAGTGTAAACAGAATTGCTGGTTATCGGCAGGACTTTCCTCACGTGCTGTCACAGCATTAGGAGAGGAGAGCCGGTAACCAGCAATCCTGATGGGACATGCATACAGATAATCAGCGCACTGATCATTAGTGCAGCCTCATCGGCGCACAATTTTCCCTCTTTTCAGTTGTTTAGCAAAAGAATAAACCCAGTGGTGATTAAATACCACCAAAAGAAAGCTCTCTCTGTGTTAAAAAAAAAAAAAAAAAAAAGATAAAAATTTCATGAGTACAGTGCTGTATGACTGCACAATTGTCGTCATTCAAAGTGCTACAGCACTGAAAGCTGAAAATTGGCCTGGTCAGAAAAAGGGGTATAAGTGCCCAGTAAGCAAGTGGTTAAGCTGATTGACTGCAGCTGATTGGATTCTGGCACTGTTTAGCCAGTGTGATAATGTGTTTTTTTTGTTTTTTGTTTTTTTTTCTCTGCTCAGCGCCTTTAATTTATCAATCGAAGTTTAAGCTGAGTGGTGTAAGCAGGGCCTCCCACATCTTGAATTTCTAGGATATGGATGAAATATGAGCTGTATATGGCTAGCTTTACACATTGGCTCCATTGTCCCTGCTCATGTTAATATGATTGGCATTGAGAAAATCTGTGTGTCATGAGGCAGAGTGACCAACATTCAAGATCTTTAACATAAAGCTTTTTTGTCCACATGTATATGTTGGCACTAATTTGACATACAGGCATTGGCTGCACACAGAAGCCGCTCCTAAATGCTAATTTGACATAAGAGCTTGGTTCTCCAAACTATCTCCTGTTTCTCTTGACAGTGCAAAAGAAATGCAGAACTGTAATTGGAGCTACAGATAGAGAACTGTAGTACAGGGAGAAGCGGACATCCAAGTAACCCTATGTTTATGGGTGTCATTGGATTAACACACTAAATAATCAAAAGTATTGGGACACCGGCCTTTATACACACATGAACTTTAATGGCATCCCAATCTTAGTCTGTAGGGTTCAATATTGAGTTGGCCCACCCTTTGCAGCTAGAGACAAACATGAAAATTTTTCTCGTACGATACCAGATCATATGATTTTTGTTTAATCAGTACAGTTTTTGTCCGAAAACGCAATACAAATACATTACATCACTTCTGAATTTGTACTTTAGTAACCTGTTAGGGCTCTTTCACACGGAGGATCCGTATGTCTGTTTTTCATCCTTCCATTTTCGGATAAAAAACGGACATACATGTATCCCTATGGAGCGTCGGATGTCAGCGGTGACATGTCCGCTGGCATCCGACCCGATCCGATCCGAAAAGTGTAACGGAGAAAACCCTACTTTTCCATCCGTGATCGGTTGACGACGTACTCTATGGTCCGTCATCATCCGATCCCCCATAGGGGAGAGCGGCGCTCTGACAGGTCCGTCGCTGCACAGTGTGCAGCGACGGACCTGTCATTTTCCTTCTCAGCGGGGATCGGCGTAGCGATCCCCGCTGAGCAAGCGGATATTCACGGGGCAGATCCGTGTGAAAGAGCCCTTAGTTTTCGATATGGAGACTAGCATGCAAAAAAAAAAATTGCGTGTACTAGGCTTAAAGAGTGAGAGGCAAGTGGTCTCTGAAAAACAACCAGTAAGGCTTGAGATTTGACCTTTCAAGGGACTTGAAGCTAATCCAAGCCAGGCTGAAGAAAAGACTGCATTCCTCTCAGGTAATACTTTCAGGGATGAAATTTCCATACTTTACACCAAGAGAAATGCTTTTAAGCTTTCCTACCTTTCAAAAAAGTAGGGATAATCAAATTCAACAGGCACCTTTCCCTTAGGTCCTGGTATTCAACAGCCAGGCTGTCAAAACCGGTGAATGAGGAGCAGGGTGGCAAATCTGTCCTTGGGCCAGAAGATCCGGATGACTGGGAGGGTCCACAGATAGTCTGCCAGCCGTCTGATGAGGACTGAGTGCCAAGTCCTTCTGGATAAGTTGGATCTGTAGAGAATCGGCTCCCGGATGAGTTGGATGTGTAAAGAATCACTAGAACTTCCTCCAGCTCTGATCCAAGTAGATGAGAAAGGAGCTTTAGAGGAGGAAAGGTATAGATCAAATGTTATAGATTTCAGTGTCATCGAAGGATCCACTGCAAAGGCCTGATGCATGTCCTTAGACCAGATAGCTAATGTCTGGCAGACATGGCAGGACCTGCAAGTGAAAACAAGGCCTTAGAAAGGCCACCATCCATTTATCCCCAGGTCCTTTTTATTATAGATTGATTTGCTCCCCTCAGGGATGGTTAAAGTCTTTTTGAGACTGGTGATGGCTGGATCAACAGTAGGGACAGTTCATTCTTCGGAAGCCCTCCTCAAAAGAATATTGCACTTGGAAGGGGGTTAAATCTCTCAGGCTTAAGCCAGTCACTCTACAAAATGGGCTGCAAAGGGGAGTGTACTTAGCAATATTTGGCAGGCGAAGACTTTTAACCACTTGCCACCTGGCCATTTTTTTGCTTTTTGGCACTGCGTAACTTTAACTGCACGGTCACGCTGTACCCAACGGAAATTTTTTATAGTTTTTTTTTCACACAAATTGCTTTCTTTTTTGGTATTTGATCACCACTGCGCTTTTAATTTTTTGAGCTATAAGCAATAGAAGACCAAAAATTTTGAAAAAAAGAACAATATTTCTTTCTGCTAGAAAAAAAAGGTAAAAAATCGAATTTCTTCATAAATTTAGGCCAAAATGTATTCTACATGTTTTTGGTTAAAAAAAGAAATTCCAATAAGCGTATATTGATTGGTTTACACGTCTACAAACTATGGTGCGTGTGTATATATACACACACACACACACACACACACACACACACACACACGTACACGTGTATATGCCCTAGAATTTTATATGTGATTCAGCGCAGGAGAGCTGCTCTGCTGCTGTACTCCTATGAGAGGTGGTTGGCAGGTGGTTAAAGAATAAGTTAACCTTTTGAACACGTAACATGCTCCTGCCTCTTTGATCCCCAATCCCCCCCCGTGACGGCAAGCGGAGGTTCTTCTCCTTGCACCCGTTGTCACTTTTTAAAAATAGTGCGGCTGCGCAGGGTTTTGTCCATACAACCGTGTCATTCCTTTACAGATTTCTGTGAGTTAAAGCGGAGTTCCTCCCATTTAAAAGTCAGCAGCTACAACAAGTGAAGCTACTGACTTTTAATAAACACACTCGCCTGTCCCACGGTCCTGCGTCGCTCCTCTCCCCCCTCCTCTCCACGGCGCTGGAATTGTAAGTGTGGGCGCCCAGCCATAACAACTTGCGGCTTCACAGCAGGGCACGAACTGTGCATGCGCGAGTCGCTTTGCGTTGTCTTGAATGACTGGGCAATCTTCTGGGACCTGTGACGTGTCCCAGAAGATTACAGGGAGGGAGAGGTGAACTTCTGCGCGGCGCCAGGAGATTAAGTGGGAGCTGGGTACCTGTCACAACCAGGTAACCGTGCGCGCCCCCCCCCCCCCATGTCAGGGGGCCACGAGTGCTTTAAGCGGAAGTTCCATTTCTGGGTAGAACTCCACTTTAATAAACTACAAGTACCATCTCAGACAGACTTGTAGTGTCAATGGGCTGTGGGAGCGCTGATGTGCACTCATGTACAGTCTGAAAACCGGAGCAGATGTCTGCAGGAGTCCCCATTGCACATCTACTGATTGTGGGTGCAGTGCTTTCTGAGCCCCTGCAAGAATAAAAATAATGAATGCACATTTCTTTTTTCTGGGAAAATATATATGTGCATTTATTTTTATGTAAAGGTGAATTTAGCTTTTAAGGACCCAGGCTATTGACCTTTTGACATAGCTGATGCAAGCTCCTCCAGGTCAAGACATGTGCACACAGCATCAATAAGGACTGAAGTGGTCTCCTTGTAGCCTCCCTGACGGTTTTCCCGAGTGTGGCTCGGGGTTAAATTTCAGTCCCATTAGCGGTGACCCCGAGCCACACTCGGGATTACATTGCAGGATCCTGGTGCAGCGCTACTTACCTTGTCCCCAGGATCCTGTGATGTCCCCCGCTGCGTCTGCGGGCTCTGTCTCCTCCGAAGCCTCTCCGTGCCAGGCTCCGTTCCCCGCGAGCGTCGCGACGCACGGGGACGGAGCCTGGCGGCAAATTCCAAAAAAATGTAAAAACCATAACACATACAGTACTGTATGAAATTATTTCACATCCCTTTTGTCCCCAGTGCTTTGGCCCATGCCCTGCATGCAGTTTTATGTTATATACACTGTTCTTTCTGCCTGGAAACTGGAGATTGTCCATAGCAACCAAAAAGTGTCCCTTTACGTCAAAAGTGGCTTTAGACCAGCTAGAAAACAGCGATAGTAAATTAGAACACTTGGAGAATTGAGCGATAGTGAATCGTGGGGAAATTTATTTTATTATTATTACTATATTATTTTTATTTATTTATTATATTATAATTTATGTTTTTGTGTTTCAAACTTCATCATACCCGGGATATCTACTAGACTCTTGTTTGGACAGATTTAAGTGTGTTAAGAATTACAGACCTACAATATAAAACGCCAAATTTCCATGCAAAATTGTACCGCTTTCAGCACCTAAAATCCGAAATAATCATACTGCCAGGGAGGTTAAAGTGGTAAAAAAAAAAGCTTCAGTAAGCAGCTCCCCCTAATACTTACCCGACCCAGTGCTGTTGACTGGAGCCTCAGCTCTCCTGGGTCTCCCTCCCCTCAGTGGCTGATACAGAGCAGCGGGAGCAATTTGCTCCCACTGCTGGCAATCGCAGTCAATAAGGGGTGGGGGGGGGGCGGGATCGAGCTGCGCTGTGTGTCATAGACACACAGAGGCAGCTCTGGAGTGAGCAGCTTGAATTGGGGGTACTCAGCAGGGGGAGGAGCCAGTAGCGCCAACAGGGGACCCGATAAGAGGGTTGGAGCTGCTTTGTGCAAAACCACTGCACAGAGCAGGTAAGTATAACAAGTTTCAAGTTTATTATTTTTAAAACAAAAAATCCAAAGCTTTAGTATCACTTTAGGCTTAGGAGAAGTGTCAGTAGACTGAGATTCCTTGGGGACCAGGTCCTCGAGAATGGACATTGTACAATTGTCCTCCTGGCTGCTGGAACTTGAAAGTTCTAAACACAAAAGTGTCTAGAATTATCCTAGGAGGTAACTACCTCCTCTCCTTGTCCATCACTGTCCTGCATTCATCCTGGGCTCAGAGTGGAGTAAGCTGATTGCAGTTTTCTGGTGGACATTTATTAAAGTATTGACTCAGAAAAAGGGGGTACCTATGTGATTAACAGACGACTGTTTGTTTTTTTTAGTTGCTAACTTTTTTATTATGGAACAAAAGGTAGTTTCAGATATGTTGTGCAAACTAAGTGATAAAACCCACACATAGTGTACATATGCAGATTTAGTGTTGGTTCTGCAGAGCAGCATCATGAGCTGGCTTTACTAATACATCGTCTGAATAAAGATCTTGTGCTCCTGCTCCACGTGCTACAAGAGTTATCTGCACATATCCAAAGTAGGGACTGACTATTATCTGTGCGGCCAATATTTACTTTGAAGAATCGGTATTGGTAACAAATTTACCGATATTGCTTCAAGTGGTTGTACCGGGGTGATGCATGCAGCTGTGCGCATTACCCCGGTACAATTCTTTAGAGCAGACGGTCGGCTTTCTTGTAATGACAACCGATGTGGCTAAGCAGCGGGAGGGCATTGCTTTGTTCGGGTCTCGGATCTAGTAACCCAGATCCCTCCATAAAGAGTACCTGTCACTGCCTATTGCTGTCACAAGGGATGTATACATCCCTTGTGACAGAGAAAAAATTGATGAAAAAAAAAAAGACAGTGTAAAAATAAAAACTAAAATCCAAAGCAACCTCCCAAAACCTTCCTGACATGGCCCAGTTCCAGCACAGTCTGACATGTTTGGGAAAATATTGCTCTAGACTGTAACTGGTAAAGTGTATATAATCTCTAAAGTGATTGTGTAATCTCCTCCTTTTTTTTGTTTTTTTTTCTTTAAAAATAACAAACATGTTATACTTACCTGCCCTGTGAAATGGATTTGCACAGAGCAGCCTGGATCCTCCTTTTTTCTGGTCCCTTTTGGGTGCTCCTGGCACCTCCCTCCTGTTGAGTGCCCCCACAGCAGGCAGCTTGCTATTGGGGCACCCGAGCCACAGCTCTGTGTATCCATTCAGACACGGAGCCGCAGCCTGGCCCTGCCCCCTTTCTCTTCTCATTGGCTGGTTGGCTGACTGACTTTGATAGTAGTGTGTTCCTGGCAGGACCCACCAGATAAAAATAAAGGGAAAAAAGCCTGGAAAAAGGAATGCAGCCACCGCATCTAAGGTCTGGTAAGTTGTCATTATACTGCGGCAGGTTGGCTCTCCTGGGTGAATCGCCGTAGGTATACGTCAGCCGCTTTTAGAGCGATCGGGGGCGCGTGCGAGATGCTGCAATGTCCGCCGGCCACCTGCGATTTTTCCACAGAGAGCCAGAACGGGGATCTGTCAATGTAAACAGACAGATCCCCGTTCTAACGGGAGGAGAGACAGATCTGCTGTTCCTAGTGATGGGAACAGCGATCTCTCTCTTCCTCCAGTCAGTCCCATCCCCCCCCCACAGTTAGAAACACCTCCCAGGGAACACATTTAACCCCTTGATCGCCCTCTAGTGTTAACCCCTTCCCTGCCAGTGACATTTAAACAGTAATCCGTGCATTTTTATAGCATTGATCGCTGTATATTTGTCAATGGTCCCAAAAATGTGTCAAAAGTGTCCGATCTGTCCGGCTAAAAAAAGCGCAGATCGCTACCTTTTATTAGTAAAAAAAAAAAAAAAATTTTAAATGCTATAAATCTAGACGCTATAACCAATCAATATACACTTATTGTGATGTATTTTTTTTTTTTTTTGGCAAAAAAAAATAAATATTTGCCTAAACTGATGAAGAAATTATTTTTTTGGGGGATTTTATAGCAAAAAGTAAAAAATATTATTTTTTTATTTTCTTCAAAATGGTCGCTTTTTTTTGTTTATAGCGCAAAAAATAAAAACCGCAGAGGTGATCAAATACCACCAAAAGATAGCTCTATTTGTGGTAAAAAAAGGACATCGATTTTGTTTGGGTACAACGTCGCACGACCGCGCAATTGTCAGTTAAAACGATGCAGTGCCATATCGCAAAAAAATTGCCTCGTCGTTAAGGGGGCAAATCCTTCTGGTCCTTAAGTGGTTAAAATGAATCCAAACCCAAGAACCAAAATGTTTTTTTTTTAAAAAAAAAAAGCAGATTACCTATCCTTCATTGTGGTGGCTGTTAGGTGAAATGCGTTAAAAAGAAACCTAATGATGCTGCCAGTAGCCAACTTCATGTCCTAGGTGACGAATCACTCATTCTACAAGATCTATGGTGGGGAAGCATTGTCACCTTGGCAAGTGTTTTGAGATAAAGACCGCTTCCATCCTCTTCCCCATAATCTAAGGGGGTGGTGCTTTGTAACTCGCAGAGAGCTGTGGTAACCTATTTTGTAGTTCATTTATGGGATTTTATAGACTTCTAGTCAAAAAGGGCAAAAAAAAAAAAAAGACGCTAAATCCAGAAACTGCCTTAAAGCCGGGTTCACACTGGTACGACATGACTGTTGTACCACTGTCATCCTACTTTGCCCTGCGACATCAGTCCTACTACTTCAGTCCTACTTGCATCTGACCTGAATAAATAGGATACGATTTTGCTCCGACTTTGAGATAGTCCGACTTGTCCTTTGACCAATCAAAGCAATCCCAGTGTGACATAAATTCCTTTTTACTGCTGCTGTGATCACCATGGTTGGATGATTAGGGCGAGGATCCGACTTCAGTGATATTGAATGGGCTGAAAACGAGCTAAAGTCAAGCCGACTTGTTAAGACAGCACTCATAGGGAAGCATTGGTTTGTACACCTCATACGACACGTGCTCCCAAAGTCAGAGCGTATGTCGCACCAGTGAGAACCGGGCCTCATGGCTTAGCATATATTTATACACTTTTTAAAGCAATTATAACAAACTCCATTAAAAACCCCTGCCTACAGTACTGCAAAAAATTGATGAGCACGTGTGCCTATAATATCAACACTAGTATTTCTACAGAAGAAGAATGTAAAAATACCTGGCATAATGCTTGGTGCATAAACATATTCAAACACATGTGATCTGCTTAGGCCGCCATTATTCAGCTAATTTTTTCCTAGTCTGACTGAATCTGCTAACAACTTGAAGCCCTGTTTGGACAAGTAAAAGGATTTCACACATATTTCATGAGAACATAAAAGATGCTCTGGTAGTGTAAAACCTTATGGGCACATTTATTATTGATTAAAATTACACTTACATTCAGCAAGATTAAAAAGCACTTTGGAGCAAATCCTCGCTGGCAAGATAAACAGGACCCGCACTTCCGGGAACTCGCGGAAGTTTTAGAAGTGGAGAGGGATTAGAACCTCTGTCAGTTTTTATTGCTGTCTGTGCCCCCATTTGGGAGATTCGCCCTCTCTTTGTCCTGTTTACCAATATTATTGAAAGTGAAAGAAATTTTGGGTTGTCCCCAGAAAATGAATAGAGGGGAAATCTTCCAATGGGGACACTAGTTCTGGTGACCTGGGGGCCCCAAGGAATTCCCATAATTTGCAGGTATCCTATTCACTTCCTGTTTGGCTATAGGACAGGAAGTGAAGGAAAATATCTGCAGTAGGACACGGATGGCGAACAAAAATCTGATGGGTTATACCCCTCCCTAGCTCTATCCAAAATGGAAAAAAAAAGTTTTGCCTATAGTTCTATTTAAAGCACAACATAGGGTGAGAATATAGGCATAGATTTCGAAGTGCTGGTATTTGCAATGAAAAGTGCTTCTTTTAACCAGCAGATTTCTTTATGGATCTATGCCTATGTAGACACATTATACACTTTGCATCCCTGGTGAGAATATGACACCTACACGTGGAAATCAGTTTATATCATCTATAAGAAACTCGGTGAGAACTGTTTGATGCTGTTACTAGCAACAGATTTGCACTACAATTGTTCTTGCAAACATGCCGGCATTGATGGTAGAAGGTGCTGCTTAAGTTGGCCATATATGGTTCAAATCTCAGTGGGTTCAGCAGGGACCGGCAAAGATTTGATCCATGTATGGGCAAGCTGATTGTAACCAAGTCAATCCCTCAATCACCTTGGGTACGACCAGCATGTTGCATTTCTAGCATGCGATTATTGCCAGCGGCTATAGCCGCTAGCAATAACCATTGTGTTCTCCTGGTGTGGTTGCAGAAAAGAAAATTGCATAATCACTGGCCTGCCATAGTATAGGTGTGGACATTTGATATGAGTGTGTTTGTACCTCTAGTGCAGGCATCTCCAAACTTTATAAGCAAAGGGCCAGTTTACTGTCCTTCAGACTTTAGGAGGGCCAGACTGTGGTCATTGGGAGTAGAAAATGCCTTAGACTCTGTGGTCAGTGGGGGTAAAATAATTACATACCACCTTGGGTAGTAGGAGGTGTATGTATTACTGGAAGAATAATCTCCATCTATGGTGTCAGTGGGAGGAATAGTGCCCCTTCTGTGGTGTCAGTGGGAGGAATAGTGCCCCTTCTGTGGTGTCAGTGGGAGGAATAGTGCCCGGTCTATGGTGTCAGTGGCAGGAATAGTGCCCCGTCTATGGTGTCAGTGGGAGGAATAGTGCCCCCTCTATGGTGTCAGTGGGAGGAATAGTGCCCTAAGAGCCAGATAAAGGCAGACAAAGGGCCACATCCAGCCTGCGGGCCACAGTTTAGAGACCTTTGCTCTTGTGAAAATTGCTTTCAGTCAGCAGACCTTTCCTTTTTCATACTTCATGGGACACAGAGTTAGGCTAATGTTCATTACCTGCTGGGTTATACTTCATCTCCAGGTGAATGGACACTGGTAAACCAAAGGTCTTTAGACCAGGAAGTGACCCCCTATATAACCCCTCCCATACAGGAAGTACTTCAGTTTTTACCAGTATCTGCAAGGTGGATGCACGGATGTTTGAGCTCTATGAGCTCCAGGTCTCTAGTTCCACAAACTGTTTTTAAATGAATCAAGGGATTGACCGATCAGATCCATTTGACACAGGCTTTCTATGCCTATATAAATGGTACCCGAGCCTTGCAAAGAAGACTCAAGATCCTGCAAGGTTTTGCCTGTAATGCGGCCTCCGGGCACTGCACTATGCGGAATGGAATCCTGGACACCACAGCACTAAGGCATTCCTGCAGGGTGCTGTACAGGTCCAAGGGAGTGGACCCTAAACATAAATAGGGTACCCAATCCTTGAAGGTCCTCAAGTGACAGGAACCCGCCAAGATGGGTGAAGTTTGGACTCTTGGTTTCTAAGTTGCCCTGCGCCTGGCTGGGTAAGTGAAACCTCTTTATTTGTGGGGTGTCCCAGTGATTGTAACAACCAGTCAAGCTAGCTAGAGGCTGGACACCTGTCTGCTGTGATCATACGGGGGAATTTTGGGCTAGCTGTGGGTGTTTGCAAAGTGTACCTTCTTTTTTTTTTTTTTTCTTTTCTTTTCTTGTGTCTGGCTGTTTTTTACCTGTATGATGGTGCACGATGATGCGCCATTTTGTCTTGGTTTCCCATGGCGTTTGTGCGTTTCGCAAGAGCGCCGCTGCGCCCAGCAGTTTGGTTGGCAGCCATGGCGCACGTGGCTTCACGGCAGCCTTTATCTGGGCACACGAACATTCACGCCTGTATGCCGCGCATGCGAACAGAACGTTCCGGTGCACAGCCAGCTTATTTAAGCTGTGTATGCCAAGCATGCGGTGCTTCCAGAAGGCAGCTGTGGGACACAGAGCAGGCTCTGAACCAGGCATTTGCAGCGGTTCATTTCTCCTTACCCGGGTCACGTGAGTCACCAGGTGTTGCTTGGCAGGCTAAAGGTGCTTAGCAGGATTGTTGCATGGGGCTTGGTGAGCCCTATTAAAGGGTCTCCCTTCTGAGGTGTTTTAATACTACACCCCAGGTACTCTATTTTTGTGGCTAGAAAATGTCTTAAAAAGAGATGAGCGCAACTAACACTACAGGGAAGGGCTAACCTCAGTCAACCGTCAGTAGTTCCTGATGAACCTAATCCCTTGAAGGACCAGAGGCTTCCGGGCAACCTGAGCCAATGCTCCTATCTGGTATTGTGCCTACAGTCAATGCTGCTCCTTCACCCCTTATTACCAAGAATGAACTGTCCTCGGCCCTAGCCAGGTTAGAGCACAGGATTGCTAGCATGATTGCCTCCATCCCACAGGGTGGCAAGAAGCATGACATCCCCCTCCCCGGAGCCTCCTAGTCTGGAGCAGGAATGGGTTAAGGATGGGGAAGAGCTAAAAGCTCAAGATTCTGTGGAAGGCCTAGTGGATGAGTCTGCTTCCGAGCAATCTGGACAAGAAGATATCCAGTTGTCTGCCTCTCAGTCACGGAGGCTTTTGATCCTGACTCTTACCGAAATGGTTAATTCTGCCTTTAAGTTGCCTCTTGCAGAGGTTACTGAGCCCCCTGGTCCTCTTTGGGATCCCTGAGGCCTCTTCAGGCCGCACAGGCTTTCCCCTTACACCCTCTGTAGGAACAGACAGTGTAGGCTGATTGGGAACATCCTGACAGAATTTTTGTTCCTCCTAAGAAGGTTTTTCCTTTTATATCCTATGGGTGAAAAGTGGAGTGCCGTAGATGCAGCAGTCTCTTCCTTAAACAAGAACTTAACTCGTCCGGTAGATAACGCACAGGGCTTGAAAGACCCTGTTGACAAGAAATTGGAGTCATTTATTAAAAGCTTCCTTTTCTTTGGCCAGTTCAGCTATTCAACCAGCTGTTGCAGCAATTGGTATCTGCCAGTCCTTAAAGGATCAGATCAGAGGGCCTGACAGGCCTAACCGGGAGGATGTTCTGGCTGAAAATAAGACCAAAAAGGATTCAATACAGCAGGTTTCTTGTTTGGCTCTCTTGTCTGTACATATGCGCAGACTTTTGTGGCTTAAGAACTGGTCAGCCGAGCTTCTATGTAAAAAGTGATTGGCAGGCTCCCCTTTTGTGGGGAACATTTGATGATCATTTGGATAAATATATCCAAAAGATTTCTGGAGGGAAGAGTTCTCTACTTCCTGTGAAGAAAAGCACCAGGTGTCCCTCGTTTATAACCTCAGGGACTGCTTCCTCAAATCTCTCAGCACCAAGGCAGTTCCGCCGCCAACAGGGCGCTAGGGCCAGGGGAAAGCCGCAAGGCCAGGGCCAGAAAAAGCCCTGGGTCCAAAATTCTTCTAAATCCAGCACCAAGCCCTCCTTTTTGAGGGTACACCCCGACTCCATCGGGTGGGGGGAAGGCTGCTGCACTTTGCAGACATTTGGAGAACAATAATTCAGGATGAGTGAGTCACCTCAACTATATTCCGCGGTTACAAGCTGGAGTTGCGGTGGGTCCCCCCTCAGAGGTTTTTAAGATCCACCGTTCCTTCGGATCCTCCAAAAAGAGAGTTATTGCTTCAGGCACTACATCATTTTGTGCATCAAGGAGTGATTGTAGAGGTTCCTGTTCGAAAAAGGCACAGGGTTTTACTCAAACCTGTTTATGGTTCAAAAACCAAACTGGGATACAAGGCCCATTTTGGACCAAAGATCCCTGAACCAGTATCTACTGATACAGTCCTTTCGGATGGAGTCTTTCTGCTCAGTAGTAGCCTCACTCTAGATGGGAGACTTTCTAGCCTCCATCGATATAAAAGACTCTTATTTACACGTACTTATCTTTCAGCCTCATCTGAGGTTCCTACTATTTGCAGTAGAGCAGTGGTTCTCAACTCCAGTCCTCAGGACCCACCAACAGGCCAAATTTTAAGTATTACCTTGGGGAGATGCAGACTAGAATACTGCAATCACTGAGCAGCAAATTATATCACCTGTCATGTATTTCAGTTATCTTGCAAACCTGGCCTGTTAGTGGGTCCTGAGGACCGGAGTTGAGAACCACTGCAGTAGAGGAACGTCATTTTCAGTTTGTGGCTCTACCCTTCAGGCTTGCTACAGCTCCCCGGGTGTTCACAAAGGTCCTAGCACCAGTACTTGGTCTTTTAAGGGCCCAAGGGGTCCTGGTACTCTGGTATCTGGACGACCTACTGCTCAGAGATCACTCATTACAGGGCTCTAGAACAGAGCATAACATGCACAGTGCGGTATTTGAAAAGCTTAGGCTGGATCATAAATACCAAAAAGTCAGCCTTGAAACCAGTTCAAAGTCTAAAGTATTTAGGTCTGATCATAGATACGGTTCAAGCAAGAGTATTCTTGCCACCCGCAAGGATCTGTGCCCTGACGGTTCAGGTGCATCAGATAAGGGACACCAGACAACCCTCCATTCGGCTCTGTATGAGTCTTCTAGGGAGGATGTTATCCTCCGAGGCAGTGCCCTATGCCCCGTTCCATTCCAGGCCTTTACAACAAGACATCTTGGTGGCTTGGAACAGGAGAGGACAAGCCCTGGATTATCCAATGTTATCTCCTTGGGCACGCTTAAGCCTAAACTGGTGGTTGCAGGATCAGAACCTATGAAAGGCAAAATCCTTCCTCCTGGTAACTTGGAGAGTACTGACTACAGATGCCATTCTCTCAGGCTGGGGAGTGACCCTAGAAGGGCTCATAGCTCAGGGGAAATGGTCAAGGACAGAGCAGATCCTGCACATCAACGTCCTGGAATTACAGGCAGTACATCTAGCCCTACAGTCCTGGAAGGTGGAGCTTCAGGACTGCCCTATCAGGGTTCAGTCCAACAATGCTACTGCAGTGGCCTATATAAACCACCAAGGCGGTACCAGGAGTCGTTCAGCTCTGAAGGAGGTGAACCACATACTAGCCTGGGCAAAGGGACGTGTACAGATTCTATCGGCAGTTCATATCCCGGGAGTAGAGAACTGGAAGGCAGATTACCTCAGCCGCCAGCAGATCCGCCCGGGGGAATGGTCCTGGTGTGTTCCAGGAAATTTGCCAATGTTGGGGATGGCCAGAGGTGGACCTACTGGCATCCAGGTTCTACAAGATACAGCAGTTTGTGTCCCTAACAAGAGATCCTCTGGTAATCGGAGCAGATGCTCTGGTAGTTCCATGGAGCCAGTACTCTCCGGTTTATGCTTTCCCTCCGATCCCTCTCGTTCCATATTTGTTGCTCAGGATTCGGAGAGAGGGGGTTCCAGTCGTTCTGGTGGCAACAGCCTGGCCCAGAAGGCCCTGGTTCCCGGAGATTGTGAGACTGAAAATAGACGGGCCATGGACACTTCCACGTTGCCCCAATCTACTGTCTCAAGGTCCTATATTCCACCCTTTGCCAATTGGGTTTGTCAATTGGTCATTCAGGGTGAGAACTCATTCTTCCAGGGGTGTAGGAAAATGTGTGATAGGACCTTGTTGTCGGAAATTTCGACCGTGTGTAGGCTCCATCACACATTTTCCATCGGATTTCCGACACACAAAGTTTGAGAGCAGGCTATAAAATTTTCCGACAACAAAATCCGATCGTTTAAATTCCGATCGTGTGTACACAAATCCGACGCACAAAGTGCCACGCATGCTCAGAATAAATAAAGAGATGAAAGCTATTGGCTACTGCCCCGTTTATAGTCCCGACGTACGTGTTTTACGTCACCGCGTTCAGAATGATCGGATTTTCCGACAACTTTGTGTGACCGTGTGTATGCAAGACAAGTTTGAGCCAACATCCGCCGGAAAAAAAATCCTAGGATTTTGTTTTCGGAATGTCCGATCAATGTCCGACCGTGTGTACGGGGCATAACTCTGTGTCCCATGAAGTACTCAAAGAAAAGGATTTTACAGGTAAGTATGATGAAAAAATCCAATTTTTATGGATCAATTTTTGTGTTTCAAAGAACACCCATTTGAAATCTTGTAACTAGGTGAGAAAAACACATCTATGCATTCCAACTATGCTTGTAAATAAATCTGGTGCACAGACAAGGTGGATGGGGGAATCCCCCTGCGCTGGGACATTTGTATTCTGACAACAGCACCCACAGGGACGGCCAAACAGTCAGTCCATTCTAAACTGGATGAATTTTGTTCAGTGTATGGCCAGCTTACAGTAAATCTGCACTGACAATAGAAAGATGTTCTACTTATTAGCAGAAGCTTCTATGAACATGCTTTCTAATGCACATAGTTTGCAGCTTTGCAAGTTTACTGAGAGCTATACGATGTCAGTAGCAGGAGATCCATGCAAATAAATAGTTCATATTTAGAAACAAGTATATTACACACGTTTGTTAGAAAAACTTTAGAGTTAATTTACTAAAGGTAAAATGGCTGTTCACTTTGCTTAGCTTAGTGCTTAGCTTGGTGAATGTAGTAGAAACTTGCTTTGCAAAAAATACCCAATCATGTGCAAGGGGGAAAAAGAAAAGTATATTTGAACAAAAAACTGTATTTATTACAAAAAGTTAAAAAAAAAATCATAAATACATGAAAATAAATGCATAATTGGATGATACAGCCCATATACTGGAAGTTGCAACAATATTTCTCTGCTAGTGGTCTAACAATAATTAGCAAAGAAATATTGTTGCAACTTCAAGTATTTGGCCTGTATCATCCACTTATACATCTGTTTTTATGAATATTTTTTAACTTTTGTAACAAATAGTTTTTTTGCATTTTTGTCTCACTGTTTTTCTTCTCTTGTACCAGTGAAGTCGGCAAGGTTCTAAATGTATTCTTTGATCATCAGTTATTGATGAGGGTACCCATATATAGCCGTTTTATATCTAGGTATCTTTGAACATTATTGGATGATGAAAGTCAGCTGAGCTTCACCTCACCTCTGTGTTTTTTTTTTGTTTTTTGTTTTTTTTTTTAGATGGATAAATATTTATTTACCCTAAACCTTATGTAAAAAAAAAGATCACGTTCTAGCAGTGTTTTTTCTATTGCATGGAGTTTCATAATGGACTTTCTTTGATTTGTAATGTTGTTTCATTATAGAATCTTATGATCTATGTTGACAGTTTGGCAACCATGGAGGATCATACAGTTACACAGACGGATAACCTGACAACCATCGAAGCGCATACAGTGGCTCACACTGTGGCTCATTCTGTAGCCCAACAAGTCCAGCAAGTCCATGTTGCTACATACACAGAGCACAGTATGTTAAGTGCTGATGAAGATTCTCCATCCTCTCCAGAAGACACATCTTACGATGATTCGGACATCCTCAACTCTACTGCAGCTGATGAGATAACTGCCCATCTGGCAGCTGCTGGTAGGAGCTAAGTAGTGATAAATGCCAGTTCTGCTTAGTCATACCATACCTTAGTCATACCATTGTTTTAGTTGTGTGGATAAGTTTTGCTGTCAAATCCTGCCTTTTGCATTCACAGTGCTGCTTAAGCGCATACATTATAAAATGCAGTAAAAAGCTGCATTTGACCCGCTTTTCTGCAGTGCAAATTTATCTCAACAGGACCCGCTGCATTCAAAGAAACACAATGAAATTGGGAATATGGTGACCTGTGTTTTGACATCCATTTTTCTAATCCTGTTAAACACCCATTTAATTAAGCTCTAATGGTTATCTGTCGCTTCATTATCAAAGTAAAGCTGCATACTGAAGAAACAAAAATGCATAAAAAAATAAATAACATGAATATTTTTAATTGATATAAGTATTGTCAATTTAAAGCAAACCATTTAAAGGAGAAGTATAATCAAAGATTTTTTGGCTGTACTTCTATGGCTCACAGGAATCCAGCTTGTTAAACGGGTTTAGTTTGCACACATATGCAAATACATGCATAAGCTGCAAAGGCCGCAACAAGGCACCCCATTATTATCCGGAGTCTTAACTCTATACATTTTTGAGAGCCTCCATATTAGAAGCACATGCATTATAATGGATAGGCAAAGGGCAGGTGAGCCTGGAATGAGCCCACCCTCTTTTAAAAGCACAGGGGCGCACTGGACACCCAGCACAAAGGTGTCCAGTGCGTCCCCTCACCAGTATTCCAACAATACAAACAAATGGCCACTGCCCCCACCTATAACCGTCCTTGGCAGCAAGGAGCACCTTGTTTGGTGTGCGGCAATCCAAACTCTTTTACCCTGTTGAGTGCACAGGGTAAATCGAGCCGACACCCACAGTAGAGCCCACCACATTCGCACACAGGAGCTTGAGCGGTAACCTATATGCCTTATTAGCATACAAAATAGTTTCAAACTCTACCCCCTCCTTGTTTTCTTTCAAACTATCCAAAAGCTAACAAATGTGCAAACTGCCCTGAACCATCTTTTGTCCCAGGGTGTGAGTGTTCTGATTCTTCTGGAACACAGGTTCAAAGGATTCTTTTTTGTTCACAAATTTTGCATGGAATCCACAATGTCTGCTATTGCTTCTCTGAGACCAAGGGAATACTTGGCATCAGTAGACATTCAAGATACCTACCTCCGTATTCCCATTTACCCATCTCATCAGAGCTTTTTGCGCTTCACAGTAGGAGACCAACACTTCCAATTTGTCCTGCCATTGGGTCTATCCCCTTCACCCAAAGTATTCACAAAGGTGCTTGCACCCCCTTTTCACTTTCTCAAAAAACTTAGGGCAAGTTACCAGGTACTTTAGATGACCCTCTTCTGAAGGATTAATTTCCCTCAACTGTCTACAAATGTCCAAAGGACTATCCAGCTTCTTCAGGTTTTAGGTTGGGTTATTGACCTCCAAAAGTCTGCCCTCAGGCCTTCTCTGCTTCTGGACTATCTAGGCCTCATTCTAGGTACGACCCAAAGGTTTTCCTTCCACCAAATAACTTCTCTTTCTAAGGTCTCACTCTCTGGCCTTGAGATCAAAAAGACATTCCTCTCTGGGATTATCAATGATATTTTTATATAAGGCTTCCCCTGGGGGTGCTACCTGTCCTGTTCTTGAAGTCCAGATTCTTCTTTCAATATTATTCCCACATTTTTTCATCTAGCCTTTCAGCCAATTATTTTTTGATACCTTTCCAATAAGATTTCCACATACATGGGATCTTTCAGTGTTGCCCACCCCTCAGTTGGGTTATAAGATATAGCCTTGTGTCCCTCAGTGGGCTTTTAAGAAAAAAAAAGTTTTTGTACTTACCATAAAGTATTTTTTAAGGTCTCATCCCTCTGTGTCTTGGCTCTATGTACTGCTTCCTCCAAAAAACTAACACAGACTTTTTTGCTGCTTACCATTAGCTAACTCCTGAATGCAGCAACATAAATACATAAATTACTATATCCCTGTGTCCCTCAAAGGACTAAAAAAACAGTTTATGGTATGTACACACATCCTAGTTGCTGGGCACACCTACATTACCATGCAGGTTAAATTGGTGTATTCTCTTTGTGATAGTAGATGCATGCACGTTGACACCAGCTGCTGCAAGAGTTACCTGCAGAACCTGCAATTAAATTTGGGGTTAGAGACTTTTGCCATCAGATGATCAGCTCTTGGACTGAATCTTGCTAGTCCTGGACAAAGTAGTCTTTTTAATGTAATACCACTAATAGATAATTTTTCCTTACAGTGTAATGGTTTAATGCTGTTTAAATATGTCCAGTTGACGGTTTACATGGGGTGTACTTACTTTTTTACATGACTGTAGATGTTAGATGGCTATAGTGTTATAGTTACTGCGGCTACACAAATATGGGTATTGTTACTGGTAAAACATTTCACTCTTATTTATTTCAACTGTATGTTTAGCTGTTTGTCTTAATATCTGTAACCGCACCAATTGAATTAAATTTCTGATGCAGTTGGATAAACATTTGTTGCAATGGCATTTATTTGACCAAAGAGCATATACAATGACTGTAATGTTTCATAATAAATAAATATAAATTATATATATATATATATATATATATATATATATATATATATATATATATATATATATATATATATATATATATATATATATTTTTTTTTGGAGATTAAGGCTCTTTAGATAAAATGCTGTTGCACCCCTTAGAAAGTGCAACCTGTTACACTGTTTCTTCAATACAATTTTTGCCAGCAGAGGGCGCAGATAGAGCACAAACGTGCATAGTAGCGTCTCATCAGCAATGCTTTTCTACTAAAGACACATTGCAATTACAGTATTATGGGGGACACATTGGGGATGATTTCCTAAAGGCAAATATACTGTATACTGCAAGTGCACTTGCTCCAGAGCTTAGTAAATGAGGAAAATGAAGGTAGAGATTCACTTTGCAAAGAATACTCAATCACATGCAAGGAAAATATGCAGCGAAAATAAAAAACAGCATTTTTGCTTACACATAATTGGATGATCGAAACCGGCAAAGCATCCTCTCATTTCAGAACTTCCCCTTTCCCCTGCAGTGCACAGTATATTTGCCTTTAGTAAATCAACCTCCCTGTTAGACATGCATGCTTGACGTTGCACTAACAATTTTACTGTTTTTTTTTGTTTTTTTTTTTGTTTTTTTTTGTGACAGACAGTTTAATGCATCTGTTATTTGAACCATTTACGCATTTTTTTTATAGTCTTGATTTTTAGAAAATATAGAGGACAGGTGGTTGGATGAATGAAAGGTCCACCTCCTCCATTCATAGTGCTTTTTATTGATGAAAGCTAAAGTTCATCTTCTATGAATGGAGGAGGGGCTGGAAAGAGCGGGAACAGTCAGCACTCTTGACGAATACCTATGACAGGTCCAGCGGCTGCATTAATCCTTGGAGCACCAGATTAGCACTGTGGAGAGCAGAGGACTGAATATGTCAACTAAAGGTTGCCATAAATGGATCAAAATTTGGCCCTTTCAGTAGGGAACACCCAAAATTTTGATCCATGTGTGGCCACTGCTGCTCAATAGACATCGATGCACTTTTGTTGAACGAACCTGTTAGATCAGCGGCTGCAGCGCCCATTTGTGTATTCTGAGACCAGAGGAGCCCCACTCCCCTGCCGCCAGAATGCAATATCGGAGCAGGGAGGATTCCCCCTTGCCCACCTCAGTTGTGTGGAAAGGAGGGTTGGTTCAGTGTTTGTTTTTGTTTTTTGTTTTTCAGCCAGTAAAAAGTGAGCCATGTAAGGCCAGCTTAAGACAGTAGCAGGGCTTTTTTAGATTAAATGTAAGTAATATCCCTTGTGCTGATTAAATAATAAGTTAACTAAAATTAGGCTTTAAAGTGGTTGTAAATCCATAAAAATGAAAAGCTGCAAGACAAAGGCATAATGAGCTAGTATTAGTATTAGTATTATTATGGAATACTCACCTTAAGTGGTGTTCCACCCAAAAAATAAAAAATACATGAAAATTCCTAAAAAAAAAAATTAAAAAAAAAAAACATTTGGAAGGTTTTTTTTTTTTTAATTCACCTCTAAATGCCTGTTGCTGGGGGGTCCCTCGTAGTCTGCCTCTTTCAGTGCCTGGGCTGGTGACATCACTTCCCCCTCGGCACAGGAAGGACTCTGCTCCCTCCTTCTTATCAATCACCTGGGACCCATTACAGGTCCCAGGTGACTGAGCGGCCAATCACGGCGAGCGGTGCCGCTCGCACATGCGCAGTGGGTGCCCGGCTGTGAAGCCACAGTCCCGGCGTCCACAGTTGCAATGCTGGCGCCGCCGAACGGAGGGGGGAGGCGAGCGGGGCTTCGATCCCCCGCATCGCTGGACCCTGGGACAGGTAAGTGTCCAATTAAGTCAGCAGCTGCAGTATTTGCAGCTGCTGACTTTTACGAACGAGCCGTTTCTTCAGTGCGCATGTGCCGATGACTTTGGCACATGCTGATACAGTGAATATTTCCTAAACCGTGCAGGTTTAGGAGATATCCACGGTACCTACAGGTAAGCCTTGTTATAGGCTTACCTGTAGTGAAAAGTGGTGTGTAAGGGTTTACAACCATTTTAGGTACTTGGTAATGTATGTATGCAATCATCTGTGAAGACGTCTATGAAGAACTTCTTCACTGAATAACCGTTACAATTGTAATTTAAATTGGTATCTTCGGTGTCTGCATGTCTTTATCAATACTTCTTCAATCTTTCTGAGACTCTGCTGCTTTGGGAGATCTGATATGCAGGAGAGGGTTTTTTTTTTTTTTTTCTTTTTTTTTTTTTGGCAAATGACAGTCTTCTGCAAAAAAACTTTTGCCAAACACTCCTAGTGGTTTTTCTGCTTGCATGCTCGCAGTGCATATCTTGACTCATTCTATGCATGCTGAGAGAATTAGTAAAGATGTACATATGCAGAGGAACTAAATCGCCCTGCTTTGAATTACTATTGCTGCTTTATATTGGTTTTCACTTTAAAGGAAATTTGCTTTGAGAGAAGCACAGGCCACCATTGCTAACCACCTTCTGAAAATACTATTTGTCCAGATTCATTTGGCCTCAATATTTTGAGGCTGAAAAAGTAAAAACACCACAGGGGGTGGAACGTCGCTACGTCCCCAGTTAGACTCAATGTGCAAACCAAACAAAATATAAAACCAATCTCACATTACTGTATTGCACTTCTCTTCTATGCATTATTATTAAAGTGCTCAGTGCTTGTATTCTTCCCAAGGTCCCCCCAACTTCTCCCACCCTCATCAGACACTATTGACTCCCTTTTTTTGTCAAGTGATCAAATCAAGGGTCAATAACAGCCAGGGATCTGTTTTGGCATTGCTTCACATGTACGGCATATGAGGTAAAACAATCAATGCCAATGAAAGGGAGAGCTTGCAATAGTGAAGTAGCATTTATTGAATAAAAGGAATAAAAGCTAATGCACATACATAAGTATACATATTGATTTCCTGTATCAGGAAGAGCTGCTGGATCAAAAAGTGTGCGATCCACAGAGCGGATATGATGATACAGGAAGTTCCCGCCCAACATGTTTTGTCATTAGTAAAGGATGTCTTCAGGAGCAAGTATCCTCCAGCATCAAATTTGCTGTTTTAACCAGTTAGCCCTGCCTATTGCACCCAAATGTGAACTCCTAAATCTACGCCATTTTGTGGTCCACATGACTGTGACCGGACCTTCTTACTTAAATTATCTAGACGTCATGACAGTGAATTCTTACTAAAACAATATGTTAAACAAAAAATGGGACCCACCACCCCTAGTTGTGGACAGAGTGCTGCTAGCCCAATAGCATATATGAAAAAAGAACAGAAGACACCCAAGGGCTTGTACGCAGCTTGCAAGTAATAAATATACTACTTGTGTATGAAACTTATATTATTTTATTTTTCAACGGGTATAAAAAATCATCAGTAAAAGCAGCAATATCAAAAAAGGAGGGGGGGGGGGGGACAAATGAAAAAGGGGACAACAACAAGAACTCTGGTGTACATAAAAATTTACATAATGGATGTCCAGAATAACAAATGCAAAGAACAATACACAAGCAGTATGTCTGTGAATGCTACTGTTGAGAAATACACTAACGTGTTTCGATCATAGTTTTGTGTTTTGATCTACTTCAGCGGGATACAGACATCTATAACATATCAACACATAATATTAATAATATCATCATCATCATTTAGGAGAGGACAGTCCTGTATATACAGGTATTCAGAATCTCAAGAGATCCTACCTTAATTAAAAGAAGTGTTTAGTAGCCAGAGCAAAAAATACAAAGACATTACACCAGGATGTTCTCATGATGGTCAGCCATCCGGGGAGTGGGCAAGGAGTCCAATGCTGCCTGCAAGAGGTCACGCTTCATTAGACGTGCAAGGGTGGGAGGGGACACAGGAAATCATCCTTTGCATTAATATAACAGCAATATCACTAGTGTTTTCAAAAGGCATGTTTAGCAGTGGCAACCTATGTATGTTCTCAATACAGGCTCCCTTGAAAGCTAAATGTTTCCCCTACATCTTAGCCCTTATGGTTTGGAACCTTTCTGTTATTGGATTTTAGTTTTTTTTTTCTGTTATAATTGTACTCTGTGGTAATTTTGTATTTTATGTATTTGTAGGGCCCGTGGGAATGGCTGCTGCAGCGGCTGTAGCCACAGGAAAAAAGCGCAAGAGGCCTCATATCTTCGAGTCCAACCCTTCAATACGTAAAAGACAGCAAACAAGACTTCTTCGGTGAGTAGCTGTTTGCAAACTAGCAAATAACCACTGGAATAAAGAAAGATTATTATTTGAGTCTTTCTAGATCTGAGTACAATGGCTCTGTAGTTAAATTCAACTGTAAAGTACCCCTGATGCTATACAAAATTAACCTAATCAAGCTATACTTGTAAATAGGATTCTTACACTCAAAGCGGAGTTCTACCCAGAATTGGAACTTCCGCTGATCGGATTCCTGTTAGCCACTCGCCTACTTACCGCTTACCTGTAAAATCCTTTTCTTGGGAATACATCACGGGACGCAGAGCTCCCGCCCCTCTTCAGGATTGTACATTGGGATACTTATTGCTTTGCTACAAAACTGAGGTACTCTCCATATGGGAGGGGTTATATAGGGGAGGAACTCTCCTTGTAATTAGGGTTGCCAGTGCCAATCACCTGATGGTGACTATCTAACTCACTAAGTAATTATCAAAGTCTCTGTGTCTCGTGATGTATTCCCAAGAAAAGGATTTTACAGGTAAGCTGTTTTAAAAAAATCCTATTACCATAGAGTCTGGAGGGCTTATGTTTCCTGGTGTGAATCCAAGGGCTGGCACCCTCGGAAGTTTATCATAGGCAGAATTCTTGCCTTTCTACAATTAAGGATAGGGATGAAGTTGGCCTTGAGTACTATTAAGGGCCAAGTCTCACCTTTATCGGTCTTATTTCAAAGACCGCTTGCTTCACATTCTTTAGTCGGGGTTTTATGCAAGGGGTGATGCGGCTTAATCCGCCAGTTAGATCACCTTTGAACCCTTGGGACTTGAACTTAGTTTTGTCAGTGTTACAAAAACAGCCATTTGAACCAATACAGCATATTCCCTTAGTCCTTCTGACAAGGAAGTTAATGTTCTTGGTTGCTATATCCTCAGCAAGGAGGGTTTCGGAATTGGCTACTCTTTCTTGTAAAAAGCCATATTTGATTATTCACGAGGACAGAGTGGTGTTGTGCCCTCGTCCAGGTTTTCTGCCAAAAGTGGTCTCAGGTTTTCACCTGAACCAAGATATTGTCCTGCCATCGTTTTTTGTCTTGATGTGGTGAGAGCGGTCAAGGTCTATTTAAAAACGACTGCTCAGTTCCAGAAGACTGATGTCTTATTTATACTGCCAGAAGGTTGCTAAGTGGATTCGGCAAGTTATAATTCAGGCTTATGATTTAAGGGGTAAGATTCCACCTTTTCAAGTCAAAGCGCACTCTACCAGGGTGGTTAGTGCTTCTTGGGCAGTGCGTCACCAGGCCTCCATGGCTCAGATCTGTAAGTCCGCAACTTGGTCTTCAGTATATACATTCACCAAGTTTTATCAGGTGGATGTAAGAAGGCATGAGGATATCACCTTTGGGCGCAATGTGCTGCAGGCAGCAGTATAGGTCCTCAAGTCTTGGGGTGCCCTACGGGTTGTGTCTCCCTTTCCTCAAATAGCATTGCTATGGGATGTCCCACATAGTGATTACTATGGTTCTCTGTGTCCCGTGATGTACGATAAAGAAAATAGGATTTTTATAACAGCTCACCTTTTCTTGGAGTACATCATGGGACACAAAGGTCCCTCCCGTCTTTCTGGGGTTTAGGTATATTGCTTTGCTACAAAAACTGAGGTACTCCTGGTAGGAGGAGGGGTTATATAGGGAGTGAACTTCCTGTATTGGGTATGCCAGTGTCCATCACCTGAAGGTGCCTATATACCCTCATAGTGATGATTACTATGGTGCTCTGTGTCCCTTGATGTACTCCAAGAAAAGGATTTTTACAGGTAAGCTGTTATAAAAATCCAATTATTCCGAAACAGAATCTTCTGAGAAAGGGTCAAGTTTTAAATGCTATGTGTCTGGATCTTGAAAGCGCTCCACGGATAACTTTTACTGCTACACTAGTGTCCGGAAAGTGTCACTCTCCAGAGCCCGCTGTCTGAAGGTCACATTTCAAGTTAGTCCTGCACATGCAGGCCAGAGGAGTCTGGTACAGTGCTCCAAAGTTAGGGTTGGGAAAGGCAGATTTATAGAGAGCAGCTCCGCAACGGTGTACAAGGAACCTTGATTGAAATCAATGAAGAAGGAATTCAAGAAAAAAAAAACAGCAAAAATTCCTACTTAAAGTATATGTGAACCTTCACCTTGTAAAACAACCCATTCATTTTAAAATAGGAATAAAAGGTAAAACATTTTGTTTATATTGTGCATTCATAAAGTATTCAGATCGCCTCAATTTCAATTTAGTGTAAATCTTCTTATTACATTGGGGGCTTGGTGTAGAATCCTTTCATTTACACTAGTGGCCAGTGCGAAAGCCCCCCCCTTACATTAGTGGTTAGTGTAAATCCCTTGTTACATTGGTGGTTACTGTGAATGCTCCTATTACATTAGTGGTCAATGTAAATCCCCTTTACATTGGTGGTCATTGTAAATCTTCCCAATACATTGGGACTTGATGTACAATCCTTTTATTAACACTACTGGCCAGTGTGAAGGTCCCCCTCCTTACATTGGTGATTGCTGTGAATGCTTCTATTACATTAGTGGTCAGTGTAAACCATTATTACATTGGTGGCCAGTGTTAAAACTCCTCTTTATATTGATAGTCGTTAAAAAAAAAAAAAAAAATCAGCATTGCCATTGATCACACCCTCCCCTCCCCCCAGCACTGCCACGGATCCCACGAGTTCTAGGGTCCTTAGGAGTTTTTTATCAATTGATGGGTCCCCTCCCCAACCCAGTCCATGGTGTGCAGGCAGGTGGAGAGCGAAAATGCATGGATCCTAGGTTCATCACCCTAGAGCAGTGGGGGCCAAGAAAATGTTTGCCCAAGGTCCAATCAATATTAAAGACGGCTCTGATTGTGATACTCTCCGCACTTCTGTCCTGCATACGCTGCCTTCTGTCATATACTTCTCTCCTGCATGCACTGCCATCATACCCTTCCCACTGCTCTCCTGCAAAAACTGTCCTCCTTCACACCCGGCACTTCCATCTGGCATACACTACCCGCCATCATGCCCTCTATTTTCCTCCTTGCACATACTGCCTACAAAGACACTTCTTCTTAACATTGTTTGCAATATCACCCACCTTGCCCATTCTGGAGCAGGCACACTTTTGCTAGTAATAATTCTTTATGCATTAAAGTTCCATCAAGTACTTTTTCTTCTGTGTTGCAGCATCCTGTTGGACTTTTCTCATGCTTTGGTTTTGTTGGCAGGAAACTGAGGGCAACGTTGGATGAGTATACTACCAGAGTAGGGCAGCAAGCCATTGTCTTGTGCATTTCTCCTTCCAAACCCAATCCAGTCTTTAAAGTGTTTGGAGCGGCTCCCCTGGAGAATGTCGTGAGTTTTTTTTACCAATTTTACCAGTGTTGTCTAATTAGGTATTACTTATAAAAAAAAAAAAAAAGTTGCATGACCTGTAATTTGTTCTTTTGAATTCGCAGTTATAACATTTTATTACCAGTGTAAGCACAAGCATTTTTTTCCTGCTACAAAAGATTTGTTTTGTATTTTGTAAGGTTAAAAATATGTGAGCTACCATTACCATTGGTTTTCAAATTTGCAGGCATTGAGGTTATCTTCCTACTATTGACTAATTGACGTTTAAGACTTCACTGCCTACATGCTTGCTCTAGGGCAGCCTTCTTCAACCAGAGTGCCCAGGCAACCTGGGATGCCTTGAAGTTTCTTCAGGGGTGCCTTGGTAAAATGCGGGTGGGGACCATCTTCCCCTCACTCGTCTCCATGCCCAGCATGGGTAAACATCTGATCGCCTCCGCCGCTGCCGACAGCTCCGGTAAGCGGCGGGGGCCCTCTCCTGCCGCCAATAAAAGTGATCTCGCAGAGACCGCTTTTATCTGAAACCGGACCGCTCACTGAAGAAGAGGATACCGGGGTTATGGCAGCTAGCTGCAGCAATAACAATATTCCTCTTCAAAGTACGGACGTATAACGACGATGGGCGGGCCGGAAGTGGTTAAAGCACCCCTGTGTGCTCGCCCACAGAAGCGAACGCACAGGTAAGTCACGCCCACATATGTGAACGCTGTTCAAACCATACATGTGAGGTATTGCCGCGTTAGAGCGAGAGCAACAATTCTAGCACTGGACCTCCTCTGTAACTCATAACATGTAACCTGTAAAAAAATGTTAAAGCGTCGAGAGATTTTTAAGTACCAAAGTTTGCCGCCATTCCACAAGTGTGTGCAATTTTAAAGCGTGACGTTGGGTTTCTATTTACTCGGCGTAACATCATCATTCACATTATACAAAAAAATTGGGCTAACTTTACTGTTTCGTTTTTTTTTTTTTTTTTTTTTTTTTTTTTTAATTCATGAAACTGTTTTTTCCCCAAAAAAAACACATTTGAAAAATTTTTGCGCAAATAACGTGTGACATAAAAAATTGCAATGACTGCCATTTTATTCCCTAGGGTGTCTGCTAAAAATCATATAAACTTATCACATCACTGAAAGCTGAAAAATGGCCTGGACACACTTGTGCGACTTGCTGCCACATTTTACCACGATTTTGCGGCGATTTGGGATCAGTACTACTTTGTACGACTTTACAGGGTTGGGGTTTACAAATGCTTTGACCCTCAGCTTGTGCTTACAAAGTCGTACTGAAATCGTTTCTATATTATTCAGGTACAATTTGCATGCTACTTGAGGGTTTAACATTGAGGTCTATGGACATCAACTCGCATGGAAGTTGGACCAAAGTAGTGCAGGGACTACTTTGAAGTGGGCACAACTTGCAGTTGTACCAATATGAATGGTAGTCATTGAAAATCATGGAGAATGACTTGTCATACCATTTTGCAGTATAAAGTCGTATAAGTGTGAAAGGGGCCTAAGATGGTTAACATTGCTGGCTCTTAGGTGGTTTAAGGAATAGGTCTTTGTTGCCTGTAACATATTTTTTTTAAAAGGCAAATTGAGACCTAGTGAGCATCAGACGGGAGGTTGGGACAGGAGAGGACAAGGTGGCACTTTATGCCGACGATGCCCTCCTGTTTCTTGGTGATGCACAATGCTCATTATTAGCAGTTAATCTCACACTTTGGAACATATTTGGACTGTAATAATTGTCCAAATATGTTCCAAAGTGTGAGATTAAGTCAGTTTTATTGCCCATAGATTCTTTACAGGACCCCTTATTGAGGGATGCTCTCCAAATCATCCGTACAGTACAAACTTTTAAATATCTCGGAATTGGCATATATCCAGGGACGTGCAGGATTAGGCCCCTTTCACACTTGTATGACTTTTCCTATGATTTGGGAGTTCAAAGTAGTCCCTGCACTACTTTGGTCTGACTTTGATGTGAGTTACACAGGCATTCCCTGAAATCACATCAAAATCGCGGCCGCAAAATCAAGCGACTTTGAAGTCGTGTTAGTGTGAAAGGGGCCTTAGGCTGGGTTCACACTGGTACGACAAACGCACCGACGTTGGGATCTCATGTCGCATGACATGTGAAAATCAATGATTCCGTATGAGAGCCATCTTAACTGGTCCGACACAAGTCGTTCCGACTTTGAAAATGCTCCCTGCACTACTTTGGTCCTACTTCAACCCATTGAATATCAATGAAGTCAGGTTAAAGTAGGATCCTTGTCCTAACCATCCGTCTTGTGACATGGTGATTACCACAGCAGTAAAAGGAATTTGTCACTCCTGGGATTGTTTTGATTGGTCAAATGACAAGTCGTACTATCTTAAAGTAGGAGCAAAATCTTATCTTGTTCATTCAAGTCAGAATGAGGTAGGATCGATGTAGGACAGATGTACCGGGGAAAAGTAGGATGATAGTCGTACAACAGTCGTGCCGTATCAGTGTGAACCCAGCCTAATGTGACTCTTAAAGTGGATGTAAACCCTCAGACATGAAATTAAAAAAAAAAAAAGCACATCCTGCTATACAGTGTACTTGTGTCTCTCCAAAGCACTAAGGCCAGGTTTAAACTGGTACAACACGACTGTTGTACGACTGTCATCCTACTTTGGTCCTACTTTCATCCGACTTGAATGAACAGGATACAATTTTGCTCCAACTTTGAGATAGTCCAACTTGTCATTTGACTAATCAAAACAATTCCAGTGTGACATAAATTCCTTTTTCCTGCTGCTGTAACCGCCATGTCGGGTATCACAAGTCGGATGCTTAGGGCGAGGATCCGACTTCAGTGATATTGAGAGGGCTGAGAACAGACCAAAATCAGACCAAAGTAGTGCAGGAACCTTTTCTAAAGTCGGAGCGACTTGTGTCGGACCAGTTAAGACGGCTGTCATAGGGAACCATTGATTTTTACATGTCATGCGACATATGCTCCCACAGTCGGAGCGTGTGAAGTATCATTTCTCTCTGTTGCCTGGTTCCTCCTCTAAAGAGAAAGCTGCTCCAGGTGAACACATTAGCCATCCACCGCTTAGCCAGGGTTTAAGTGAAGGTGCTAACACGGCTCTTCTGCTGATACACAATCAAAAGAAATCTGGATTTCACTGCAACAGTTCACCTTTATTGATCCTTCATGCAAAAGGCATCACAGACCGTGTGAGGTACAGTAAAATTTGACGTGTTTCATGCTGTGACTAGCGTTTGCTCCTAACCAACCTGTTAGGTTATTGGTAAGCACTAGTCACAGCGTGAAACGCATCAACTTGCACTGTCTATGATGTCTTTTGCGTGAAGGATCAATCAAGATGTAGTGTCCACAACTCTTATTCGGATAACGTCAAATCGGTATAAAAAGATTGACTCAATTTTTTTGATCTAGAGAAAAAAAAGCAACCCGGAATTAAATTATCCATACTGGTGTCAGTCATAGGCGCCAGAGGTTTAGCTGTCCCCCACTCCAGGTCCTACTTCTTGGCCTCGCAGCTCCAGCATTTACTGGGATGGGACAAGGAAGACTTATTATCGAATACCAGGTATACTACAAAATACCCCCTCTTGACTCTCCTAGAATCTAGATGTCAAAGGGGTAAGTATGTCTCTCAACTGTATGAAAATGGTCTTGTTAAAGAGGAACTCCGACCTCCCTCCCCATTTTTTTTTCCCTCCCAACTTACCTGATGGTGGTATCTGCAGAATTCAGATACTCGTACATCTAGTGGATTCAGCGTGGACCTGCTGAGATCATCTCATACCCAGCCACAGCTCTGGCATCGTCAAGAGGTTTGCCGGCTCTTCCGCGTTCAGTGGGTGGGCCTCTCATTGATGCCCTGAAAGGCCCTTCCCCTCCTCCTGTTCTTCAATGAAAGCCTATGCCTCTTGGGATATGTGATGTACATATCCCAGAAGGCACCGGGGGCAGTGTGCGCATCATGCGCCTACGGCGAGTGATGTGCATGGAGAGGCGGGGCGAACTTTCAATTAAAATTTCTTTTTGAAATTACCCCCAATCCTTGGGTGGGTGAAGGTCTGCTTTAAGACATCTGAGCAATTATGCACTGAATTTGACATACCACGCCAGAGGTTCTTTCAATGTTGAGACCAGCTATCCATACACAATCATGCACTCATACCATGCAGCTTTGGCAGTCCTCAATTGCCAACCCACTATCAAGTAGTGACTCTAAAAAGGGCATTATTTACCAAATATATGCTACGCTCCACACCAAATTTCAAAGGACAGAGTACAAACTAGAAAAAACTGGACCAGAGAATAAGTCCCTCATTTGGATGACCAGTGGGAACAAGCACTGACCACACTACCACTGGTTTCTCTGTCATTTTTCTAATTGTAAGTAGAATTATATTAAAAAATGGATTGTAAAGTGAAAACGCTTAAAAATGTTCTTTTTTTTCACAATTATTTTTCTTTATAACTCTCTTCATCTTGCAGCTAGAATGTAGAATGGTATTACTTAAAGTTTCATCATTATTTCTTGCCTATTCTACCATCAGAGACACAGAATAATATATATTTTTAGCTGGCAGCTGTGTTACCAGAGGTGTCTTTAAACCCTGGGGCAGCCATGTAGCTAAGCGCTGAGAAGAGGAGAGCTGCTGTCATCTGTTTACCACCTCTGTATTCCCTTAGGTACGCAAGTATAAGAGTATGATCCTGGAGGACTTGGAAACTGCATTAGCAGAGCATGCGCCTGTGCAGCAAGACATCAACTCTGACCTGCCCCCCCTGACTATAGATGGCATTCCAGTATCTGTGGATAAGATGACACAGGTGAGGAGGCAGCTCGTATATTAAAATCCTAAAATATTAATTCCATGTGTTTTTACATCTGTACAGTGAGGAAATGTACTCCTCCATGACAACTGAAAGAATTATTTAATGTATTCTCTGTCCATAACAGCTCTGTCATTTCAAAACACTTGGCCATTCTTACCAGAATACCATTCCCTCCTGTGTTGCTTAACACACATGAATACAGTGTGCACCTCATAAGATGTAAATGCAAAAAAATTGCCACTTTTTGAAAGTAATTGAAGGTGCCATAATCAGAATAGTAGTTCAGCAGCTCAAAGAGGATTCTGGTGGTTTGTGTTTACTTATAGCATCATGTAAAAGCATGCCATTTTGTCAAGCCACATAAAAAGTAGTGGGTTTTTGTCGTTGCAGCCAATAGCTGATTCATAGGCAGATTAAATGCTTTTGCATAAGTATTGGCTTAAGGCAGGGGTGTCAAACTCATTTTCAGCGCTGGCCACATCAGCATTATGGTTGCTCTCAAAGGGCCAGTTGTATCTGTAAGACCCGGTTCACACTGATGCGAGTTCATAACGAATGCGATGCATCAAAAACCCTTTAAATTCGCATGTCATCCCTAAAGTCATTGTTTTCAATGATGGTCGTTCACATACATGCGTTGCGATTCCTCTACGAATGTGATGCGATAAAAAGGGTCTTGTGCGAGTTTACTGCGTTGCAAATTTAGTCTCCATAGACATCAATGTAAATCGGTCTTGAATCGCATTGATGGTTCACATATGTGCGAATTCCTCCTCCACACTCTGCACACACTCCACAAAAACCAGGAAGAGAACAGGAAGTTTGGGTTCCATTGGCCAGACAAAAATCGCAGTCACCTCCCAAAATGACAACTCATTCCGGTAGAATCACAGTAAATTCGCAACAAACACGTAATGAATTCGCAAAGAAGATTCGTAACGCAGTCGGGTCAAAATCGCGCTAAATTCACAACGCATCAGTGTGAACCGGGCCTAAGACTGGATGTCCAGAGCAAGCCCTCTCCACCATCAGAAGTCGAGTCCCCTGCCCTCCCTTACATCACAGTGCACCCCCCTTACCCTGTGCTGCTGCCGGGAAGAAGCTGGGAAGCAGAAAGTGCAGGCTCTAGAGGAGGACCCAAGGGTGGCCAGAGTCTGCTTCATGATGAGACCGGGGAGGCGGAGACAAGGGGTGCTGTGGCTGCACAAAGAGGCACGGAATCTGTGGGAGGAGCCCTGTCGTCCTCTCTGCTGTCGACTGATGAGATGGGGGGGGGGGGGGGAGATGAGGGGGTTCTGCAGCTGCAGGAGAGGTGCGAGGGCCACATCAAATGGCCTAGAGGGGCCTAGGGTAACTATTAGGTAGTTTCACTTCAACTTCACTGAAGGTAGTAATGGGTTAAAAAAAAAAATAAGGAATTTAGTCTGAGAGATGGTTCTTGCCATGTGACAGAAAGGAAGATATTACCCTCGTTTGTGGAAAATCTACTATTGCAGTTATCATTTGTGTAACCTGCCCTTAAAGTTGAACCCCAGTCAGAAAATGAAGTCCTGCTAGATGAAACATTAGAAATAAGTGCCTATACTGTTTAAAATCTAGTAATACACTCTCACCCTGCTCTGCACATGTTCCATTGCTGTCCATTGTAGACGCTGTGCTGAATTTGTAGAGGCCGAGCTGCTGACAGCCTAAAGCTTTACTGCTGTACAGGGGCTCTGGGTTTCAGCAAAATGACAACCTTCAGCAAGAAGAAACCGTAAGAACGCTGGAGGCAATTTACAGCACTCATTAATTCTGGTAGCATAATTAATAATGTGGAATGTATGTTGCTTGCAAAAGAACAATATTCTTTATCAAGTTATTATGGGTAAAGTTCTGCTTTAACAGCTTTAGTTCCTAAGCCCTTTTTTGTGATGGTATTTCCTGAACAATAATGGGCCATACGCAGACCTGTAGTTTGTATTCTGTATTGCCTGCCAGTGTGATGAATTCTAGCGTTGGCTTCTGAATTGAGATTAGCAGTATTACATTTTGATTTTTTCAGTGCAGCCTGGATTAAATAAACCATGAATGGGTTGAAGTGGAGTGTAATTTCCTTTGGGATTACTCAGCAACTTTAGAGCTGCCAGTAACCTTTCATCAGTGAGATTCATTAAAAGGTACAAGTGAAGCTGAGCTCAGGTGTGCAGTTCGCTATTCTGGCTGTAGGTGACACAACCTTAATTGCTCTATTTTCTGTTCTTGTCTTAAGGGAGACAAAGCTGTCAGGGTGTCACAGGCTTGTAAATCCAATGTGTTTGTATGCCTAAAACATTAGAACGTTTACATTATTAACCCCTTAAATGTTTTTCCTATGAAAATGGTATCCTTGTGTTGTATGGTTTTAAAGACTGAAAGCACAGACTAGATCAGACTTTTACCTGCTTTCAAAATCGTATAATTCAACCACTGGTGTGCTTAAAATATCCTCTTCAGGCATTAGTGCATGCAGGAGAGATTGCAGAATATCATAACCTGGAAGTAGAGACTTGCATAGGGGTGAGATGCCTGGAAAGTGCGAAAACTCTGGGTATTTTGTGAGTCTGCTTTACATTAGGTAGGCGGGAAATTGACAATCTCAGGTTGAGTCTAATATTCATGCCTAATGTGTACACCTGTCCCTCGAAGTGCAGTTTAGTTTGGGATTTTAAACTGGTATAAACGGGTGTGGGATATTAACACCACATGCTTATTCCATTGCTTTTCATATCAGAAATAACTGGTCAGATGTGACCCGGACCATATCCAGTCTGCTTACTCTGATGGCACATTAGCCATTTGCCCCTCTTTTTCTTTAAGAGCAGCAGTTTGTTTAGAGAATGTTGTGTGCTGTAAAGTGTGTTTGTGCGTAGAATACGGTAATTTTTGTATTTGCACACTACATATTTCCCTACTTACTGATCTGTGAATTGTCCATCCTATTAATTAGAGAGTTTTTTTTTACAGGTGAACAGGCTTTAGTATGACTGCTTCTGCTGCTGATCATGTCTCCAGGGGTTGTAGTTAACAAGAGGACTGTGAACTACAGAGGCCCAGTAATTGCTACTTCGCAATCTTAGTGTGGTGGTATCAATAAGGGTAATCTGTAATTATTGGCTAGGTTATAAGTGGGGGGATCTATGTACATGATGTGTAAAATATAAAAGCACATACAATATTAACAACAGAAAAATAGATTTATGTGTGGGTTCTGGATGCAACATGACTAATCAAAAGGATTGGTGTATACAAGTTAAGGCCCAAATCCAAGAACCACCTCCCCTACAGCCCCTCTCCCCCTTCCTGTGCATTTTATGTTTTTTGTTTTTTAACTACTTGCCTACAGGGCATTTTCACCCCCTTCCTGCCTAGGCCAAGTTTCAGCTTTCAGCGCACTTTGAATGACAATTGCCTGGTCAAGCAACACTGTACCCAAATAAATTTTTTACCATTTTCTTCAAACAAATTGAGCTTTCTTTTGGTGGTATTTAATCACTGCTTGTTTTTTTTATTTTTTACAAAAAAGAAAAAAGACAAAAAATTTGGAAAAAAAAAAGTTTTTCTTAGTTTCTGTCAGTAAATTTTTTAAATAAGTATTTTTTTTTTCTTCACTGATGGGCGCAGATGAGGCTGCACGGATGGGCACTGATAGGCTGCACTGATGAGGCACGCACTGATGGACACTGAAAGGCAGCAGTGACTGGCATCACTGAAGGGCACTGATTGGTGGCACTGGGGGGTTTTACTGTAATCTGGGCACTGATGATCAGTGCCCCGATTACATGTATTGGTGTTCCCTGCAAGGAGATGCTGCTGGTCGGCTCTCCTCACCCCACACAGTGTCAGTGTGAGGCGATGAGAGCCAATCACTGGCATTTCCGTGTTTATATGTGACCAGCTGTGATTGGACACAGGCGATCACATGATTAAAAAGCCGCATGATCGACTCTGTACAGAGATCGGGGTCGCGCTGTGTCCTAGTAACATGGCGCAGCCGCGATCGCTGCACACAAGAGTGGCCATTCTGGAGTGACGTCATATGACGTCATCCCAGAACGAGAGCTGCACCGCTCCTCCATCATTTGAGGGTGGGCGGGCGTCAAGCCGTTAATAACCTTCTTCAGGTGTCTTTGGGCTGATCATTTGACACACATGGTCACCTTCTTCCCCTCCGGCACTAGGCTCTGTATCATTACTCTCTAAGTGCTCGGTCCATGGTAATGCTCTTTGGAAGGGCATCCTTGACGCCCTGTACTCACAGTATGTCCTCAGTCTTCCAAGTTGAATCACATTGGGCATCATTCAACTCAATAGACTAGAGTTTTTATGGTGAAATAGATTTACTGTGGTTGAGAGCACTAGAGAGGAGGTGAGTATTGCAGCCAGACCTGCAAGTTGCAGGGATGGACTTTTTTTTTTTTTTTTTTTTTTTTTTTTAAAAAAAGCCTGGAGTTGAGGGGCTATAATTGTTATATGTGTTTGTGAGCGGTTCTGAATGTTGCAGCTGCATTTTGATTAGACAACATTGTCTTTTTTAACTCTTTTGGCTGAGGTGCTGGGGGTGGGAATTTTTTACCCAGTTTTTTGCATTACTATTTGTAATTTTGTATTAAAGTTCCCTTATCTTAAGCTGCATGGTCCTTAGTAACCTCTTTTAGGTGAGGTACTTCCCCACTGTGTTCTTTTTGTGTTTAACTCTTTGATTACCTGGATCACACCTTGACTGGTGAGTCAGCGACTTTAAGGGACGCTGTGCTTGCTCATACATTGAGCTTTGCAGCGTTTATACCCTAGTGAGTTACTGGCAATCTTTTTGTGTTTTGCATATATGCTCTTTATAGTGCAGCTTTATGCTTCCAAAAGGCAGCTCTGGCATTCATTCTAATTCTATTATACTCACAATGTACAGTCGTGCTCAAAAGTTTGCATACCCTGGCAGAAATTGTGAAATTTTGGCATTTATATTGAAAATGACTGATCATGCCTTAGGATAGCAATCACATGAAGCCATTAGCACATAGTTTTTTGGATCCTTTTTAAATCATAGTAACGGAAATCGCCCAAATGGCCCTGATAAAAAGTTTACATACCCTGGAATGTTTGGCCTTGGTACAGATGCAGAAGGTGGCACACAGGTTAAAATGGCAATTAAAGGTAAATTTCCCACATTTGTGGCTTTTTAAATCACAGTTAGTGTCTGTGTATAAATAGTCAATGAGTTTGTTATCTCTTACATCAGTGGTTCTCAACTCCTGTCCTCAGGGCCCACCAACAGGCCAGATTTTAAGTATTACCTTGGGGAGATGCTGACTAGAATACTGCAATCGCTGAGCAACAAATAATATCACCTGTGATGTATTTCAGTTATCTTGCAAACCTGGCCTGTTAGTGGGTTCTGAGGACAGGAGTTGAGAAGCACTGTCTTACATGGATGCACTAAGCAGGCTAGACACTGAGCCATGAGGAGGTAGAAAAGAACAGTCAAAAGACCTGCATAACAAGGTAATGAAACCTTACAAAGATGAAAAACGATATGAAAAGATATCCAAAGCCTTAAATATGCCAGTCAGTACTATTTAATTACTTATTAAGAAGTGGAAAATTAGGGGCTCTTTTGATACCAAGCCAAGGTCAGGTATACCAAGAAAGATTGCAGCCACAATTGGTGGAAGAATTGCTCAGAATACAAAGAAAAACCCACAGGTAACTGCAGGAGAAATACAGGCTGCTCTCCAAAAAGATGGCGTGTTTTTTTTTTAACTACTTCAGCCCTGGACCATTTGGTTAGTCAAAGGCCAGGGCACTTTTTACAATTTGGCACTGCGCTGCTTTAACTGGTAATTGCGCAGTCATGCAATGTTGTACCCAAACGAAATTTGCGTCCTTTTTTCCCCACAAATAGAGCTTTCTTTTAATGGTATTTGATTTCCTCTGCGATTTTTATTCTTTGCGATATAAAGGGAAAAGGACCTAAAATTTTGAAAAAAAATTGTTTTCTACTTTTTGTTATAAGAAAAATCCAATAAACTCAATTTTAGTCATACATTTAGGCCAAAATGTATTCAGCCATATGTCTTTGGTAAAAAAAAGTCAATAAGCGCATATTTATTGGTTTGCGCAAAAGTTATAGCGTCTACAAACTAGGGTACATTTTCTGGAATTTACGCAGCTTTTAGTTTGGCTGCCTATCATTTCTTGAGGTACTAAAATGGCAGGGCAGTACAACTCTACTTTCCTAAATGACCCCATTTTGGAAAGTAGACACCCTAAGGAAATTACTAAGAGGCATGCTTAGCCCATTGAATATTTTATTTTTTTGTCCCAAGTGATTGAATCATGACAAAAAAAAAAATTTTTTTACAAAAAGTTGTCACTAAATGATATATTGCTCACATATGCCATGGTTATATGTGGAGTTGCACCCCAAAATAAATTTTGCTGCTTCTCCTGAGTATGGGGATATCACATGTGTGGGACTTTTTGGGAGCCTAGCTGCGTACGGGACCCCGAAAACCAATCACCGCCTTCAGGATTTCTAAGGGCGTACATTTTTGATTTCACTCCTCACTGCCTATCACAGTTTTGAAGGCCATAAAATGCCAAGATGGCACAACCCAAGTAGACACCTCAAGCAATTTGAGAGGCATGGTGAGTATTTTGCAGCTCTCATTTGTTTTTGAAAATGAAGAAAGAAAAGTAAAATGTTTTTTTTTTTCTTTTTTCAACTCACTATACCTCTCAGCAAAATGGGGTCATTGGGGGGGGGGATGCCATCTGGGCATTCCATGGCCTCCGAAACTGTGATAGGCAGTGAGGAGTGAAATTAAAAATGTACACCCTTAGAAAGCCTGAAGGCGGTGCTTGGTTTTCGGGGTCCTGTCTGCAGCCAGGCTCCCAAAAAGTCTTGCACGTGGTATGCCCGTACTCAGGAGAAGCAACAGAATGTATTTTGGGGTGTAATTCCACATATGCCCATGGCATGTTTGAGCAATATATCATTTTGTGACAACTTTGTGCAAAACAAAAAAAAAAAGTTTGTCATTTTTCCCGCAACTTGTGGCAAAATATAAAATATTCCATGGACTCAACATGCCTCTCAGCAAATAGCTTGGGGTGTCTACTTTCCAAAATTGGGTCATTGGGGGGGGTGGGGGGTTGGGTTGAACTGTCCTGGCATTTGTCCTGGCTAATTGTGGTTTAAAAAGCCACAAATGTGGGAAATTAACCTTTTTAATTGCCATTTTAACCTGTGTGTGCCACCTTCTGTGTCTGTACCAAGGCCAAACATTCCAGGGTATGTAAACTTTTTATCAGGGCCATTTGGGTGATTTCTGTTGTTATGATTTAAAAAGGATCCAAAAAACTGTTATAATGACTTCATGTGATTGCTATCCTTAAATATAAGACATTTTTTTGGCATGATCAGTCATATTTTCAATATTAATGCCAAAATGTCACAATTTCTGCAAGGGTATGCAAACTTTTGAGCACAACTGTACTCCTTGTAGAGGCTGGGTCAGAGAGATGCTCATTCAATTCTGTACTAATTTTGGTATTGAGCACCGATCTTTTAGGTGTTTATGCATGATGATGAGTAAGGATGAGCTCAGGTGTGTTCGCCACCCCTCATGCCCGCCAGGAAGCTGACGCTCCACAGCGCTAATCACAGGTAGTGAAGCCTTTCCCTTTCTGTGCAGCTGCAGATCGGGAAATGTCTCACTGCCTGTGATTAGCGCTGCGTAGTGTCAGCTTCCTGGAGGGCGCGAGCACGTGGCGTTGCGAACACGCCTAAGCTCATCCTTAATGGTGAACATTGACTTGCATCTACTATCCTCTTTGCCAGTGCGGTTTCTTGCATGCAGAACCTATTTTGAAATTGTTTGTATTCCCTATAAAAATCACCATGTCGCAGTTTTTTTTTGTTTGTTTTAAACCAGTGCATCGGTAATTCAGACACTAACAATTTGACTCCTTTGAAACTTTGTTAGTTGCTTCATAATTCATTTTAAAAACTTGATTATCAAACTGTTGACTGACATACTTTCTTTTTATAAACCACAGATGGTGTTTATAGTAGTGATGCACTGAATTTTCGGCCACCGAAACATAACGGCCAAAAATGGCCTTTTCGGCAAAATGCCTAAAAGGAAATCTCGCCAAAAATGGGGGTGGGGCCCCATCCCTGGTGCTGCCTATTACGGGGGTGTCCTTCTGGCGCGGCGCGCCGCAGTCCTCTCCCCTCTTCTCATCCCCTCCCCTCCTCGCCGCAATCTCCGTTGTGTCACGGAGCTTAACTACACAGACCGCAGTAACAATGTTCCGCCTCCTGTGACAGACGGCACACTGATTCCGTGGTGGGACATTGAATCAGTGTGACGTGATTACAGGAGGCAGGACATCGTTACTGCAACCCGGGCAATTCAAATGCAGCTCCGTGACACACGGAGATCGCCGCTCTGATTCGGGCACTGGCAGGCTGCATGACGGGCACTGGCAGGCTGCATGACGGGCACTGGCAGGCTGCATGACGGGCACTGGCAGGCTGCATGACGGGCACTGGCAGGCTGCATGACGGGCACTGGCAGGCTACATGACGGGCACAGGTGAGGCTGCATCTCATAGGGACAGGCAGGCTGCATCTTATGGGCACATGTGGGCTGCATCTGAGGGGCAAACGCGGGCTGCATGATGGGCACTGGCGAGGCTGCATTGATCTCTTGTATCATGTCCGCAGTCTCTGACCCTCTCCTGTACTGTGTCCGCAGTCTCTGACCATCTGCTGTACCATGTCCCCAGTATCTGACCATCTCCTGTACCATGTCCCCAGTATCTGACCATCTCCTGTACCATGTCCCCAGTATCTGACCATCTCCTGTAATGTGTCTGCAGTCACTGACAATCTCCTGTACCATGTCCCTAGTACGGTTGCCACCTCATCCCTTTAAACCCGAACACATATTAATTACACAGGTTCTGTGGCTGGTTAAGGTTGTAATCTTGGTTCCTTATCTGCATTTAATTAGCCTCAGAACCTGTGTAATTCAAAGGTGTTCGGGTTTAAAGGGATGAGGTGGCAACTCTAGTCCCTAGTCACTGACAATCTCTTGTACCATGTCCCCAGTCTCTGACCATCTCCTGTACCATGTCCCCAGTCTCTGACCATCTCCTGTACCATGTCCCCAGTCTCTGACCATCTCCTGTACCATGTCCCCAGTCTCTGACCATCTCCTGTACCATGTCCCCAGTCTCTGACCATCTCCTGTACCATGTCCCCAGTCTCTGACCATCTCCTGTACCATGTCCCCAGTCTCTGACCATCTCCTGTACCATGTCCCCAGTCTCTGACCATCTCCTGTACCATGTCCCCAGTCTCTGACCATCTCCTGTACCATGTCCCCAGTCTCTGACCATCTCCTGTACCATGTCCCCAGTCTCTGACCATCTCCTGTACCATGTCCCCAGTCTCTGACCATCTCCTGTACCATGTCCCCAGTCTCTGACCATTTCCTGTACCATGTCCGTAGTCTCTGACCATCTCCTGTGCCATGTCCCCAGTCTCTGACCATCTCCTGTATAAAAATATTTTTAAAAATAGTCACTTTCGGTATCGGTGCTGTTTTGGTTTCAGTTTTCGGGATCAACGAAGATTTATTTTCGGTATCGGTTTCAGCACCAAAAAACCCATTCAGTGCATCCCTAGTTTATAGTGCATATTATTTATAATGTTAATCTATATTATACATTATATATCATGTTAATTTTCTTGTGATATTTCTGTTTTATATTGCCTATCGCATGTAAATTTATACTTTTAGAGTATATAAGGTACCGTATATACTCGAGTATAAGTCGTTCCGAGTATAAGTCGAGGCCCTAATTTACCACAAAAAAAATGGGAAAAACTTATTGACCCGAGTATAAGACGAGGGTGAGAAATGCACAGCTACTGTAAGTGGAAAAGAGGGTCAACAATGCCCATTTGCAGCATCACTGTGCCCATTTGCAGCCATAGGTCCCCTGAACTTCAAACTCGGTAGTTAAGGGTTCCTAGATGCCCCCTAGCTGCAGCCAAAATATAGGTCTCTGAACCCAAAGGGTCCCGAAATGACATTGCTGCAGATAGACACAGTTGATCGAATTTGGGGCCCTGTATCTCGGGGCCACTTAGTGCTAAGAACCCCAAATTTGGTGTGCAAACCCAGTGGAACTAGCACCATAAAATTTCCAAAGCTGGGGTTTCTAGCACCAAGTGGCCCCGAGATACAGGGCCCCAAAAATCAGTTCAGAAAATGTCAAGCACTTTGCTGCAGCAGAGAATGACATTTTCTGAACCAGTTTTGGGGCCCCGTATCTCAGGGCCACTTGGTGCTAGGAACCCAAGCTTTGGATATGTTATGGTCCACTGGGTTTGCACACCAAATTTGGGGTTCCTAGCACCAAGTGGCCCTGAGATATGGGGCCCCAAAGTCGGTTCAGAAAATGTCAAGCACTTTTCTGCAGCAGAGAATGACATTTTCCGAACTGATTTTGGGGCCCCGTATCTCGGGGCCACTTAGTGCTAGGAACTTCAGCTTTGGATATGTTGTGGAACTAGATCCACTGGGTTTGCATACCAAATTTGGGGTTTCTAGCACTAAGTGGCCCTGAGATACGGGGCCCCAAAGTCGGTTCGGAAAATGAAATTTTTTGCTGCATAAAATTGCTTGACTCGAGTATAAATCGAGGGGGGCACTTTCAGCACAAAAAAATGTGCTGAAAAATTCGACTTATACTCGAGTACTGTATTTATTGGCGTATAACACTCACTTTTTCACCACGAAAATCCGGTGCAAATAGCGTGTGCGTGTTATACGCCAATACTTTAATTTGGCTGCCTGGGAGAGGACAGTAAGGGGGGCGGGGCGAGCGCCGTTAGATTACATACAGTGAGAATCTCCTGTTTAGTTGACGGCCTCTGTAATGGGAAGTCCCATCTCCATTGGACCACTGTTCTGTCTATCATAGGAGATTCCCACTGTATGTAATGTCGGCGCTTGTCCCGCCCCCCTCCCTGTCCCCTCTAGGCTGCAGATGGGCATCGATCAATGGTGAGGCTGCTGTATTGAAGGCAATGGTGAGGCTGCATTGATGTGGACTGATGAGGCTGCATTGATGGCACTTATGAGGCTGCAGATGGGCATTGATCATGCTGCATTGATGGCAATGGTGAGGCTGCAGATGGGCACTGACCCTTATTTTGCTTCAAAGTTCCTTATTTAAAATTTAAGTTTTTTTTTTCCCTGAAACTTCCCTCTTAAAATGAATGTGTTATACGCCGATAAATACGGTATATACGGTATATTTCAGTTCTTGAGTATGTGGTTATTGGTGTACTGAATATATAATCTTGTTGCACACCATTCATACATACATGCAAGTGTAAAAAAAAAATTGCAGTACAATCCATACAACTCCACAACCTTTATATATGAGAAGCAAATAAAAATATAAAATGTACACATATGCTATGTACCAGATGATGCTGCTGTGCAATCTTTCCACAGTCTTGCATTTCCTCAGTTACCTTAGGGAGCAAGGTTACACCAGCCTGAACCAGGGAATAATGTGCATCTGGTAGGCTTGTATATAACACGGAATAGTAATAGTGCTCTTAAATATGACTGGGTTTGTGTTATAAGCCAATATTTTGTGGCTAGGTCAAATGCCTTGTTCTCACAGCCCCTTTACCTTTTTCATAATGTTTTTAAAATACCATCTATAAAGATAGATTACAAAATTACTATTTGTGTGTAATAATTAGAGATGTCAAAGCTGCTGAAAAGGGATAGCAGGCAGAACGCATCTAAATTTTACAACCAACCTGCTGGTATACTACTTGATGGTAAGCTGGAATGGTGTTCAGGCCAGCAAGAGGCAGGGTAGAGGGGCATAATAATTGCAAGCACAGGCCTTGCAATCTTCAGACATGACATGGCTGCAAAAATAAAATATTGTGGTGTACATTTAATAAGTGTTGAAAATCGGTGATAAGACTTTTCAGAGTTTGTTAACGTGATAAGTACCTAGTGAGGTGTTTAATAGACCAGTGCTAAATCAGTTAGGAGTTTAAAAACCGAGAACATCTAATTTCTTCTCTTCACTGCAAATTCTTGGTGATAAGTACACAAAAGCATTGGGAATGTACCCATTTAAGGTAAAAGGCATAAAGCTGCCCCCCCTATATTTATCACCAAGTCATACTTGGTGATAAAACCTTTTTTTGGTGAAACACCAGGACAAATCAGACATGACTGCAGGATTGTTTGTGCTGTAAAGCATCCACTAGGGCGCTTTTCAGCATGTACCTCCTCATTTTCTCCTCCTTTGACCCCCAGGGGGAAGTTCATTATTATCTATAGGAATGTTGTTTTTGTTGGGTTTTTTTGCTGTGCAAAGATGCATGGTGCAAGCAACCGTTTTTCACAAAGTCTTTCAGGACAGCGCCTTGAGAGAAGCTCCTCCCCTTTTCCCAGGAAGCACTGCATCATATGGTCTTTTAAAGGCCGCTTCCAGTCAGACTCATCCGTTTTTAGCGTTTCCTGCAGCCTAATGTGGAGATACTGCAGAGAAACTGAGGAGGTGCTGCTCTCAGGTGCTGTACTGGAGTATACATGTCCCACCACAGCATTCAGTCTGACGGATGGAGGATGCTCCCAGGGATCCACTCTCTCTTCAGTGCCCATGGAGGGTCAATACTGTCAGGTGTCTTGCTTTCCTGAGGAAGGGAACCCTTGCTTCTCGTGCTCGGAGGACAGCTGTTGTCACTTCAGGCGGAAGGGGACTACCAGTGGGCTTAGCGGCTTCTGGTGGCTTGAACGCAGAGGGGGCGGATCAGGCATCAGCTAGTGCATGGAATATGCAACCCCACATGATGGCATGAAGCAGCCTGAATCATTTATTGGGGGCTTACTTTTATGCTGGGACTTCACCAGCATGAGTGACCTGGAGTCTGCAGCGAAAGCGGTGGTAGGTGCTTCTGGCACCAGCCATCTCAAGGCAAGGCTAGGGCCGCACAAAATTCACTTAGCATAATTCATTACCATTTTAAAAATGATTTGAAATGTCACAAATTAACCATTCAATTCTATGCATTGCGTTGCAACGCTTTGTGGTGGCATGCAGTGAGTTGCATTTTGCTGCAACTCAATGCAGCATTATGGTGTGAACAGGATGCACAAAAAAACTATTATTTATTGTGCCTTGCTTTGAGCCTGCGTTGATCTATGCAGATCAGAGTAACTCAAGGGACATGATTTGAACCATAGAGAGCAATTGTTCAAAAAAAAGAAAAAGTTGCGCCTTGTAAGCGTTATGATAACATTACTGTTGTTTAGGGGCGTTCTATAATAATATGGGGCTATCTATGTGGTTTTATTTTAAATTCGCGTATGTGAGACCAATAGCCTATGACCGTCTCTATTAGGACCTTATCTTTCTTCCTATGAATACCTGTGTGCATTTTTTCCCCTCTTTTATCTGCAGGCTTTTCTCCTCACATTGTGGTGATATTTTATGGCTGCTTATAGAAAATATTACTGTGACAATTCAGCCACTTAAACAGGCTGAAGCTTTTCTCCAGCAGTGGTGAAATACCACTGTAATGGAAACAAGTAGCTGTTTCAACATGTTACACAAGTATTGTCACGGGTTATCACTATCTGGGAATTTTCCCAAAGAAATGAAATGCATCAAGGGTGCATGCATGTAGACAGGAGTGGCTGCAAAGAGGCTGCAGGAGACCAGCAGCATTAAGATGCAACAAAGGTTGAAAAAATTGTCAAAAGTATTTTGTTTTAAAAAAATGGCAGTAATGCTTATACAGAGTGTTTTAGCAAACTGAAATGTATTCAGTTAGTATATACAACTAATTTTAAAGAGACTTCGTGTTCACCAGGATAAGCATTCTTCCTAATATCTGACACTTCAATCTTTTTTTGCTTCTAGGCCCAGTTGCGTGCATTCATTCCAGAGATGCTGAAGTATTCTACGGGTCGAGGTAAACCAGGCTGGGGCAAAGAAAGCTGTAAACCTGTCTGGTGGCCTGATGACATACCTTGGGCTAATGTTCGTAGTGATGTCCGAACCGAAGAACAAAAACAGAGGGTAAAATATTTACCTATAATAGAACTATACTGTACCAAGAATTGCGATTTTATCAGATGACACAGTACAACTCTTTATGTGCGTTATGCTTACGCTCTTTCTCTACAGTCAGCTCCCCTACCCACCCAACCCGGTTCCTCCTCCTCTTTTTTTTTTTTTTTTTTTTCTTTTTGTTATCTTAATCATACAGTACAAGACACAGGCTTGGATATTTATAGACCCTGGGGTTTATAAGCTGCCACCTTCCGGTGATTGGACATTGATGAAGCTTTTTTTAGGTGATAGATCTCCTCTCCCTTATGAAGAAGTTCTTCTATGCCTAACTAGTTTATTATTTTACTTCAAATCAAACAATCAACTCTTCAATCAACTTTCACTACCTTCTACTATAACAAGAGAAGCAGTGCATACAAATCGGTGTAACCTTAGTAATGCCTTGGAACTGTACCCTGACCCCATGTTGTAGTAAGGCCTGTAATGTTCCTTCAGGCACTGGATCCTGCTTGGGAGCTCAACTTGGCACTGAGTGTAATTCATTCCCATGGTTCTCAGGCCCTGAAAAACCCTTTTTCTACAAGGACTTCACTGCAGGACAGTCAACAACTGGGTTATTTTTTAATCCTTCTAGGGCTATGCTTAACCCAATTTCCCAACCCTACTTTGTGATTACCCCATAGGGGTAGACCCTCACTTATAGCAGTGGCATTACCCTCCCTTATAGCAGTGGCAAAAGTCAGACGCAAGGGAGCTGCGGCAAAAACTCCAGCAAACGTTCACTCTGCTGATTGAAAAACACAAACCTGGTCCAGAGTGTTTGGTCTACTGTATTCCCTGTTCCTTTTCAATGTCCGAAAGGGGGCTAAATGTGCTTTGCTGCATTGCCCTATTCCGGGCCTTTTCACTCATCAGTCTAGTCTAGTATTCTTCACGGCATGCACGCTAAATTCCTTAAGATCTGGGAACCATGGTTGACATATGCTTTCCTTGCTCTTCCCCTGGCAAGCGTGGGTCGACTTTAATTGATGTTCTCTGGCGGCCCTGGGCCCAACATATCCTGGCTTCTTTGGCAATTATGGGGTTTTCCCAAAACTACATGTATGTATGTTTTAATTTAGATCGGCCTGTTTGAGAAGGAGATGTTATGCTGTTTGCTGTTATGTCCATTCATGTTTTTTTGTTTTTTTTTAAGTTGCTGGTCGTAGTCCCTGCACGGGCGGACTAGGTACATTTGTATCACTACCTACCTTTGCTATATTTACAATAAAAAATGATTGAACAAGAAAAAAGCTCAAACCACTCAGATGGACAATGTTTCCCTTGCACCAAAGCAGGACCCCATTTTAACACCGGTCTCTGCACCCAATTCTAGCTTTATCACAGGCATGCAACAAATGGTCTACATGACCGAGGCAGATATTTCTGCAACTGTCAGACTTTCCTGAACAACGAACGGTTTTATTGCAACCATCAATGTTTAGTGCGCAAAAGCGCAAGGCATATTTTCCACCCCCACCTTCTCTTAAAAGTGGAACTACCTGCTCTATAAAAAGTTGTTAAAAAGGAGAAAGTGGAAGAAGCAGCAGAAGAATTCTCACTCCCAGTCTCCCATACTGCTGATGCTATGCCTTCATGGAATATGCTTGCCAATGTAGATACAGTGGGGACGGAAAGTATTCAGACCCCCTTAAATTTTTCACTCTTTGTTAGACTGCAGCCATTTGCTAAAATCATTTGAGTTCATTTTTTACCTAATTAATGTACACACAGCACCCCATATTGACAGAAAAACACAGAATTGTTGACATTTTTGCAGATTTATTAAAAAAGAAAAACTGAAATATCACATGGTCCTAAGTATTCAGACCCTTTGCTCAGTATTTAGTAGAAGCACCCTTTTGATCTAATACAGCCATGAGTCTTTTTGGGAAAGATGCAGCAAGTTTTTCACACCTGGATTTGGGGATCCTCTGGCATTCCTCCTTGCAAATCCTCTCCAGTTCTGTCAGGTTGGATGGTAAACGTTGGTGGACAGCCATTTTTAGGTCTCTCCAGAGATGCTCAATTGGATTTAAGTCAGGGCTCTGGCTGGGCCATTCAAGAACAGTCATGGAGTTGTTATGAAGCCACTCCTTCGTTATTTTAGCTGTGTGCTTAGGGTCATTGTCTTGTTGGAAGGTAAACCTTCAGCCCAGTCTGAGGTCCTGAGCACTCTGGATAAGTTTTTCGTCCAGGATATCCCTGTACTTGGCTGCATTCATCTTTCCCTTGATTGCAACCAGTTGTCCTGTCCCTGCAGCTGAAAAACACCCCCACAGCATGATGCTGTCACCACCATGCTTCACTGTTGGTACTGTATTGGACAGGTGATGAGCAGTGCCTGGTTTTCTCCACACATACCGCTTAGAATTAAGGCCAAAAAGTTCTATCTTGGTCTCATCAGACCAAAGAATCTTATTTCTCACCATCCTTGGAGTCCTTTAGGTGTTTTTTTAGCAAACTCCATGCGGGCTTTCATGTGTCTTGCACTGAGGAGAGGCTTCCGTCGGGCCACTCTGCCATAAAGCCCTGACTGGTGGAGGGCTGCAGTGATGGTTGACTTTCTACAACTTTCTCCATCTCCCGACTGCATCTCTGGAGCTCAGCCACAGTGATCTTTGGGTTCTTCTTTACCTCTCTCACCAAGGCTCTTCTCCCCCGATAGCTCAGTTTGGCCAGACGGCCAGCTCTAGGAAGGGTTCTGGTCATCCCAAACGTCTTCCATTTAAGGATTATGGAGGCCACTGTGCTCTTAGGAACCTTAAATGCAGCAGAAATTTTTTTGTAACCTTGGCCAGATCCGTGCCTTGTCACAGTTCGATCTCTGAGCTCTTCAGGCAGTTCCTTTGACCTCATTATTCTCATTTGCTCTGACATGCACTGTGAGCTGTAAGGTCTTATATAGACAGGTGTGTGGCTTTCCTAATCAAGTCCAATCAATATAATCAAACACAGCTGCACTCAAATGAAGGTGTAGAACCATCTCAAGGATGGCCTGAGTTAATTATGAGTGTCACAGCAAAGGGTCGGAATACTTAGGACCATGTGATATTTCAGTTTCTCTTTTTTAATAAATCTGAAAAAATCTCAACAATTCTGTGTTTTTCTGTCAATATGGAGTGCTGTGTGTACATTAATGAGGGGAAAAAATGAACTTAAATGATTTTAGCAAATGGCTGCAATATAACAAAGAGTGAAACATTTAAGGGGGTCTGAATACTTTCCGTCCCCACTGTATGTTCACTTGTTAATGTAACATTGCCACACTTGATTTCCCCCCCGTCTCACCAAGCCCCGTTGGATAGGAATTGATCTGTAAAGTCTAAAAAGACATTCCCCTTCCATGAAAAAAAAGAATAGGCAATGAGAATTTGAGACACTCTTAAAGACTCTTTTTGCTCTTGCGGGTCCAGCTCTGCAGCAAGCTATTAGTGCAGTTTGTTTGTAAAACTGCATCTAATTGCACTAGGGTAGTGAACAACCAACAGGAACTTGTCTTCCTGCACAGAACTCTGGCAGAACACTTACAAACACTGCCTTTCACCTTAGTTTTTTGTGTTGATGCCCTAGAACAAATCACGATGCACATCTCCAGAATGGCTCTTCTTTCTGAAGAGGCTGAAGCTCCCTGTAAAAGATGCCTCACTCGTATGCCTTTTAAAGGAGGACAAGTTCATAAAGGATGTCATGGAAGGAAAGGTTCTCTTTCCACAATGGAAGGCTCCAAAAAGCCCTCATCCATGGGGGTTCCCCTCAAAACGGAGAGTCCCCCCATCACTGTCCTCGGGCTTCATCTTCAAAGCCAAAATTCAGCCCTTCCGTCTGCTGCAAGACTTGGAACACAAATACTACCGAGTCTGCCTGCCACAAAGTCTCCTCCACAATGAAGGGGCATCCTCACTCCTGACTGGGAAGATGTCTGGTACGGTTTGAGTTTGTCTGGGTCACAGATGTTCCAGACCTATAGGTTCAATTTGTGGTTTTAGAGGTGTACAAAATAGTTTGACTCTTCCCCCTCATAGTTTCCTTCTCTGAAACTGGGCAACATCTGCCAAAGAATAGTCTATTTGCAGAGGGCCTGAACCATCTCTTGCTGCAGGAAGTGGTGGTCCAGGTTCCTCTGTAGGACAGGTTCCAACGGTTCTCTTCAAACCTGTTTATGGTGCCAAACCCAAATTTGGGGATATTTGACCTAAAATTCCTGAACAAGTACTTTCTTGTTCCAAAGTTTCGCTTGGAATCCACAAGGTTGGTTTTTGCTTCTCTGAGACCATAGCATCAGACAGTAGACATTTAAGATGCCTACCTACATACCCCCATTTACCTACATCATAAGTGCTCTCTGCACTTTGCCGTAGAAGACAAACCCTTCCAATTTTTTGGTCTGATGTTCATATATTTGGCCTATCCCCTGCACACAGAGTGTTCACAAATGTGATAGCACCCCTAATCGCCCTCTTAAGAATTTAAGGCGTACTGGTCACAGAGTACCTAGACAACCTTCTACTGAAGGATTACAACTATCCGCAAATGTCCAAAAGACTATTCAGATTCTTAAGGCTTTTGATTGGGTAATACTTTTTCAAAAGTATGCCCTCCTGTCTTTCTAGAATACTTGGGCCTCATTCCAGAGACGGCCTGCACAAAAGTTTTCCTTCCAGAAAACAATGTTGTTTCTCTGAGATCTCATGCTTGGACCTTGAGAACAAAAAGATATCCCTCAGTGAGTTTCTCCATGGGAGTCCTGGGCCTCATGATAGCTTCATTTGAAGCAGGTTCCTTTTACTCAATTCCACTCAAGGCCTCCTCAGCACAACATTCTGTTGACCTGGAACAAACACTACTTCCTTTTGACCTCCCATATGCTTCTCTCCAGTCAAGCAAGAAACTCCCTAGCTTGGTAAATTTCTAGTCCAGTTTTGAAAATGGGGAAGTAGTCTTTCCCATACCAATATATGGTGACAACTACAGATGCCAGCTTAACAGTCTGGGGAGAGGTGTTCCAGTCTCTTACAGTTCAGGAGTCCTGGTCACCCAAGGAAGCAAAGCTCCCCGTCAACATCCAGGAGTTCAGAGCGATAAGATTAGCTCTGCATCACTGGACCCCCCCCCTTCTTCAGAGACACCCAATCAGGGTGCGTTTAGACAATGCTGCAGCAGTGGGGGTAGCCGTAGTCAGACAGCTTTAATGGAAGGAGATTTCTCTCTTCATCCCTTCTTGTTCAATCTCCTATGTCAGCTGTGGGGAACTCCCAGATGTGAAAATCTTGGCCTCCAGGTTCAACAACAAAATACCCCTGTTTATGGAAAGGACCAAGGATTCTCTATTACTGGCATTAGATACTCTGGTAACTTCCTGGACTTTGTTCAGGTTAATGTATGCAAGGTTTGGTGCAATAGAAAACCAGAATGATTTTTATTGCACCAAACTGGCCCAGAAGAACCAGGTACACAGACCTACTCAAACTATTGAGAGACCACCCCTGGCCTCTTCCAAACAGGCCAGACCTGCTGTCTTGAGGCCTCCTATTCCACCTTGCTACTCAGTCACTCGCTTTACTGGTATGGCTTTTAAAACCCAGGTCTTCCAGAACATGGGTATCTCTAATTGTCATTTCCCACATTGCTCAAAGCCAGAAAAGCCACTTCACAAAACGCAGGCATTTGAACCTCGGGGACTCTGGATGTCTCATTCTGACATTCCTACAATCGGGACCTGACCAGAATTTGTCTCTAGGTACTCCTAGGGGACATGTTTCATCCTAGTCCTATTTTTTTCCTTAAACCTATAGCTTAATTTGCCTTGTAATATACTTAAGGTGTCTCACAAATCAGGTCACCCATTACAGCACCCTGTGCTTTCCTGGGATCATAATTTGGTTCTCTCTGCCCCTGCCAACCTTTGAACGCACTGGGGAACTCCCCTTGAGTATATTGCTTGCAAAGTAGCCTTCTTGGTGACTATCGCATCTGTCTATCTGGCTATTTGAGTTGGCATCTATCTCCTAATTCACAAAGATAAAGTGGCCTTGCATACAAGATCCTCTTTTCTACCTAAGATGGTATTAGCCATCCACCTCAATAAAGACATGGTCTTTCCTTCTTTGTGCCCTGCTCCTAAGTATCACAAAGAAATTGCTTTCCTCTGTCTGGACATGGTCAGAGCTTTCATTGTTTATCTGAAAGTCACAAGCTCTATCAGAAAAACACTTTCCCTTGCCTTTAACCTCAGTTCACACAAAAGATGCTTTGCGAATTCACTGCAGATTCCGCATCGAAATCGCAACTCATTCATGCAAACCGATTGCGGAGTGTATGTTAACGACACCCTGCAATCAGTTTGCAAAACAGAGCGTGATTTGCAGAATCTGATTGCATGGGTGTTCACACCCATGCGATCCAATTCTGGTGCCAACAAAAAAGGGTGCTATATGAGTTTAGTGAGAATGCAGTGCGATTTGAGCCATACAAATAAGTAAATGTACTGCGATTCCTTTGTGAATTATATGCGGTGTCCCGCACCGCATGAGTATGAACCCAGGCTTAGGGTCTTGAAAAAGATGCCCTGCATCCAAATCCGCTATTGCTGGGTAGATAAGACAACTCACTGCTAGAGCTTATAGTCTAATGTTGGGTACACACAAACATTTTTTTTCATTTAACCCAGCGGGCTGAACAAAACAAAAAAGGTTGCCGTACTTACACAAGCAAGGTCAGTGTGGAGATTTTGCCCGCTAACATTTGTGTTCAGGCAGGGGGACTGCTCCCCCCCACTAGAACACACTGATCAGTCCTTACAGCCATTGGCTGCAAGCGCTGATTGGCTGCTCATTGGAAGCTGATTTTCGACAGAAGCCAGTCGTTAGACCAGCTTCTGTCCGAGAGGCAGCTGTACATACTGTCCGAATGTTGTCTGGTTCAGATATTCGGATTGTGTGTACCCCGCTTAAGAAATAAGACAACTCTAGTAACCTTACATGCTCACTACACTAGAGCAGTGGGGGTTTGCTTTTCATTCTAACATGAAGCCTCTGTTGCCCAGCTTTGTAAGGCCAGCAACTAGTGTTCAGTTCATACCTTCTCCAAGTTCTACTAGGTGGATGTCCAGGCCTCTGTGGATTCAGACTTCAGCCCCCAGGTTCTTTCAGCAGCACTGAGTTGGGTCTTTGACCCTTGCTTTTTTTGTTTAGCCAGTTTGAACTATTGTTTGCCTTGCTGTGGGTTACTACCCCCCCTGTTTAACTGCTTGGGGACATCCTAGAGTCTATGAATATTCAGTTTTTATGCTATACCATATGATTTAAGTTAAAAGGAATTTAAGTGGAAGTTTAGGCAAAACCAAAAACGAACGCTAAACCTGCTCTCTGCCACTTTCTAAACCTAATTTATCTAAACCTGTAATGCAAAAATCGCTGTACTTGGCTATTCTGCACCCAATCTGGTCCGGTCCCAGCATCAGCTGTCAGCGGCGGCTTCAGTGTGGACGCAGGTGCAGGAGAGGCAGCCGACGACAGAAGCCCCAAAGTAAGTGATGTCACTTCCCAGGCATTTCACATCTGTTGTCGGTCTTGTCCTGCACACATCTTCCGCCGCTGGAGACCGGATTGGCTGCAGAATAGGCAAGTACAGCAATTTTTGCTTTACAGGGTTAGATAGATTAGGTTTAGAATGTGGCAGAGAACAGATTTAGTTTTTGCCTGGACTTCCACTTTAACTGTAAATTCCATATTTTTGGACACAGGCAATTTACAGACAAGTCAAAATTACTGTTTTCCATGTGACAACATTCACTTTAAGCATTTGAAGCAAGTGTGTGTGTTGAAAAAAAAAAAATAAATATATATATGTCACAAAAGTGAGTACACCCCTCACATTTTTTGTAAATATTTTATTATATCTTTTCATGTGACAACACTGTAGAAATTACACTTTGCTGCAATGTAAAGTAGTGAGTGTACACCTTGTACAGTGTAAATTTGGGAATTTACTTATTTTTCAGGTATCTTGGACACAAGCACTAAGAACGATCGTAAAGAACTGTTACAAGCAGCACGGAAGGGAAGATCTGTTATATGCATTTGAGGATCAGCAGACACACCATGTGGCAACAGCACATGGCATTGCTCACCTTGTGCCATCACAGACTGTGGTACAGACTATCAGCAATCCAGATGGCACAGTATCCCTTATTCAGGTTTGTTGGTAGTTTTGTAGTGTTGGTATAAATTTAGCAGTATAACTTTTTAGCTTGACTCTGAATAGGTGGTGGAACAGTTGAATGACAGGATTCCACTGCCCATTCGCAGAACGTGATGCATCGTGGGATGATAATAATACGAGTTCTGTGAGTGGCAGAAAGGAGCAGGTGGCACGACTTTCCTCTGTAGCAGTAGCTACAGTTAACTCTGTCGCACACTCTGACTGTGAGAGGATGCTGGGAAGATTTTTAGCAGAAGCAACAGCCTTACATAGACTCAAGTTCATCTAGTTCAACTAAAAAAAAAAAACATAATATACAGAACCCTGTACCCAGAGTTGATCCACAGGGTGTAAAAAAAAAAAATCCCTATAAAGAGCCTTTCACAATACCCGCATTCTCCATCCTCATGTCCTATCATTTGCCCTGTTGGAAAGAAAATTCCTTCTTAAAGAAGGACATGCAAAAATGCTTTAGTGGTACTTGATCATTTATTGTTGCATACATAGTATGGATTTATTTTGCATGTTACTTGGATTTTACTGTCATCACTCTGGGCTCACCTGATTACTGTACCATGTAAAAAAACCCTATAAAGCATGGTCCAGTTTGCTTCAGTGGTGGAGAAAAAATCCCTTCCTGATTCCCGAACAAAATCGGATTTTCCCTGGATCGTTGCTGGTGTTCTCACCTATAAATGTTATTAGCCAGTTATATTTGAGAAATTTAGAAATGCTTCCAGCGCCATTTTTTTTTTTTTTTTTACTGTCTACAGTTCCCCAGGGAGTCTAATCCATATTTTCCCAGCTTTTACTGTGAAGAAGCCTTTCTGTATGTGGAAGTTAAATCCCTGTTCCTCCAGCTTCAGACATAGTGTGCCTACCTGTTCTCTGTAATGACCTTAACCGCTTGCCGACCGCCCGCTGTCAATTGACGGCAGCAAAATGGCACTTCTGCGCAAATCGTCGTACCTGTATGGCAGGCGCTTTAAGGAGTATAAGGCGCGTGACGTTGGAGTGCGTGGCCGTCTCGGCTACCCGTGATTGCGCCTGAGAACGGAGATCTGTCAATGTAAACAGACAGATCACCGTTCTGTCAGGGGTGAGGAGAGCAATCTGTTGTTCCTACAGCTTAGGAACAACAATTGGTCTCCTCCCCAGGCAGTCCCATCCCCCCAGTTAGTATTACTTCCTAGGACACACGTTGATCCGCCCCCTAGTGTTAACCCCTTCCCTGGCAGTGACATTCATACAGTAATCAAAGGCTATTTATAGAGCTGATTGCTGTATAAATGTCAATGGCCCCAAAATAGTGTGAAAAGTGTCCAATCTGTCCGTTGCAATGTCGCAGTCCCAATAAAAATCGCACATCGCCGCCATTACTAGTAGAAAAAAAAATAATAAAAATGCCATCAATCTATCCATTATTTTGTAGACGCTGAAACTTTTGCGCAAACCAATCAACATACGCTTATTGCAATTTATATTTTTTTTTACCAAAAATATGTAGAAGAATACATATTGGCCTAAACTGATGAAGAAATTTTGTTTTTATATATTTTTTGGGGATATTTATTATAGAAAAATGTAAAAAATATTGCTTTTTTTTTTTTTTTCATAATCTGTTTGCGGTTTTTATTTTTATTAAAAAAAAAAAAGGCGATAAAATACCAGCAAAAGAAAGCTCTATTTGTGGGGGGAAAAAAGGATGTCAATTTTGTTTGGGTACAGCGTTGCATGATTGCGCAATTGTCAGTTAAAGCGATGCAGTGCCGCATTGCAAAAAATGGCCCGGTCAGGAAGGGGTAAATTCTTCCGAGGCTGTAGTGGTTAAAGTGAATAACTATGCACAAAGTTCACTATATGGGCCACTTATGTATTGATAGATGGTGATCATATCTCCCTTAATTGCTTTTTTTAAGAGAGAATAAATTCATTTTAGCTAATCAGTTTGGTTGCCTTTCTGCAGTTCCCCAATATTCTTATGGTGAACTGGTGCCCAAAACTGACCTGCATATTCTAGATGAGCTCTCTCTATCCTTGTACATTTGGTTGTAAGTACTGCACATTTTATTAGCAACATGCAAAGAACTAGAGAAGAATGCCATTTTGTCTTAACACATGTATATTGCCTCTGGAACACATGCTCAAGTTATCTGAAGCAATGCTGCATCTTAGCCTTAATATTACAGTCATCTTTAATGAGCTGTGTGCTAATGTTGCCATATTATTGGAGCCTGGATCTGTTGCTGTCTAGAGGGCCATGTTATATATCTAATGTCTGTGTGCAAACAGCATCCACATTTCTGAAGATCTTTGGGCCCATGGCACAGAGCTCATAAAAGATGACAGTAGAGCTGTGGCTCCACTTTAGTAATATGCTCTTATGGTAATTGTATATCTGCATAATATATCTATCTTGCTCATTCCTTCCAGGTTGGCACAGGTGCTACTGTTGCCACATTGGCAGATGCTTCAGAGCTACCAACTACAGTAACTGTTGCACAAGTTAATTATTCTACAGTCAGTGATGGTGAGGTAAGACATGCACTTTTTTATATGTACAGAAACATACAGCACAAAGTTTGGTATTGTAAAAAATATTCTTGTGAAATGAACATAGTCTGCAGCTGCATATGCATGCGCATTCTTTGTTGTGTTATATATATATATATATATATATATATATATATATATATATATATATATATATATATATATATATATATATATATATGTATATGTAAAAATTATTATACTGCATTTTAAGCCTTTGAAAAAGTCTAGTGAAATAGTATTTCAAAGTGTCATTAGTACGTATTTATCGGCGTATAACACGCACAGGTATATAACACGCACATTCATTTTAAGAGGGAAGTTTCAGGAAAAAAACTTAAATTTTAAGTAAGGAACTTTGAAGCAAAATAAGGGTCAGTGCCCATCTGCAGCTTCACCATTGCCATCAATACAGCCTGATCAATGCTCATCTGCAGCCTCACCATTGCCATCAATGCAGCAGCCTCACCATTGCCATCAATGCAGCAGCCTCACCATTGCCATTAATGCAGCAGCCTCACCATTGCCATTAATGCAGCAGCCTCACCATTGCCATCAATGCAGCAGCCTCGCCATTGCCATCAATGCAGCAGCCTCGCCATTGCCATCAATGCAGCAGCCTCGCCATTGCCATCAATGCAGCAGCCTCGCCATTGCCATCAGTGCAGACTGATCGATGCCCATCTGCAGCCTAGAGGGGACAGGGAAGGGGGCGGGACGAGCACCGACAGATTACATACAGTGAGAATCTCCTATGATAGACAGAACAGTGGTCCAATGGCGGCCCAGGAGATGGGAGTTCTTATTACAGAGGCCGCCAAGTAAACAGAGGATTCTCACTGTATGTAACCTGACGGCGCTTGTCCCACCCCCTTCCTGTCCCCTTCGAGGCAGCTAAAATTAAAGTATTGGCGTAAAACACGCACACACTATTTGCACCTGATTTTCATGGTGAAAAAGTGAGTGTTATATGCCAATAAATACAGTAATTGCCAGTCTGTATTTTGCCACTTCTATGGCGATTTTCTTTTTAAGGGATGAAGCTTTGTGTGTGTGTCTACTGAGAATAAAATGTCAACAAGTTGATCACATGATAGAACTATTATGTGCAATTAAAAAGACACATTTTACAACATTTGCATTATGATCTTTACCTGAAATGTGCACTTAGGTCAGAGAAATTGTTTTGAATGTAAATTATAGGGCTGATGTATAATATGAAATGTTATATGTATTGTGTAGTGAAATGTACAACATTTATTCTGTCAGGTAGAACAAAACTGGGCAACACTTCAAGGTGGAGAGATGACCATTCAGACAACACAAGCATCTGAAGCCACTCAAGCTGTTGCTTCCTTAGCTGAAGCTGCTGTTGCTGCATCACATGACATGGCACAAGGTGCTACAGTCACCATGGCACTAAACAGGTAAATATGCCAGTATTCTGCAGTCCATGACTCGACTTGCACTGCCGATGAGACTTTCTACATGAAAATGGCTGGATATGTGAATGGTTATTTTTATTTCTTCTGAGTTTGTGTTTACACATCCTATAGGTCCTGCCAGCCCCCTTTTTTCAGTCGGACACTAGGGTAAGCCGTACACGAAGTTAACTGTTATTTTTGACTGTCTTTAAAATATGTATTAAAATGTACAGTATGTAAATGAACCATTTTCTCTGCAATGTAGAAAACTTAAAGTCTAGTTGTCTTGAGAAAAATGTTTCCATGTGCAATGTAATTTGGGTTTGGATTCTTCTGCATGCTGATCATTTGAAATGTTATACTTGCATGCTGAATTTTAACTGAGACAGTTTTGAAACTCATGCAGTGAACACAGGTTATTACATGTATTTACTGATGATTTCTATTTTTTAAGAGTTTGAGAGGTACTCTTGTGCATACTTTACTTGTGTGTGTTTTTTTGTTTTTTTTTCAACGAAGCGGTGTTCATGCTTAAAAGACCGTAATGATTGAGTTACTAAACCTCCCTGGCGATATGATTGTCAGATTTTTGCCTCTCAAAGAGGTACAATTGTTTTGCATAGAAATTTGGCTTTTTATATTGTAGGCCTGTAATTCTTAGCAATAACACATTTAGATCTGTCCAAACGAGTCTAGTAGATATCCCGGGTATGATAACGTTTGAAACACAAAATCATAAATTATAATATAATAACTATAAATAATTATAAAAAATAATAATATAGTAAGAAAATTAAATTCCCCACGATTCCCTATCGCTCAATTCTGCAAGTGTTCTAATTTACTATTGCTGTTTTCTAGCTGGTCTAAAACCACTTTTGACTTAACCGCTTCAGCCCCGGAAGAATTTACCCCCTTCCTGACCAGAGCACTTTTTGCGATTCGTGCGTGGCTCTCAAACAAAATTGACGTCCTTTTTTTCCCCACAAATAGAGCTTTCTTTTGGTGGTATTTGATCACCTCTGCGATTTTTTTTTTTTTTTTTTTTTTTTTTTTTTTTTTTTTTTGCGCTATAAACAAAATAAGAGCGACAATTTTGAAAAAAACGCATTATTTTTTACTTTTTGCTATAATAAGTATCCCCCAAAAATATATAAAAAAAACTTTTTTTTTTCCTCAGTTTAGGCCGATACGTATTCTTCTACATATTTTGGTAAAAAAAAATCGCAATAAGCGTTTGGTTTGCGCAAAAGTTATAGTGTTTACAAAATAGGGGATAGTTTTATGGCATTTTTATTAATATTTTTTTTTTACTAGTTTTGGCTGCGATCAGCGATTTTTATTGTGACTGCAACATTATGGCGGACACATCGGACATTTTTGACACATTTTTGGGACCATTGTCATTTATACAGCAATCAGTGCTATAAAAATGCATTGATTCCTGTGTAAATGACACTGGCAGTGAAGGGGTTAACCACTAGGGGGCAGGGAGGGGTTAAATCAGTACTAGGGAGGTGTTTCTAACTGTAGGGGGGTTGGGCTGTGTGTGTCAGTACACTGATCTCTGCTTCGATGACAGGGAGCAGAGATCGAGTGACACTGTCACTAGGCAGAACGGGGAGATGCTGTTTACATCAGCATCTCCCCGTTCCTGCTCTCCGTGAGACGATCGCGGGTATCCCCACGGCGATCGAGTCCGTGGGACCTGCGACCCGACTCACGGAGCTCCCGGCCGGCGCACACGCAATGACACGGCGGGAAATTAAAATGGACGTACCTGTACGCCCATTTGCCCAGCCGTGCCATTCTGCCAACATACATGGGCGTGCGCCGGTCGGGAAGCGGTTAAAGGGACACTTTTTAGTTGCTATGGACAATTTCAAGTTTCCAGGCAGAAAGAACAGTATATATAATATAAAGCTGCATGCAGGGCACTGGACAAACCACTAGGGACAAAAGGGATGTGAAACGATTTCATACAGTAATGTAATCTGTAAGATTACAGTGTACTGTATGTGTTATGCATTTTCAATTTTTTGAATTTGCCGCTGGGCTCCGCCCCCGTGCGTTGCGACACTCGCAGGGAATGGAGCCCGGCACACAAAGGCATCGGGCGGAGGACAGAGCCCGCAGGCACAGTGAGGGGACACCGCAGGATCCTGGGGACATGGTAAGTAACCAGCACCAGGATCCTGCAATGCAATCCTGAGTGTGGCTCGAGGTTACCGCTAATGGTACTGAAATTTAACACACTCAGGAAAACCGCCAGGGAGGTTAAAGCAGTATTAAACCCAAAAGCAAATATTTTATTATATTGTAGCTTACCAATTCTTGTGATGGCTGCATTTCATTTTCGTTTTTAGGCTTTCTTCTATTTTCATCTGTCGATCCAGCCAGCAAGTATGTTGTCTTTTTCGAAAGCTCAAGCTCTCAAAAAGAATGTATCAGTTTACATGGATAAGACAAACAATTTAACACTGGCAGGGGTACCTAAAAATCAGCTTTTATTTATGTAAAATCCCCCCCAAAAAAACTATTTACTGTAACCGATTTAAAAGTATTAGCTGGAGTTTGGCTTCAATTAATGTATTTAAATCTGCTAATACATTTAACACCCCCAACTGATAATGCTGCTGCCTGCTGTGCCTCCTGTGCTCATTCATCCAGAGTGGTGTCTCACTAACACAGGAGTTGTGTTACTGGCCTGATCACCAGGTGAAAACAGGAAAAAAGCCAAAAGAAAAAACCTAATGCAGCCACCACATCTGATGATTGGTAAGCTGCAATATAATACATTTTTGGTTTCTGGTTTATTACCACTTTAAAAGAGACATACATAGACAAATGTAAGATAATACATTTAAAGTCTTGTTTAAAGTTGACTAGAAAGCCCTTAAAGGTCGTTTCACATGGGTGTTCTCTGTCCATTTTTCATCCATCCTTTGATGGATGAAAATTGGATAGCAATTTACTTCTATGGGTGAAGGGATGTAAATGGATAATCATCTGTTCAATATAATTTACCTAAACATTTTTTACCTTAATGCACGGAATGCATTAACCTCTTCCCACTGACTGCCTCCTGGCCCTTTAAGAGTTCTAAAAGCTGGGAGGTGGAGGCAAGCATTCGAATCATGTGACCACTGTGATTGGCTATCAGTGTCACATGAACGGAAAGCTCCCAATCGCAAGTATGCAATGGGAGCTTACTGATCCCTGCCGGCTAACGTACTGGGAGTGTGCAGGGGAGCGTGCTCTCAGCACAGTAAGTTGTTTACACAGGGCCACAAATATGTGGCTGCTCTGTGTTAAAGCGGGGGTCCACCTATCTATCGTTTTTTTTTTTTTTAGTTCATTCACAAACTTTTCTTCTCAGCATTACATACTCACATATTGTGTGTAATATGTCCGCCTGTGTCCGATTTCATCGGAAAGAATAACTTATATTATTCACTGCAGGCGGTTTCCATCTTCATTGTGGGCATTTGAAGCCCACAAGCATTTATTTCCTGGATGTGGTGAATGCTGTGCTCCCAGCATTCACCGCTCATTCCCGCACATGCTCAGTGGCATCCTGGGAAGCCTGAGACTAGCTCCCAGGAGTCTGGGAGAGGCTAGAAACACGCCTACTCCCACGGGAGGAGAACCAGGAAGTGCAAAGGAGAATAGAAAAATAAAAGGTAATTACGGTGATTTAAATTTTTTTAAACGGCATGTCAGCATCTAGGCAAGGAAGAGAATACATACAGATATTGTTCAAAATTTGGGTGGAACCCCGCTTTAAGACCCACCAAGAGGCTGCATATTTGCGTACTGTCGGCGCCAATGGGGTTAAGGTAAAAAAAGTTTAGGCTTTAAAACCACTTATCCACCACTTAAACCATATCATCAATGTTCAGTTACACTCTAGCATAGAGGTATTGAAAACATTTGAAGAATTGCCACAATTATGGCAAGCTTTATACAGGGTTAGGGTCTTTGAGCAGAACACAGATGATTTATGAAATATGTGAAGTTGTATAAAGTAAAAAATATATGTCCTGGTGAAGAGTGTAAACAATGGTAGTAATGCAATCTTTTGCCACTGGTGTGATGGTTTTACCTATACTAAACTGTAAGGTTTGTATTTAAGTATACTTCACCATACTTGCCGGCGTTGTAGACATAATGTTGTTATTGTCTGTCAGGTTTTTTTCATTTTTGGATGTGTCACCACAAGAAATATATTGTTGCCAAGACAGGAAGTGTTGGAAAATCCATTTATTGGAGACATTTTAAAACTATTAGGCTGGGTTCACACATGTGCAGTGCGAATTCCAGCCCCGGTTTCTCTGCAAAGAGAAAAATCAGCTGTTCAGCTGTTCCTCTCCATTGTAGCTGTGGATCAGCTGACCTGGGGGAGGGGGGAGGTGTAGTGAGGAGGGAGAGAGAATTCCTGTTCAGAATGGAACGCATCTGATAGAAGATTATGTGCCTGCAATTCGCACCGCAATGCCTAGAAAACGCAAACGTTTTTTGGATGATGCGGAGTCCGAATACTATGCACATATGTGAACCAGATTCATTCAAACTAATAGATTTAAAAAATTTCTGCGAATTGGATGTGGCGTAATCCGCATAGGTGTGAACCGAGCCTTAGTCGGGTTTTTTTTGCTGTTTGTGTTAAGAGGATTTCTCCTCTGGAAATGTGTCCAGTGGGACACAACAATTAAAATCTGTCAGTTTCTACTTTCCTCACTTTCCCTAAAACTAGTAAATACATTTTGGGGACGTTCAATTTTAAACATGGAAGAACACTAATAGGGGTAGGAATAATGGCTGATTCAAGTATTTGCATAATATTGGCTTGTGTAACACCTCAATATTTATCTGACACAACCTTTAGAATATTAAATTGTAGTTGGTAGATTCCTCAGAATGTTGTGTGAGGTTGTTAGTCTTAGTTTAAAATAAACTTAAAGATTATGTAAGCGCAACATTTCATATTCCTGATATGTGCCTGCTGTAGCATGTACTGAAAATGTATCCTGTTCAGCCTGCTCTCCTCCAATGATCAGATTTATCCTGTTGCCCCCCTCCCCCAGCCGTTCACTGGGAAGATTAGTGTACTGATGTCTCTCCACCCCTAGCTCTTATGCAGTTAAGAACAGAGGGAATTTGACCACTTCTAAAACAAAAAATAATTATTTATAAGGTTTTTATCTATTTAATCTATACACAAATGGTTTGCCTTTCATTTCTATTTTAAACTGAATGGGTTGTTTTACAAGGTGATGTTTTACATTAACTTTACGCTATAAAAGAATGCCTGCTTCTGTCGTTTTTGTTTTTGTTTCACTATAGTGAAGCAGCGGCTCATGCAGTAGCCACTTTAGCAGAAGCCACACTTCAGGGAGGAGGACAAATCGTTTTGTCAGGAGAAACGGCTGCAGCTGTTGGGGCTTTAACTGGAGTACAAGATGCCAATGGTAAGAGCAGGCCATCCTGCAGCATCTTATAACTGCTATTGTACAGAACACTATGTAAGACACCTTCCTTTTCATTAGCTAGACAGATTTGTATGCAAGGTATGTCAGGCTTTTTAACAACACTACAGCTTTGCGGGCTGTGGTGCAGTTATGTAGCCACACTCCATCTGGTAGTCTATATGTTACTTCTATCACCTTTATCCACAGTGTTGAGTTATTTACACAACACTTCGATGTGGAAACAGTGTGTTTTCTCACAGCAATGTCCATTGACAACCCTGAACCTAAGATGCCACAATTTTTAGTAATTTCATAAAATAAACTTTTTTTGTAATTAAAGATGTTGGCATTTACGAGCTAGATGGTAGTGCCTTTCTAATATTCAGATACAAAAAGCCAAGCTAAATAAATCTGTGCATGGCAAGCCTTTTTTCCCATTCTCTTAATATATATATGTCTTTCTCTAAGGCACAATGTAACAGAAGACCCTGTGCAAAACCTAAAACGGGATGCTTGTATCTCAAACAAATCATTTAGTGTCTTCGTTATGTCTGCCTAAAATTATACTGTATTTCCCTGTAGACTGACACCTCAACAAATTTGTGTCATATCCATTAAAACATATTTTTTTTTATATCCATGTTAGATGGTCTGGCGGTTGTTACCAAAACTGAAAACATATATACTTTTTTGTGCAGATTGTAATATAAGCACACAATGGTACGTATAAAGAAGTAGCTGAAGTGATTGACAACAATGGTCAAAGGGACATAGTGTAAGGGGAATTCTCTTTTTAAAGTGCATATGTAACTATCCCCACGCACATCGTGAGCCATTCAAGGTGCTTGGCCAATTGTGGTGTGTCCAAAAGCCATAGGAAGCATAGGCCAGCACTCGATACAATATCCTTACACATTTTTTTTTTTTTTTTTTACAATTCATAGGATCTAAGGCACTGCTGCCTCTAAATTCTAGTCTCAAGTAATGCCGTGCTTTTTGGTGATATCTGATTGATTAGCTGAGCGTTCTGCTCGCCGGAAGCACATCAGGAATATGTATTGGGAAACAAAACTCTGCCTCTTCATAGGTAGCTACTTGACCCCACACAAAGATACAGTGCAGAACAAGGCAGGATTATAGGTAATGGGTGAGAGATCAGCTGTATGAAGACCTCATGCAACTACTAGTGACTGGTCCTTTGCCTTTTGCCTGACTTTTTTGTTTTGTTTTCGACACAGTTTCCAGAGTTCTGTTTCTCTTTAAAACTACACTTGACCTCTAAATTTAACACTCAAACTCCCCTCCCCCTAATTATTGCAAGTAAGTACTACTAAAGGCTTCCCATTCTATCTTTTGTTTATTTTAGTAACCTTTCTGCCCATGTAAATCATCAAGCACTTTCTTAAACATACAGTACATGACACAATGACAATGGCTGATCAGATCTTCAGATGATTGGACATATGCAACATAAACATGGTACGCCCTAAGTATGGGTGTAACATGTTCAACAGGTGAAGTTCTCCTTTAACTAGTTTAATATTTTAACTTCAGATTCGTCAATTAACTCTTCAACTCTTCACTGTCTTCTAATACAACAATACAAGCAGTGCATCCAGATTGGTGCAACCTTGGGAGCCGTACCTGGACCCCAGGCCATGGGGACAGCCTGTATAATGTTGCTTTGGGTGCAGAATCCTGCATGGGCGCTCACCTCAGCAGTTGGTGCAATGTGTAGTTAGCAGGGTGCTCTACAGGTCCAGGACCATGTTCAATCCAGATTCTGCAGACCCCCTTTGTGGGTATGCCCACCATGATGGGCAAAGCGTGGACCCTATATAGGGACCAGTAAAAATGATACAGGTAAGACAGGTCCACCCTGTGTCTCTGATTATTTAGTCCCACACAACTGAGACAGAATATCTGTTTAGCTTAGACGCTAGAACTGTCAGGAAACTGGGAATGTATTTGGAATGTTTTCACATATATACAGTGTAAAATTTTCAAGGGCTTTGTCACAGGTGGGTGACTAGGTGTTGCATCATTCCACAGGTCACACTTTTAACCTCCACTTCCACCTAGAGCTCTTTATAAGGTACTGTGGCGCTTCGTCCTGCCCTTTTTTTTTCTACACGACCCAGGTTGCTGTGTACTGCTTCTACGGACACTTTTACCACATTTTTGCACACTACTCCATGAAAAGCCCTTAGCAGAATACCCTCACTATGAGTAATGACGGAAACCAGGCGAAAGAGAACTGTGGCAAATGCTTTTAAGCAAACATTTTCTCTCTCAAAGGCATGTAAAACATTCAGACTGCTTAGACTTGGGTATCTTGCACACGATACTTCTGTTTGAGCATTTACTTTTTCAGACCTCTTTTATTTTTATGTACTTGCACGTATTTTCGCACATAAGTGTTCACGCAATTTTGCACAAATTCCTGAAAACTTGTTCTCCCATTTTTGTTCTACACAATTTGTAAATGGGCATTTGGGTGCATGAGGTGCAAATTACTGACCAAAAATGCAGATTTTTCCATTTTTTTTTTTTTATTTTTTTTTACTGAAGAATGCACAGCGATTGTTTGTGGCTGTGTGCATAGGCACGTTGCAATTAATGGGCTGTCTTTTATCTCAGTAAAAGTAAAAGCTATACTGACCTTTTTCAAGCTACAGTGTGCAGGAGGCCTTATAACACCCACCAACTAGAGAAGGACCTTACACTGGTCTCTGCATCTCACCTTAGGCAAGGTGAGTGGGCAATTCACGTGGAAGTGGAGGTTGTATATCCGCTGAATTGTATTACTAGGCGGCACATATTGAAGCACTGGGGTTTATTTACTAAAGTCAAATCCATTTTGCACTACAAGTGCACTTGGAAGTGCAGGCGCTGTAGATCTGAGAGGGACATGCAAGGGGAAAAAAAAACATAATTTTTGCTTGTACATGATTGGATTCTAAAATCAGCAGATCTTCCCCTCAGATTTACAGCGACTGCACTTACAAGTGCACTTGCATTGCAATTGTAGTGCAAAGTGGATTTGCCTTTTAGTAATTCAACCCCACAGTGTCTATGGAAGGATCCTAGACTCCTTTTCATCCTGTGGGATATTTTCACTAGAATATTTACCACTTATCACCATTGTGTGATTTATATGTTTTTTTTACGCCATTATTAGTTTGTATGGTAATGGCAGTGAGAGTTTTGTACTTATAGAATTACATTTTTTGATTTATGTATAAGTGGAATTAGCCCACTATTCTTTTAATTGTTTATTAATGTTAATGTAAGATCACTGTTTAAATGGTGCAGCTGTTCTAAGTTTCATATGGTCATCTTTTTTTGCATAGCAGCGCTTTAGTATTTATACACAGTAGAGCATCTAAACACACTATCCAGGCTTCAACTGCTAAGTCCTAATCCAGGCCTTCATTTTGGTGCAAGTCTTTGAATGCAAAATCCACCAACTCTACCTCAAAGCTGCTATCCCAATGAAGGGGCACCCTCACTCCTGAGAGTGGGGGGGATGTCTGTTTCAATTCGCATCTTTCTTAATGATGGACGTCCCAGACCTGTGGGCTCAAAGGGGTACCAAATAAAGTTCTTCCTCCCCCTCACCCCCCTTCTCTCAAACCAACTACGGTCTGCTCAAGGACAATTAGATGTGTAGAACGCTCTGAACCACCTCTTAATAATGGAGTAGTCCTGGGGGACTGGTTCAAAGAATTCTTTTCAAACCTGTTTACGGTACCAAAACTCAACAGGGGTATTCGTTCTATTCTGCACCTAAAATCCCTAAACAAATACCTTCTGGTGCAAAAGTTTTGTATGGCATCCACATGGTCAATTTTTGCTTGTCGGTGACAAGGGGAATATCTGGCATCCCAATTATCATCCCATGACACCCAATTCTATTCAAGGCCTCTCCAACACAACATCTTTTTGGCATGGAACAAACCTGAAGAAAAAGAAAAAAGTTATGCGCTTGGCTGAATGTTATGAACTGTTGCAACACAATTATCTGAATAGTAGACTGCTGAAAACGTGTTTGGCACATCTATATTGGACTGTGTTTATATATTTATACCACAAGTCAATTTCATGGACTTTAGTTCTGATCACCATTGATGAATATGATTTAAAATCACATACTTGTAATTATTCTTTGTACTTTATTCTTGTATATACATCACTTTTATGGTGGTAATTTGTGATTCATTTAGTAATTATTATATTGTCAAATCAATTACTTAAAGGAACAGCGCACCATTTTTTATACATACAAATATGCTCTAAGTAAGGATCTTGATGGTGTTCCAAACCAACCTTGACAATGGTTAAGTTGTTACTACCACTTGAAAGTGATAACAGATGCCAGTCCCTTGGGTCTCTAGGCAGGGGAGGAGTGTCCAATCTCTCACAGTTCAGGGAACATGGTCACCGGACAAAGCCAAGCTCCCCATCAAACTTTTTGGAGCTCAGAGCGATCCTAATGTCTCTGTACCACTGGACTCCCCTTCTTTAGGGACACCCATGTCAGAGTTTGACAGCCCCCAATGTCTCCCCTGCCCTCCAATGCGCTAATCAAGCACAGGTCAGGGGAAAATGGCCTGGCCCTTTTCATTACCATAAAAGTGATCAGGCAACTGTAGAGCTGCCCAGATCACTTTTTACTGAACAGTGTATCGCCAACTAAAGAAAAAAACCTTTCTTTAAAAAAATCTGAATCTGAAAAAAAATTTGGTACGAAGTGCCACAAGGCCCAGGGCTGTGGTTCATTCTAATTTAAACCCAATCCCAGAAGACGTCTTTTGGGGGTTTCCTTGTACGTACACACACATTCTATATATAATTTAAAAAAAAAATAAATATATATATATATATATATATATATATATATATATATATATATATATATATATATATATTATAATGTTACACACACGGTATCGCACAAATGTGAGTAAACCCCTCACATTTTTGTAAATATTTTATTACATCTTCATGTGACAACACTGACGAAATGACACAGCTACAATGTAAAGTAGTGAGTGTACAGCTTATATAAGACCCCTTTCACACTGAGGCGGTTGTCAGGCAACCTGAAAACTGCCTCCTATTCATTTCAGTTTGACTTTTCACACTGGGGCGTTGCGCTTGCAGGACATTGTGAAAAGTCCTGCAAGCAGCATCTTTGGGGCGGTTTGGGAGCGCTGTATTTAGCACCTCCAAAATGCCCTGGCCATTGAAATGAATGGGCAGGTCTTCCAAAGCGCCCATCTTTGGGGTTAAAAGCACCCCGCTAGCGGTCGAAAAGCGCCACTTAAACATTGCTAAAGCGCCACTAAAATGAGCACCACTTTAGCGCTAACGTGGCCCCAATGTGAAAGGGGTCTTACAGTGTAAATTTGCTGTCCCCTCAAAATAATTCAACACACAGCCATTAATGTCTAAACCGCTGGCAACAAATGTGAGTACACACCTAAATGGAAATGTCCAAATTGGGCGCAAAGTGTCAATTTCTCAAATCGCCTTTCAGGACAACTTAGAGAGCGCAACTCTGCCCATTTTCCAGGAAACAAATGCAGCCTTTAAATCCCTCCTCTTTCACCATGGCTTCAGTCATTGTGTTTCCTCCGCCATGGTGGAAGCGCTGCTGAAACCAGGGGAAGCTGGCTCTCTCCAAGGTGGAGGGAGAAGGCTTACCTTAAGGAGGTTGTCTGCCTGGTGTGCAGTGACCATCCGAGTACGGGCGGGGGGTGTTCCGGAGTCCCCAACCTCTCCAGCTCAGGGGAAGCAATGGCCCACAGGAGGCATCAGCGTCCGTGTGCCCGGGGTCCGCAAGGAATGGTCGGCAGTGTTTTCCTGCATGTCGGTTCTAGGTCCCAGCTGGTGGGTGATGTGGCTTCCTGTAGGTGCGGAGAGACAAGTGATTCCAGTCGCCTGGAACGCAGAGGCTGAATCAGTAAAGATGTCAGCGAGATCTTCAGCACTGCTGAACTCAGCCAGGCGTGCTATCTGGCTGAAAACTTGGACTTGCCTTTTTCAGATGACCTTTTTGGTCCAGACTATTGAAACGGTCTTGGACAGGACAGCTGACAAGAAAAAGGCGCTTCCTTCCAAAAAACAACCAATCAAGAAGAATTTTCCTGCTGTCCAACATCCCCACAAAAATGGGGACCAGGACCAGAAGAACCGCTGAGTCTCCCAAAGTGGCAAGGGAAGAGGGGCAGTGCTTTTCAAACCCCCCCCAGACCAGCCCCCTAAGAATAAGTGACAGTGTCACCCCAGTGGGGGGGAAGATTACTTTTCACCTGCAGTGGGAAAAAACTACAATCCTGTTCGTAAGAAGCGTGATCTCCCAGGAATTCTCGGAACCCCCTGCCCCGAGCAGATTTTATGTCACAGGTCTTCCAAATGACAAGGAAAAAGCTTCTGTAATGATGAACCTGTTTCAGGATCTGATCCAACAGGAAGTGATTATCCATGTCCCAAAACATCAGGAAGGTCGGAGCTTCTATTCTTACATCTTCTTGGTAAAGAAACCCTCGGAAGTAGCGGTTGATACTAAACTTAAAATTTCTGAATAATTCGATCAGTTACAAACACTTTCGGATGGACACGATTTATTCAATAACTAAGTTACTGGTCCCAGATTGCTTTATGGCATCCCTAGATCTAAGGGACGCTTATTTACACGTCCCGATAGCTCAGGCTTCCCACCGGTTTCTCCGTCTGGCTCTCAACCTGGGGAATTCAATTTGGCATCTCCAATTCAGAGCCCTGCCATTTTGACTTTCATCCTTCCCCAGGATCTTTACAAAAGTAATGGCGGAAGCCCTCTGATACCTCTGAAGCTAAGAGAAATTTCGGTCATCCCGTATCTGGACGATCTGTTGTTTGCAGATTCCAAAGAACAGGTCTTGACAAATCTTCAGTTGACTCAGGCTCACCTAAAAAACCTAGGTTGGCTCCTGAATTTAGAATAATCTAATTCAGAGCCAGCAGAGATGAAGTTCCTGGGCTTTACAATAAATTTGGTGCTTCGGACAGTTTTTCTGCCACAAGAGAAGATAGGAAAAAACCCAATCTGCAGTGAGACAGATTCAAACCAATCACAACCAATTTAGTCCGGTCAGCCATGGCGGTTTTGGGACTTCTCACGGCATCGATTCCAGTCATAGAGTGGGCCAGACTACATTCCCGGCCTCTCCAGATGAACATCCTACAAAGATGGTCACATCAGGAGCCTTTAGAAAACAGATCAGGCTCACCTCAAAAGTAAAATGGGCACTCTGGTGGTCGGGGGATTCAACCAACCTAGCAAGAGGTCTCTCCTGGGTTCTTCCAATAGACAAGCGTCTAACAACGGACGCAAATGCTTGGGGTTCGGGAGCCCATTTAGACGGCCAAACCTCTCAAGGGGCCTGGTCCAGAGCAAAAGCCCGGAAATCCTCAAATTGGCGGGAACTGAAGGCCATTTTTCTCGGACTCCTAGCCTTATAGCAGGCACTCAGGGGACAACATGTACAAGTTCTCTCGGACAATACAACAGCAGTAGCTTATGTATTGAAACAAGGAGGAATCAGGAGCAAAGGATTCCTAGAGCTGGCCAGTCAGCTACTTACTTGGGCAGAACAGAATTTGGCCTCACTGTCAGCGGTCCATCTAAAGGGATCCCAGAATCTGTTAGCAGACCTACTAAGCAGAAGGAGAGTGGAGTTTGAACCAAGAAGTCTTTTTGATGGTCACCAAAGCATGGGGGCAACCTCAAATAAATCTGTTCGAGAGCCAGCAGAACTCGAAAGTGCAGATGTTTTTTTTCACTCTACCGAGAAGATCGGGCCATAGGCATAGATGCTTTTCCCCCATCAGTGGCATTACCAGCTGTGCTACACTTTTCCCCCCTTCCCACTAATACCGATGGTCCTCTGGAAGTTCAGGGAAGAAAATACCAATCTGCTCCTGGTCACTCCCTTCTGGCCAAAAAGGCCCTGGTTCGTGACATTACTAAATCTGGCCGCAAAACCTCCATGGGAGCTACAGTCCAGAAAAGAACCTGCTAACACAGGGGTCCCTGAACCATCCGGAAGCAGACCGGTTACAACTAACCGCTTGGTTTCTGAAGAAGACCCCCTAAAAGCCAAGGGTCTATCAGAAAAACTAGTGAAGACCCTACACTCCATTAGGAAGGAGGTAACTCTGGCCATATACCTGAAAGTTTGAAAAAAGTTAAATTCCTGGTGCTCTTCTGAAGTCCTCCTAGGTTAAACATATAGTGTCAGTTTTAGAATTTGGAGAAGGGGCTGGCAGCCAGCACCCTGAAAACCCAGGTGGCGGCTCTGTCAGTTTTTTTTTTTTTTTTTTTTTTTTTTTTTTTTTAAAAGACTCTGTCCAAAGAGGTTTTAGTTTAAAGATTTTTTAGGGCACTTGTATGGAATAGGCCGGTAGCCCATAAAATTTTTCCCAGTTGGGATTTGTCTCTTGTTTTACAGGGTCTCACGGGAGCTCCATTGGAACCCTTACAGGAAGCATCCTTAAAAGTTTTAGTAATTAAAACAATTTTTCTGGTAGCCATCACGTCAGCCAGAAGAGTCAGTGAGCTTCAGACCTGGCAGTCACAGAACCCTTTCTAAAAGTTTTTTTCGGATTGGGTAATCCTTCAAACTAATCCAGCATTTCTACCTAAGGTTTTTTACAACTTTTCACAGGATATAGTTTTACCCACTTTCTCCTCAGCTCCTGCCAATCCAGGAGAAGAAGATTTCCACACACTGGATGTAAGGAGATGCCATCTACATTTTCTAACAGTCACCATCAAGTTTAGAAAATCAAATGCTCTCTTGATATTCTCAGGACCAGGTAAAGGGGAGAAAGCTTCCAAAAGCACTCTTGGTAGGTGGCTTAAATGGGCAATCACGAAGGCCTACAAAGCTAAGGGAGAAATACCCCCCTCAGGTATTGCTGCTCACTCTACGAGATCAACTGCAGTTTCCTGGGCTGAAAGGGCCAGTGCTACGCCTGAACAAATATGCAAGGCTGGCACATGGTCCAACTTTTCGACATTTCTCCGACACTATAGGTTGGACCTGTTCTCCGTAGATCAAGCCTTTGGCAGGAAGGTGCTGCAGGCAGTGGTCCCACCCTAGCTTCTCGGCTATCTTCTCCAGGGTTGTCCTGAAAGGTGATTTGAGAAAGACTTACTTAGACTTACCGGTGACGGTATTTCTAAGAGCCTTTCAGGACAACCGATATTTCCCTCCTTTTATCTTAGAAGTGGTTTTAAGTATCTGTCATGGTTGTTTGGTGGTTTTCTGTGCTTTGTTTTCCAGTATGTTGGAGACCAAACAATAACTGGTGGAAGAGGAGGGATTTAAAGGCTGCATGTGTTTCCTGTAAAATGTGTGGAGCTGAGCTCTCTCCAAGGTTGTCCTGAAAGGCTCTTAGAAATACCGTGACCAGTAAGTCTAACTAAGACCCCATACACACTATTTGATATTTCTGCAGATTTTTGTCTTCAGATTTACCAAAACCATATAATATGAGGTCAAACCTTAAGAGTTTAAATTTGTATGCAGGCCCTTGCACTACATGGTTTTGGTAAATCTGAAGACAAACATCTGCACCCCAAGCTGTACAGGTACTGGAGGGGTATTGTAGATAGAATAAACTCTGTGTTTGGGACATCGCTGGGCATTGAGGTCAGGACCTGTCTAATGGGCTTGATGGAGGAAAAAGGGATATTAAGGGATACACAGACTGCAATAATTAGGTGTTTGTTTCAAGGTAAAAAACTTATTGCACGGAAATGGCAGACAAAAGATCCCCCGACGATAGCTGAATGGGTGAAAGAAGTAAGGGAGGTGATTAGTAGAGAGAAATATATTTATAAGGAGAGGGGTAACTACAAGAAATTTAAAAAAATATGGAAGTTATGGATGATTTTAGATGATGCCACAGGTGATGAACAGTGCCTGGTTTTCTCCCCACATACTGCTTAGAATTAAGGCCAAAAAGATCTATTTTGGTCTCATCAGACCAAAGAATCCTATCCAATCTTCACCATCTTGGAGTCCTTCAGGTGTTTTCTTAGCAAACTCCATGCGGGCTTTCATGCGTCTTGCACTGAGCAGAGGCTTCCGTCTGGCCACCCTGCCATAAAGCCCTGACTGGTGGAGGGCTGCAGTGATGGTTGACTTTATACAACTTTCTCCCATCTCCCGACTGCATCTCTGGAGCTCAGCCACAGTGATCTTTGGGTTCTTCTTTACCTCTCCCCCGATAGCTCAGTTTGGCCGGACGGCCAGCTCTAGGAAGGGTTGTGCCAAACGTCTTCCATCTTTAGGATTATGGAGGTCACTGTGCTCTTAGGAACCTTAAGTGCAGCAGAAATGTTTTTGTAACCTTGGCCAGATCTGTGTCTTGCCACAATTCTGTCTCTGAGCTCTTCAGGCAGTTCCTTTGACCTCATGATTCTGATTTGCTCTGATATGCACTGTGAGCTGTAAGGTCTTATATAGGCAGGTGTGTGGCTTTTCTAATCAAGTCCAATCAGTATAATCAAACACAGCTGGACTCAAATGAAGATGTAGAACCATCTCAAGGATGATCAGAAGAAAAGGACAGCAACTAAGTTAAATATATTAGTGTCACAGCAAAGGGTCTGAATACTTAGGACCATGTGATATTTCAGTTTTTTTTTTTCTTTTTTAGTAAATCTGCAAAAATGTCAACAATTCTGTGTTTTTCTGTCAATATGGGGTGCTGTGTACATTAATGAGGAAAAAAATGAACTTAAATGATTTTAGCAAATGGCTGCAATATAACAAAGAGTGAAAAATTTAAGGGGTTCTGAATACTTTCCGTCCCCACTGTATATCCCAGTTTGTGGACACTAACTTTTGCGCAAACCAATCAGTTTACACTTATTGTGATTTTTTTTTTTTTTTTTTTTTTTTTTTTACCAAAAATATGTAGCAGAATACGTTTTGGCCTAAATTTACAAATAAATTGCATGACCGCGAACAGTCTGTTGAAGGGTGGGTAAATATTCTGAAGATCAAGTGAATAGTTATTGTATGTCAATTCGTACCCTGTAGGTCCTAGTCAACTTTGTACATCTTTTCCGGTCTCCTAAGCCCTCCTTTACAATTTTTGATTGAAGATAGCTCTTCCTTGTCACCTGGTGTGACTTTATTTCCTAGCCAGGCCTTATTTTTCTCTTTTGAAGGGTTTCCATTTTTTGTGGCATCATCATAAAACCAGTTGCTCCTCCTTTCTGTCCCACCTGTGATGCCTTGGACTCTTCCTCCTTTTTCTTCCACATGTGCACAGGGTAACCTGGAAGCTGGTTCTCTCCTTTCTTATCTGATGCATCTTGTTTTCTAGGAACTTATATATTTTTTTTTTTCTGGCAATGTTCCGCTGGTAGTCACAACACTCTTTTTTTTCTTTTGTCTTTTGTTATAGGGCAGGCATAACATCTGGGGTGGTCTTTTTGCCCCCTTTTTTTATGGAACTTTTACCCTTTGGGAAGAACTACCCCATCCCTGCTTGAGCTCATTCTCCCATTGAGGTCAGGCTCCGAAACCTATATTGCACCCTAGCATCTATACTCCTACTTTAAAAAGAGCCACCACTTGAATCATGTTTTTTTTTTTTACCTTCAAAACCGATGGTTGCTAGGTCAGTGTTGGGTGTCCAGCAAGGTGATTCTTCTGTCTGTTGACCCTTCTTGTTTTTTTTTCCGTGGGCCTATTGCTGCTGTTTAGCTGTATTGTTGCCCACCCTTTTGTTAAGGGATGTCCAATAGTCTAAGAATCCTCTACTGTGTCCTGTATTGTGCTGTAAAGATGAGTGGAATTTTGACATACCTGTAAATTTCATATCTTGCAGGACATTGGTTCCTGCCCTCTAATGATCTCTTTCTCTGTGATCTCTTTAATGCTTGTGAACAAAACTGGAGCCTCGTGTTGGTTGGGTTCTAATGGGACACTAGGGAGAAGCTTTTGCCAGTATCCAATCACCTGAAGGTAGCGGCACACTGTCTAGGAATCATCTCTTGTGTCTTGTACTGTACTCCAAGATATGGAATTTACATGTACCTCAAAATGTATTTTTAATCGTTTGAGGGACACAGGAATTATCTGAATTCTTACTGTCCTGTTATACTACTGCCTATTTTTTTTCCTCTGGGGGGCAGTATAACCCGACTGTTTAGGAATTGGTGTCCCTCAATATTTCTGCAGAGAGGAAGTTAACCGTAGGTTTCTTGATCCAAGTCCAGAGCATTTAGAACTCCTTTTTATTTTTTTATTTGTCATAAATGTGAAATTCAAGAGATATAATTGTTGCTATTCTGATGCATTAACTTTGGGATCTGTAATCAAAGCAAAGCACTAGTAAAGTATCTACCAACATAAAGATTAAAGCATTCTGTCAAAACGAATTATATAAATGTTTTGTTAACACTGCTGCGTTTTGTCTAATGAACAACTAGATCAGCTCTGCTAATGATTTGTCCTTCTCTGCCCATCAACTCACACTAAATATAGTTCACAAAGCAGATCAGTGCACAGCACTCTGCTGTCTGTGTTTGATGCCACATAAAATGGACACAAGGGCTAGTATAAAGCCGGCATATTACAAGGCATGTGTCTGGGTCTGCGAATCCTTAGCACACAAGGCTGTGCTAGGTGTGGCTCAGAATGAACCCAGCAGGACCATTAGCCGAGTAGCTTTTTTATTATGGCATAAGGTAACTGAACCACCCAGTTTATGGATGAAGCATAAGTCCTTTTATGCTATTTGCAATTGGTATTAGTGGGCTATACTAACACTGGGCATTACTCAGGTGAGAGCAAATGGCTCTAAGCGTGAGAACTTCTATTTAGTATCTATCTTAGTGGAGGTGTGGTCCACTTTAAATGTAACGCTCTTGTCATTTTTTTCATTGTTTTGGCTTTTAGCATTAAGCTAATGTCCACACAGGCAGTTAGATGTAAGTTTGCTGCTCTGGTTGCCTTGGCCCCGTTTACAAACTGATCAGAAGAGGGCGCTCTAAAAGAGCAGCTTGCTTCAGCTGAGCAGGAAAGATGGAAAGCTGGTTTTCACATCTTTAATTTGGTAGTTTATTTTTCAAAAAATGACAGCAGGGTATGCCGCAAGGCCACTGGCATTCAAGTTAACCTGGCACGGCGCATACACGCCTTCGTTTTCAAATCAGTTTATGTATTCACATGGAGCCATGCCTCTCTTTTTTTTTTTTTTTTTTATGGTTGCATCCTGGAGCCTTCAGGCTTTGGTGTTTGACAGTAGAATGACAGAGTATGGACCTTGGTGCTAGGGGGTGATGGGATGTTGTGTCAACTTGCCCTGGATTTCAAGTAGTCCTGCAAGGGCACAATGCCAAGTTTTAATATTGACCCATATTCCAAAAATATGCCTGTAACTCAGCAGCATTATTACCCTAATGCTGCGTACACACGGGCAGACTTTTTGACGGACTAGGTCCAGCGGACTTTTCGACAGACTTTCCGACGGACTTTTGAATGAACGGACTTGCCTACACACGATCAACCAAAGTCCGACGGATTCGTACGTGATGACGTATGACCGGACTAAAATAAAGAAGTTCATAGCCAGTAGCCAATAGCTGCCCTTGTGTTGCTTTTTGTCCGTCGGACTAGCATACAGACGAGCGGACTTTTCGACCGGACTCAAGTCCATCGGAAAGATTTGCAACATGTTTTATTTCTAGGACCGTCGGACTTTTGGGAAAAAAAAGTCCGCTGGAGCTCGCACACGGTCAAATTGTCCGGAGTCCGGTCCGCCGGACCTAGTCCCTCGAAAAGTCCGCTCGTGTGTACGCGTCATAAGAGTTTGATTTCACACACACGGTGTGTTACAGATACTGTGTTTTGTAGCTTAGCTTTTCTGTTTAAGTGAGCAAAGAATTTGGAGTATGGTTTCTTCCTTCATTCTAACACTTCATTCTAGTGTTTTGGTTATTGTGTCTGATAATGGCTGTCTACAGTATTAATCCACATTATACGAATGTACTAATGCTAAAAAGGACTTTCCAGCATCGTCCTTGATTTGACTCGTGTGTGTGTGTGTGTGTGTGTGTGTATATAAATATATAATCAATGCAGCTAGTTTGTAGTGATGGTATCCTGATAATTGTGAATGGATTGCAAAGCTTAGACTGATGCACATCTGTAATGTTGCTTTTAGCTATCTCAATGCTTTCATGGGTTACTTGCACCCTTGGTGTTTTCCAGAACAAACTTTGCTAGTACTAGATTTTTATGTCCTTGTTGAATGTCTTTCTAAACTCCTCAAATATTGCACAACTCACACAACACTTTTGACAGGTGGCTTGGAAACCTACACCTTCATAAGTCACAGGGGATTTCATAATACCAGCTGTCGATGTTATTAGTATTACTATATATTTTATATATGTGTGTGTATAGATATAGATATATACTATTCATGGGCCTCACATATAGGGTAGGGTGAACTAGAGGCACAAAAATATCTACAGATTTTTTTTTTTTTTTTTTTTTTTAGCGCAGATTTTAAAGGGAATTAGCAGAAAGAGGCTATTCTCTCTCTACCCCCCAATTTGTCAAGGGATAGGTGATTTGTTTATATTTCTTATAGAGACCAAATAAGCCAACTTAGCCTGCACGGACAACATGATTCTCAGAAAAATCTGTAAAATTGACAATCCCCTTCCCCAGACATGGGAACATCATATGTCTGTAAGCAATTAATAGATAGCAGCTATCATAGAGGAAAAGTAATATGATATGAAAGGGAAGTTGGCAGCGATCCCAGAGGACTGCTCCCTTATCACACAAAATCCTGCACAGTAAAAGAGTTCTTTCTGCTCAGGTGAAGAAGATCCGCGACATTAAGGTTTTTTGATGGCAAGATTTCTTTTTGTTGCACATAAGGCGCTCCTTTTCATTTTAATCTACATTAAAGAAATGGCTGCATTGGCTTCTGAAATGAAAGAAAGTAGAGAATATGAGAAATATATACCCAATCACATCTGAAGTTTCCTACCTGCAGTAAGCCCAGGTTAACACTGCTGCGGGTTTGAAATCATGCAAGTTCAGCTGAACTCGCACGATTTGATTCCCTTATGTCAGTCCAATGATTTCAGAGACATCTGTGCGGTTTCTTGCACAGATGTCTATTGAAATCGCACCTGAAATCGCCAAAAGTAGTACAGAAACTACTTTTGGGAATCGGTGCGGCGTTGCACCGATTCGGACAATGCTTATAGCTTATGGCTATAGTGTCATATAAGTCCTTTAGGTGTTTGACATTGGATGACCTGATTTCTTTCTGATGCAGTTCAATGACCCCGGTCTTGTCCCCTCTCCCAACTTGACATGGACAGTAAAAGGAGAAGAAACTGACTGACGAGCTTATCTCTGGCAGCCTGTTCTCTCCTCCTGTCAACATGGGGCTTGAGAGCACAGTAGCAAATTGATTGGCCCACTGTGTTGCTTCTTCCTCTCCTACTCTGAGCTCTGCTGTACAGGGAAACTGATCCCAAGTCAAATTCAGATAGTTACACTGCTTGTGTTTAAAATAATAAAATGCAAAAATTCATGAATAGAAACTTGCATTATTTTGCAGCGCGCCAGAGAAGCTATTGCACCTCCTTCAGGCATGGTGTGCTGTGCGTTTGTTCAGCAAAATATGCTTCCGCTAACCACATTTGGGCTGCCGTGAGGAATATATGACTCCCTAAGTGCGTTGTGTGTTTTGACACAATTATAGTGCAATCCAGAATCTCACGATTCAGCATAGCTCAGATGTGAATTGGACCTTAAAGACAATCTTCAGTTTTATGCTGCTGTGTCATAATGTACAGCCAGACAGTTGACACACATAATTTCTGGCCCTGCAGTTCATCTTCCTCCAGCCCACTCATTGAAGAGTGAGTTCACCTAATCACTTGTGTCCAGGAAGTAACAGAGTGAGTTTCCTGACTGTGCAGTGTGGCAGTGCTGTGCAAATTACATAACTGGCTCAACAAAATGACTTATGCGTTAGCAGAAAAACAGACAATGTTTTGTTTTTGCCTGGAGTTTTGCTTTAATTAGAGATGTGCAGTCTTTGTTACTGTTTTTGCTGTGTTACAAGGGGCAAGGGAGATGATAAACACATTGTTGGAGGAAGTGGATAGATGACGACGTGGTTGTACCTTTTTTTGAACTGGTATAAAGTATTGGTCCTAAACTTTGAAGATAATACTAAGGTATTCACCACCTGCTGTCTTCCATGTTGTGAGAGATTTGCATATTACCTTGTGAAATCTCAGCAGGAAGCCAAAAAGTAACTTTTCCTTGTCTATTGAGGGGCACAGTGTCTTTCACCTTCAGGTTATACTGCCTCCTACAGGAGGCACGTACCCTTTCCATTTTAGGCACTTTCCAGGCTGTCTAGTAACAAGTTAGTTGTGGAGCTCTTTCCAAGGCTAGAACCATTGAGATTGCTTCAGTGCTTGCCTTTTCTGATGGCTACTTCTGTGAGTAGGTTGAATGAGTTGACCACTGGGTGTTCCACTTATCGCCGTGGAAGGTGTTAAAGTGATTGTGAAGGACCAATTTTTAAAAAACAAACATGTAATACTTACCTGCTCTGTTCAATGGTTTTGTACAGAGCAGCCCTGATTCTCCTCTTCTGCTGTCCCTTGCTGGTGCTCCTGGCTCCTCCCAACCACCGAGGGCCCACCATAGCAAGCTGCTTGCTCATTTCTGAGCTGGCTCTGTGTCCATGTGACACACAGAGCGAGGCTCAGCCCCACCCCCAGCTTCCTCCTCACTGGCTTTGATTGACAGCAGTGGAAGCCAATGACTCCCGCTGCTGTCTGTGTCAGTGAGGAGGAAAAGAGTGAAGGGAGTCTCTGCTCTCATGCACAGCACTGGATTGAGATCAGGCTCAGGTAAGTATTGGGGGGAAGCTGGGGTGGGGGCTGCATACAGAAGGTTTTTAACCTTCATGCATAGAAAAAAACCTTCAGCCTTTAAAACCACTTTCATGCTGAGGGATTCATTGCTGATTCAATGCTCCATCTCTGGGTGGAGTGTCACATGTGCACCTCATGCTCTCTTTCCTGCTATTCAGCATCTACCTGATTGCATTGCAATGAGCCATGTGAAATTCTGGTCTTTAGTCCATTCCTACTGCTTGCCTACAATTATTTGGTTACCTCCAGCCGTTCCACCTCACCTGCTGCCAGCAGTTGGGATTCATAAGTACCCAAGACCCTGTCTTGTACTTTGAACTACATTTCTTCACCGCCACAATGTTATAACCTGTTTGATTACAGCCACGGGGGACAGCACCGCTGTGCCAGTTGCCCCCAGCTCACACGCTACCAATGACTACAGTGCTGCCTGCAGCATGCCTACTGATTCTGCCTGGAATAAACTTGCCCTCTGTTCTTAGAGTCTGTGTCATTAAAGGGCCCTCCTGTCCCTTCTGTATTGAACTGTACTGTAATTGTACTGTCCCCCCTCTACATTGTAAAGCGCTGCGTAAACTGCTGGTGCTATATAAATTGTGTATTATAATAATAATCATCTGCAGAGTCTTCCATAGGAGGTTATTTCTTCAGTCATGCATAAATTTATGGCCCAGATCACAGGTATTTGTTGGCTCTGAACAAAAAGACCACAAGCGCACTCCCATGCCTTCCTATGCAGATTCTGTACTTGATCTGTTCGTTATCTCTGATTCCAAGTCTGAGTCTCTCCAGCCCTACTGGTTGAACTTGGTGTGACACACAAGGCTTCTTCCCTGGGAGATTCTCTGTGGGTTGTATCCTCTTACTCCTACAGTTGGGCCTGGATCAGCATTTGGCTCTCACCACTATTAAGGGTCAGGTCACTGCTGTTACTATCTTATTTCAGAGACCAAGACCTTTGTTCAGGGAGTCTCCCATGTGACTCCCAGGGGATCTGAATCTGGTTATCTCTGCACTTCAAAGAACATCTTTTGGATAGTTTGCTTCTCTCTCTGAGTTAGTAGGCATTGTAAGAGACCGCACCTGGCAGGGTCCTCACTACCTCCCCTCAACCCTCTTCCCCCTCCATTCTCTAATGTTCATCTTTACCTCTCCAAATTTTTTTTTTCCTTCTCTTGGTCCTTTTCACTATTGCACCATTAATCTCATCATGTTAACAGTCTATTGAACTCATATGCTCGCCCAGCCACATGAACTGTATAGGCAATGAGGTGTGTTTCTATTTGTCAGCTGTGTCTGTTTTTTGCCCCCCACCTGCACTTGTTTGATATTTGAGACCAGTTTACCAAAAATATGACTGAATACCTACTATGTGACAGTTTATTCCATCACATGGTACCTTGCCTCCTTATTGGCTTGTTGTCACTTTATCACTTTATCTTAGTAATTTTCTGCCTTACTTGAACTGTATTAGTTTATTAAAAACTCAATAAAACTCTTGTAAAACAAAAAATGCCTTTTGAACTTTTCAGAGATATTCCCCTTTCCATTTCTGGCTGAGTTTGTCGCAGTTCCTCCTTTTTTTTTTTTTTTTGTTCTTGGGCATGAGGTTGGTTCTCAGTGTCATTTGTCATGTTGGCAGGGAGTTCAGCCTCATTCAGTGTCAGATTCAGACATTGGTTGTTGAGATAACTATTGGGTTTCAGGCAGGTCTCCAGTTCTATTTTTTTGGGCCTATTTGTGATTTGTTGCTGTTGCCCCTTAAATGGACTGGTTTTTGACATCCCAACAATATCGATTTCCTTGGCTGACCTACAGATGTATTTTGTTAGCTGGTGTCCCATCCTGTAGGTGGCAGTAGTATATGACCTCCTGTGTCTCTCAGTGACTCCAAGAAAAGGATTTTATTGTGAGTACAAAAATCCTAATTTTATTTTTCTTGTAATCGCTGTAAAAACCCTTTTCTTGGAGTGCACTGATTGACACAGGTTCCCACCCCTCAAATTTATGATCATGATTTCTGTACTGCTTTACCACAAAACTGAGGCATTCCATTAGTAGGAGGGGTTATCCTGGGCTGGCTTACTTTTTTTTATAGTGCTCAATCTTCCTGTAGACAGCTGTATAACCTAGTGAAGGACTTCCTGTGTCCCTCAGTGGATTCAAAGAAAAAGATTTTAAATACAAAAATCCTATTTTGCTACTTGTCATCTATATACTTAAAATTATTTGGTAGTATAGTTGCTGTGGTAAAGTGTAACAGTAACTCTTCTACAAGCAATTGGATATGTCTGGTATTTCTACATAATTGGTCATGTCATTCACTATAAAACGCTTTGTTACTGGTCATTATGAATGCAGATAGTCGTGAAACCTCTTATTTGCAAATTGCTGACCATAGCTTAAAGGATAAGTTCACCTTTTGGAACATGTTACACGTTTCACCCGTATTTAGGGTAGAACATGTAACATGTACCAGCAGCTGCATCCTTTACCTCCCCAGTGACAGCGGCCGGGCATCTTTTCCGTGCGCCCGCTGTCACTCTCTGAAACAAATGTGGCCATGTGGAGCCCTGCCTGGCGATTTCATTCATTTACAATCGTCTGTGAATGAGAAACTACAAGTCCTGACAGCCTTTGTGGATGTTGGCTTGTAGTTCTCAATGAGCTACCATGGTGCTGTTAAGCACTGTGGTAGTTCATTCATGGAGTTCATTCAGGAGTCCTGCATGGTATCAGCGATCTGCTGATCGTGGCTGCAATGCTTTACAGGCTCCCAAAACAAAAACTAATAAGTGTACATTTTTTTACCTGCAAAAAAAAGTGCGTTTATTATTTTTTGTTAAAGGTGAACTTATCCTTTAACATTTCTTTGTCCTGCCCTTTTATATGGGACATTATGAGGCAATGTAGGCAGTTGAGAATAGTTAGCAAAGTGTTAATTTGAATTATTCAAGGCCACATTAATGCTGTACATTTTAGAGAATGCGCCGAAGGATACCGATTGTATAGCCCGTGCAGTTTACAATAGGTTAATCTGACTATGGGGTTGTGTTTTGCAGCTTGGCTTGCGGTCTTTTGCAATGGGTGTGGAGCAGGCCTTGATCTGCCTGTCCTCCTCCCAGTATACCGCAGTGCGGAGTGGATGGAGCAAGTCTCTGTCCTGATTCCCCTCTCCTCCCCGTGACCTTCCCAGCCCCTGACAGCTTGCTGTGCTGTAAAGCAGCTCATGTGACTGCAGTAATCCAGAGCCAGCAAACAGCTGTGCAAGAACATAGCAGGATGAATCAAGCCTATTGTTCCGCACTGCAGACCTGTCTCGGTTAGGCAGTGCTTTTAATGCATTCTGTTGTAACACCGTGCCTTGCTGGATTGTAGTTAGTAGAGGGCGGGTTGTGTGTAATGGTTTCTGATCAATCGTTACTACTACTGGAACCGTGCCCAGGGTGCAGTAGGGATTTCATTTTTACGTACCTTTCGTCATAAATAGATTAGAAGGACCTGCAATAGCTGCAGACCCCTTTTAACCAGGCAGGAATTTTTTTTTTAATAAAAATTATATATTAATATGAATTGAAATATAATTTTTTTTTTTTTTTTTACACATACATGCGTTAATGAAGTCATTAAGCATTGCATTTTTTTAAGCAAGCAGTGCAGTTTACCTACATTTGAGTTGGTATCAGCCTCTTTCAATCCCTGTACAGCAGGGTTCAGACTGAAAGAGGGAAAAGCGGTACAAGAAGCCAATCGGTTTTACTGCCTTAGTCATGTGATAAGGGGCTAAAAGAGAGAACCGAGTGACAGAGATGAACTTGGTCGTGTGCTACTTTTCCTTTCACTGTCAAGTCTTAAGCTAAAGGAGGAACCAAAGTTAAAATAGACTGAACTGCAGTAGAGGAAAAAAATCCACACTCTTGCCCTGCCAGCAAGGGCTGTGTTGTGTGGCAGAACTGTGTAAATCTCAGAACTGAATAGGCAGAGATAAAATTAAATCTTTCACTCCTGTATGTTGTTAATCTGTGTTTTAAGCTGTTTGCCTGAAGTTCAGCTTAAAGACTTGTTTTATTGGATATTTCATTAGAATGTAAGCCCAATCAAAGATTACAACTGAAGTTTATTTTACCTAAAAGGAGACTACTCAATTTAAGTTGCCCTGGCTTATGACATGTTTACTTGATAGGCATTCTGTCATGACAGAAATATGGGAATTACAATTGCTGTTTTGTTTAAGGTGAACTCTCTAAGGCAGTGGTTCTCAACCTTTATAGTGCCGTGTCCCCTTGTTTTAGGGGACCCCTAACAGTAAAATTATTTTCGTAGCATGGCTTGTCAGCAAGCCTGAGTGCTTTTACACTGGAGCAGTGCGCTTGCAGGATGGTAAAAAAAAAGTCCTTCAAGCAGCATCTTTGCAGTGCTGTAGGAGCAGTGTATACACCGCTCCTAAAGCGCCCCTTCCCATTGAAATCAAGTAATATGCAAAAGGAAGTTGGGACTTTAGATGAAGCAGTTGAAATGCAGAGGATAGAGTCAAAATGTATATTTATTAATCATAGTAGGTATAGTAAAAATAATTTCATATATATACATTCACATATAATTGGCACAAAAATGTAGGCATGATGGATACAAGCGTAAATGGAATTAAATACATGATCATACTGAGTGTATAGAAATCAAAATGGTGTTAGTACAAGACAGCAATTTGGCCTACAGGTGCCAAAGATGGCATGCCCGGTAACTGTATCTATGATTGCATGCTATATGTAGATATAGTAATATTAAAATAGTGATAACATCATCGAGGTGTAATGGATAAAGCTGTAGCATCATGTATAGCTTGACGCATTTCGTGGATTGAAATCAATGGGCAGCGCCGCTGCATCTGCGATTTGTGGGCGGTTTTAACCCTTTTTCGCCTGCTTGCGGGGGTAAAACACACAGTTAGTGGCCGAATAGCGCCGCTAAACTATTTTTAGCGGCTCTTTACTGTCAATGCCCCCAACACCCCAGTGTGAAAGCACTCTTACTCCTTGGTGGGGAGGGGGTGGAATGGGATAAGTTGCAGTGCTGGCGGGGAGTTGGAATGAGTGGCAATGCTGGGGGGAGTTCTGATCAGCCAAATTAGGTGCTCTTGATCAAGGTCATCTGCTGATCTGAGAACTGCAGTGGGGACTTTTAATGGCAACAATAATCACAGATAGTGTTACTCACTGTGTCTCCGACTTTGTGGTGTCTCGTGACAGCTATGCCAAAATCAGGAAATAGGGTCCCGACCCCCAAGTTGAGAACCACTGCTCTAAGATATCCTTCTCCTTTATTTGTTACTTGGAGAATTAACAACAGATCTGAAATTAACAGGTGCATTTCAGATGCTGGGACATTTTATTTATATGCGCTTGTTGTGAGTCGGTGACTAATCGAATAAAAAAAGTCAACAATAAGTCACCAGTGGCAATTTCTATATTTCTGCACTGGCAGACTCCCTTTAAAATGATTAAAAAAAAATCTTCCATAAGCCCACTGAAGTGACCAGCTTTAGGTGATGCACAATAATGAAGCAAATCCTCCCACATAAACTCTACCTGTTTATCTGTAGCCCTCTCTCCTCCATAGCCCTTCAAAGTACACAGATCGGGTGGTATTTCTCAGCTTCCAGCAGGTATGGGCACGGATTTCACATTGCACTCCCCAGCTGCTTTGGGGGGGGGGGGGGTGTAGAACAATCACCATGGATTGCCTGTTTTTTGGGGAAAACTGTCAAGTGTTTCATGCAGTGGAAGGAGAGAACAGCCAGGATCCACACTAGGTGTTATTGACTGAGGCTAGTATATGCAATATGAGAATATGCTTTGTTCATTTTTCATTTCAGAGAGAAGTTTCCTTCAGTGTAACCCCTCATAGCAAAACAATCCATAGATCCAGGGACACAGGCAACCTAAATGTATATGTCATTTTTTACTTCCTTTAAATGCTTTACAACGGACATGTGGGTTTTACGGTAGTTACCTTCTGCTTCTGTTACATGTCTACGTTAAAATAGGACAAAAGCCAAAACTGGCATTATTCTTTTTTTACCTTTTGCAGAGATTTCCTCTCACTTCTTGTTATTGCTATGGGACAGAAGGTGAAGGAAAATCTCACCAAGTAAGAGAAATCCTTGGTTGTCAGCAGAACTTGGTTTCTACTCCTGGGGACAACTCAAAATTTGGTGGTTTTTTTTTTTATTTCACTGGTTCTTTGATAACGATCACCAGGACACATAGAGAGGGTGAATTTTGAATTTCCCTAAGGCTGCTTTCACACTGGGGCGTCGGCGTTAAAGCGCCGCCATTTTTAGCAGAGCTTTACCTTCTTTTTTGCAGAGGTTTTTCAGCCGCTAGCGGGGTGCTTTTAACCCCTGCTAGCGGCTGAAAAAGGGTATTAACGACCCGCAAAGCGCCGTTGCAGCGGCGCTTTGCTGGCGGCGCTGCCCATTCATTTCAGTGGGCAGGAGCAGTGAAGGAGTGGAGTGTATACACTGCTCCTTCACTCCAAAGATACTCCTTGCAAGAGTTTTTTTAATGTCCTGCCAGTGTATCTCCTCAGTGTGAAAGCACTCGGGCTTTCACATTGAAACTGCAGGAGAGCCGTTTTTCATGCGCTTTACAGGCCCCATTTTTAGCCCAAAAGCACCTGAAAAATGCCTCAGTGTGAAAGGGGTCTAACAGGGATGCTGACCGTAGTAAAAACCTCACAGGTGTTTTAATCCTTCTCCATTCTATCCAAACAAAAAAAAAACAGATTTGGCTTTAGTTATACTCTAAAGCTAGTTTGGCACGTCCCAAAAATATGCAAAGCCTTGCTTCTGCAAAAGCACCAAAGCAACAGCATGCAGTAGGGGGGCGACTCCACTGGTTGAAGAGTGCGTTCAGGCTCTCCAACCACCAAAGAAGTAAGTATTCTGTGTTTTCCAATGCAGGGGCAATACTTTGGATTTTTTGGAAAGCCATAGTTACTTTTAAGAGTCCATGCATACCAAATTTAAGATTTCAGTTTTGGAAGATGCTGTGAAGTTATGTTTTCTTTTGAAGACCCCAGTTTTAAGATCTCAGTGTTTAGGTTCCTGGATATACACAGTTGCCACCATTGTGTGTATTGGATTTTCTAATTTGTATATTATGATGGGTGCAAAAAGTAAGTAATGAGGCCTAAAGATGGGCAGGAACAAACTCGCTTGGGCACAGAAGTCACCATGGGATATGAGAAGTCAGAAGGTTGAATCGACCTACCTGTAACTGAAATACAACTAAAACCTCCTGTATGGCAGTCTAAACAAATATTAAATCCAGTTATTATGGGATGCACAAGCCTTATATATATCTTTGAAAGGTGAACTTATCCTTTAAGTGGAAGTTACTGGCAAGCTCAACAAATTATTGGTAAGACTTTGTAGGAAAACAAAGCAAAAACTATAGGCACCGATGTCTTTATAATTGAAGTGGTTGTAAACGTCAATCTTTTACTTATACTCATAGGTAAGCCTATAAGGCGGCTTACCTATAGGTACTGTAAATATCTCCTAAACCTGCACTGTTTAGGAGATATTTACTATATATGCAGCCGATGACGTCATCTGCGCATGCATGCTGAAGGAACGGCCACCCGAACCCTTCCTTCAGAATCCTGTGCCATAAACGGCGGCTCCCCCGCGCATGCATGGGAAAGATGTAATCGCGGCTCCCATCAGTCACACAGCTGGAGTCCGCAGACCCAGAAGGAAGATGAGTGAAGATGGAAGATGCCTCCAGCAATGACATTGCATCGCTGGAAGGCTTCCTTTTGAGGCAAGTTTTGCATAATGTGCTAGTATGCGATGCATACCTTGCTTTACCTTGTAGGTCAGGATTTAAAAAAAAAAAAAAGGCACCCAGCAATTTACAACATGTTCCCAGCCAGTGTCAGTACAGCGACAGTGCATATATTTAGCACTGATCACTGTATTAATGATACTGGTCCCCAAAAAGTGTCAGTGTCTGATATGTCCACCGCAATATCGCAGTCCCACCAATAGGTCGCTGATCACCACCATTACTAGTACAAAAATTATAATTCCATAAATATATTCCATAGTTTGTAGATGCTATAACTTTTAACCAAAATTATGTAGCAGAATACATATTGGCCTTAATAATGCTTATTTTTTGTGATTTTGTTGCTAGATTAGAAGTATAGTTTTCACACGTCTGCCGGTTCACATAGGTGTGATGGGGGAACACTGCCAATCCCGCATCGCACCCGACTCGCAGGCAGTTCACACTGCCATATGTGAACTGCTGAGAGTGTCAATGCAATGTTAATGATGCCCCCATTTCAGCTCGCATATCACACTGTAAACTGATAGTTCGGACATGAATTGGATTGCAGAGGTGTGAACACCCCTGCAATCCGATTCTGGTGCAGACTTAAAAAAGGGTCCTGTGCAAGTTTGGTCCGAATGCGATGCAAATTCAGTCATACTATCTGTATGGCTGAAATCGCATTGCACGGACATCACATGTGATTTGCGGTGCAGAGCGCACATATGTGAACTGGCACTTGCTCTATTTGTCCTGTTTACCATTATGATTGAAAGTGAGAGAAAATCCCCAATTTTGGGTTGACATCAGAATAGTAATAGAGGAGAAATCTTCCAATGTGGACTCTCGTTCTGGTGACACCCCAGGATTCCCTCACTGACGGGTTAAAACCCTGCCTTGTATCCAAAATGGCAAAAAAGTTTTGCCTTTAGTTACACTTTAACAACTTAAGGATTGCCCACTGCATATATACTGCGGCAGGGCAGCCTTATTGCGTGAAACGACGTACCTTTCGTGCATGAGACACTGCGGGTGCGCTGATTCGCGGGTCCAGCGGCCACAATGTCTGCCGGCCACCCGCGATCGCTCCTCAGAGAGGCAGAACGGGGATCTGTAAGTGTAAACAAAGCAGATTTCCATTCTGACAGGAGTACAGAGAGATCCCCTGTTCCTAGTGATGAGGAACAGCGATCTCTCTGTACTCCCAGTCAGTCCACTCCCCCCCACAGTTAGAAACACCTCCCTAGGACACACTTAACACTTTGATCGCCCCTTAGTGATAACCCCTTCCCTGCCAGTGTCAGTGCATCAGTGCAAATTTTTAGCTCTGATCACTGTAATAATGTCACTGGTCCCACAGAAGTGTCCGATCGGTCTGCTGCAATGTCGCACTCCCGCTAAAAATTGCTAATCGCCACTATTACTATTAAAAATAAATAATAATAATAATGCCATAAATATGTCTCCTATTTTGTAGATGCTAGAACTTTTGCACAAACCAATAAATATACGCTTATTGCGAATATATATATATATTTTTTATTTTTTTATTTTTTTTGTGTTGTTTTTTTAGCAAAAAGTAAAAAAAGGGGTTTTTTTTGTGTTTTTTTTTTTTTCAAAATTGTCAGCCTTTTTTTGTTTATAGCGCAAAAAAATGAAAACCGCAGAGGTAATCAAATGCCACCAAAAGAAAGCTTTTTTTGTGGGAAAAAAAAGGACATAAATTTTATTTGGGTACAGTGTCGTACAACCGCACATTTGTCACTTAAAGTAACACAGTGCTGTATCGCAAAAAATGGCCTGGTCATTAAGGGGGTAAATCCTTCCGGGGCTGAAGTGGTTAAATACATTGCATCTGTTGGAAGTAAGTTGCCTTGTTTTTGCAATTAAAAAATGTGTGTATGACCTGCATTGTGGTCATCTTCTCATATGGCACATATTGTCTCATATGTCTTATTACTTCAAATTAACCACCTCACTCTATTGCTGTTCATTTTAAAAGTGAGGTCTGACAAGCTCTGTGGCTGCATGGTGGAGTGATCTTTTCACAAATGCAGATCCAACCGGGGAGTATATGCAGCAGGTACTGGCTTCAAATGATACCTGGGAGTTTACTATCTATCCATTTATCATTTTTATTCATTCTGCCAGTATGTGCCAGAAGCTAAGAGTCCTTTCATTGCTTTGTATTTAAGAAACACATTCCTACAGTGGAGCAATGACAGTCTACAGGGCAAGAGTGCCCTGTATTAAAGCTCAGTGGACAGACAGTAGAGCGATTAAGCCCTTGACAAGTATTAATCAGGTTTCTGATTGTCCCGACACAGCATCTGGTCAGGCGTGGGGCTTTGATTAGGCTAATCTAGTCAGCACATGTCCATAATCCAAAGTTGGGGATTAAGACCCTTTCAGTTTTATTAAAAGACAGTCACGCCTCTACAGCACACTGACTCTCGCCCCCAATGTCATCAATATCGTAAGGTACTGCAGTAATCTGTGGTGTACACAGTGCATCTTTATTTTGCTGCAGTGTCATCTTGTTCTAAAGAGCTTTTCACTCATACTTGTTTAATAGACACTATGCCATATAACTTTGTACTGTACTTAAGAACTAAAAAGATGTAAAAAATCTTCCCAAACAACCTGTTGCTGTCGCTTTTTTCACGACGTGCAATATAAAAATCTATATGAGCGTTTTTTATAATGTGTAATGTTCCAGCTTGTCAGAATCTATAGAGGAAAGATAATTCGAATTCCAAAGGCTTATTAAGTTGTTACACACATCCTATATATGTATGTAAATAACTTCATCAGTATTTTTAATGCAACTTTAGGAGAGGATGAATAAAAAAACAATTACCCAACTCTGCACTGGCTAATGAATTCTCACTTGGCTCAGCTTTCCTGTTAAATTAAAAAAAATAATAAAATACGTAAAAGTATGCTGGTCTCTGGCTTTAAGACTTAGTGAAGTCAGAATGCCTCCTTGGCGCAATTGTTCCAGGTCAGTAACTAAAAAAAAAGAATTCTCACCAAAACATTAATTTGACAGTCAAGTATTTCAGTAGATAGGTCAATGAATGTTAAACAGGTATAAAATATTAAAGCAAGATTGCCAGAATAACAAAAATATATATATTATGCAAAGTGGGTATAGAAAAGATTTACCCCCTTTTTAAAATCACGTTTTGTTGCTTTGCAGCCTGAAATGAAGACACACTGTTTTTGTTTTATCCAGCTGTATTTACTAGTGCAACTTATAAATTCCAAGTGAAAGATATAACACCAACATGTCAGAAAAAAAAAACATTCAAAAACAGAATCACTGAGGTGGAAAAAGGATCACCCCCCCCCTTATGTCAGTATTTTGTTGGCGCTTTTTGCTTTAATTACAGCCTTTAGTCTGTTGGGATATATCTCTACCAACTTTGCACATCTAGACTTTGCAATATTTGCCCACTCTTCTTTGCAGAACTGCTCCAGTTCAGTTAAATTTGATGGTGACTGTTTGTGGACTGCAGTCTTCCACAGATTTTCAGTGGGGTTTGAGTCTGGGCTCTGACTAGGCCATATACCCACTAGCTTAGTCAGAGTTCAGACTCAAACCTCATTGAAAATCTTTGGAATGACTTGAAGACTGCAGTCCACAAACAGTCACCATCAAATTTAACTGAACTTGAGCAGTTCTGCAAAGAAGAGTGAGCAAATAATGCAAAGTCTAGATGAGCAAATTTAGTAGAGACATATCCCAACAGACTAAAGGCTGTGTAATTAAAGCAAAATGTGGTCCAACAAAATACTGACATAAGGGGGTGATTCTGTTTTTGAATTTTTCTATTTTTTCTGACATGTTGGTGTTATATCCTTAACTTGACTGTTATAAGTTGCACTAGTAAATAAAGCTGGGTAAAACAAAAATTGTGTCTGTCTTCGTTTCAGGCTGCAAAGCAACAAAATGTGATTATTTCAAAGGGGGGTGATTCTCTTTTATACCCACTGTATATATTTTGCTTTTTTGGTAGGTGCTGATTTTTATATGCTTTTTAACTTTGAGTATTTGAGTAAATTAGAGTATGTAGAAGTTTTCTTTGCTGTAAACAAGTTGCTGTATAATTTTTGGTGTTTAAAACTTAGTATTTTGGTTTGAGTTATATTTTTTTTAAATTCCTATGCATTCATATGATCAGTACTAACCTATTTCTGGTTCCTTCTAGGTCTAGTTCAGATCCCTGTCAGTATGTATCAGACGGTGGTGACCAGCCTGACGCAGGGTAATGGACCCGTCCAAGTTGCCATGGCTCCTGTCACTGCAAGGATATCTGATTCTACAGTTACAGTGGATGGGCAAGCCGTGGAAGTGGTTACTTTGGAGCAATGACTGTTACAAGGAGGAAATGTGTGATATAATTTCCTTTTTCCGCTCGTCTCCCTGGTGTTTTGAGCAGGAGTATCTATAGGCATCCTCTGTTGCTTGGAGACCTGTGCCACTGAAGGGATCTCCTGTGAACAAGACTCATTGCCAAGCCTTTATCCAAAGTTTGTTTTTGCCCATACACTGGTCTTATTTTCCATTAAGCATTTAATTTATTTCAATAAAACAAGCGTCGCTTACATCAGTCAGCTTTTTTAACCCCTTAAAGACTCAGTGGGACATTAAGCGCACGGTGGAAAAGAGAACTGATAATGATTATGTTAATGAGCTGCTTCTTGCCAGCAAAGATAAGACAACACGACGGATGTCATTGGAAGCAAAGACTCTTGTGGTTTTAATATTCTACTTTTGGACTAGAATGGTAATATTGAAATGGAAGTTCAGGTTTATCTGTTGCATTCTTCATACACTTTAGCAATCAAGACCTGGACACATTGGTTATAATTTTAGAAAATGGGTAATTTTTGTCCTCTTTAGGACAGTGAAATGTCTGTAATAGAGGTAACCAGTAAGCATTTGTAATGCCACCTTCATACATTGCTAACTGCTGAAACTTGTAGATTAACAACAGAAAGTTGCACTCTATCTGCCAGAGCTTGGGTAAAAGGACATACAGCTAATAAAAAGTCATAATTGTCTACATTAATTTTGGCTCCATATACATTTCAGTGAGTCCATTGCGTTGTGTAACTTACTAATTGTGTTTCACAATACAAACTATTCTTTTTTTTTCAATCCTGACTTGGTTTGTGAGCATTGTCTCAAGCCTCTGCAGTGTGCAGTACTGCATTTGGCCAGAGGTGCGTGGGCGCCGGTGGCATTTGGAGCCGCTTGGATGCGCTCTGAGCCACTCGGATACACTCTGCACACCTCCCCACCACCCCTGGCCACATTAGGTACTGCATACCATAGAAGTCACTGTGGAACGAATTATCTGAGCTTCTATTGACTTTTATGGGGAAACTCACTTTGATATACGAGTGCTTTGGATTACAAGCATTCTTCTGGAAGGAATTATCCTCGTAATCCAAGGTTCCACTGGGTGTGTGTGTGATATATATATATATATATATATATATATATATATATATATATATATATATATATATATATATATATATATATATATATATATATATATATATTTTTTTTTTTTTTTAAATATAAAATATAGATTGGGGAGTTGATATATTAAAACTAGAGTGCAAAATCTGGTGCCGCTCTGCATAGAAACCAATCGCTTTCTAGTTTTATTTGTTCTTGGCTTAATTGAACAAGCTGAGGTTAGAAGCTGATTGGCTTCCATGCACAGCTTCACCAGATTTTGCACTCGTCAGTTTGTCACACCCCTAGGTGTCGGTCTGGTAATGTCTTCCCACTGTTCTGTTATTTTACTGCAGAAGATTATGCTTAATTTGGATACTGTGTTTTGTAAACTTGAAAATGTATGATCCTGCTTTGCAGCATACACATCTATTTTGGAGGCTGCTATGCAATAATTTGCTTTTATTGTTGAACATTGTGGATCCACATGTATCACTAAGCAAATGGGGATTTTTTTAAGGAACACATAATGCAGAGTTTTAGGAAATTTTTTTTTTCTTTCTTTGTTTTTTTGAGTGTTGCTGCTGGTGTCACATCCAAAACAATAATACCCTTCCCATCTATATTGATTTAAAGGCTAAGTTCACCTTTTGGGGAAAAAATAGTAAATGCACATATTTCTGCAAAACCCAACATGCTCTTTTTAAATTGTGACCATGGGTGAGGGGAGAAAACTCCCCGATTGCTGTTGCGGAGGGTGGATGCTGAAGCATGTTACATGTTGGCTCCTAAATATGGGTGTAACATGCTCCCAAAGGTGAACTTCTCTTTCAAAATAAATGTTTCTTAAATTCCTAATAGTCATAGTTTATTTTTAGTTATTTTTTCTTAGAATGTTGATTAACTAATTCTGCCTTCATTTTAATAAGTGACATTGTCTCATATTTGCAGTGTACTGTTCAGCAGCTGTCAGAGGTAGAGGCAGTATATTGACTGACATAAGCTTGAATACTCACCAAATATTGGGGAATACACACCACCGTTGGTAACAAATTTTTGCTTAGAGTCATCAAATGCTCAAAATATTTAAAGTTTGGTTTGAATGACAAAAATATGGTCCATTGGCACCTAAAAATTTGGCTTTTTGCTGTTTCTTATGTACTAATCCGTGATAGAACACCTGTCAAAGTAATTGAATGAAGGGATTCTGTGACACCCGGGCTGTTGCTTTATGGGAGTGTCAACTTCTAGCTGATGCCAAGAGCTTCAAGACTTTCTGCGTGCCAAAACTTTGAAACTGCTGGAGGTCACAGGGATGACGTCCCAAGGATAGACAAAACAACAGCAGTAATAAACCAAAAAGCAAACATTTATTATATTGCAGCTTACCAATTCTTAGATGTGATGTCTGTATTAGGCCCCTTTCAGACATGCGGACAGTTTGTCTGGTTTCCATCTCCCGTTGACGGATGAAAAAGGTCATCAATGCATCTCTATGGGAAAAAGGATGTAAACAGATGATCATCCATTTACATCCGTTTTTATATCTGTTTCATCAACCTCCTTTTTTGGAATGGATCAAAGCTCTCATTTTTTTTCCATTTTTTTTTTTAAACTGATCGGACGAAAAACGGATGTAAACGGAGAAATGGTCTATTTTTGAATGAACAAATGGCTCCAGGACTCAAGTAATTAGGGAGGCTGGAGGATGTAAAAAACTGATGTAAACTTCATCTGGTTTTTTTTTTCTTTGAAAAAGCGTGACTGAACTGATGAAATGAACAGTCCACGTGTGTGGAAGGGGCCTTAGCTTTCTTTCCTTTATTTTCATCTGGTGATTTAGCCAGCAAGTCTGTTCTTTTTCAACAGAACAAGTTGTCCTGCATATGTAGCAGTTGGGTTGAAACAACCATTTGCCACTGACAGGGGTGTTTACAATGATCCGCTTTTATTTATTTCTGTAAAACCTTGATCCTAAATAGAACAGAACATTTGCTGTATGTGTGATCTGGGGTTTGGCTTTGATTGGAGACAAGCGGATATCTGTTTTAGGTTTTTGGGTCCAAATAGGGGTGAA